>CM060315.1:57481634-57484134 GCA_030674185.1 Monoplex corrugatus | reverse complement strand
AAGCGGCTTCTATAGCCCACTATGGTGTTTTGTTGCTGCAGAAGTGGCTTCTATAGCCCACTATGGTGTTTTTATTGCTGCCAGAAGTGGCTTCTGTAGCCCACTATGGTGTTTTGTTGCTGTCAGAAGTCGCTTCTGTAGCCCACTATGGTGTTTCTTTACTGCCAGAAGCGGCTTCTATAGCCCACTATGGTGTTTTTTGCTGCAGAAGCCGCTTCTGTAGCCCACTATGGTGTTTCTTTACTGCCAGAAGCGGCTTCTGTAGCCCACTATGGTGTTTCTTTACTGCCAGAAGCGGCTTCTGTAGCCCACTATGGTGTTTCTTTACTGCCAGAAGCGGCTTCTATAGCCCACTATGGTGTTTTGTTGCTGCCAGAAGCCGCTTCTGTAGCCCACTATGGTGTTTTGTTGCTGCCAGAAGCCGCTTCTGTAGCCCACCATGGTGTTTTGTTGCTGCCAGAAGCCGCTTCTGTAGCCCACCATGGTGTTTTGTTGCTGCCAGAAGCCGCTTTTGTAGCCCGCTATGGTGTTTTGTTGCTGTCAGAAACGGCTTCTGTAGCCCACCATGGTGTTTTGTTGCTGTCAGAAACGGCTTCTGTAGCCCACCATGGTGTTTTGTTGCTGTCAGAAACGGCTTCTGTAGCCCGCTATGGTGTTTTGTTGCTGTCAGAAACGGCTTCTATAGCCCACTATGGTGTTTTGTTGCTGTCAGAAACGGCTTCTGTAGCCCGCTATGGTGCTTTGTTGCTGTCAGAAACGGCTTCTGTAGCCCACCATGGTGTTTTGTTGCTGTCAGAAACGGCTTCTGTAGCCCACCATGGTGTTTTGTTGCTGTCAGAAACGGCTTCTGTAGCCCACCATGGTGTTTTGTTGCTGTCAGAAACGGCTTCTGTAGCCCACCATGGTGTTTTGTTGCTGTCAGAAACGGCTTCTGTAGCCCACCATGGTGTTTTGTTGCTGTCAGAAACGGCTTCTGTAGCCCTCTATGGTGCTGACCTCGTTCCACAGCTACTCACTGATCTGTCATTGAAGGTAGGATGTATGAAGCATTTTCCTCGAAAACTTAGTTAAAACTTCAAGCCTCTCTTCCGCGTCTGTAAACAGTGTTAAAGTTTCACATCCGTAGAGGAAGATGATGACTAAGTCTATTCTTTGTCATGCAGCTGCTAATGCTGCATAGCATGTTTCATCTGGTCACTGCCATTTCAATCTGAATGCCTGTTTCTGGTTTTCAGCTTCTGACATGTCTGGTCAGAAAATCAGGCATGTATTTGAAACTGTCGACCTCGTTCACTTCCTGGCAGTTCAAGCAAACTTCAACGGAGTTGTTAGTTGGACTTGTAATGCTGAATCTGCTCTTTTGGTCACTGACTTCCTTTCCATACATCCCTGCACTCTTCATGATTCTGTTGGTGATGTTGCTTGTAGTTCAGTATCTGTGCCCACCGAGAGGTCAATGGGAGAGCGATACTGCAAAAAAATGTTTCAGGCCAACTTTGTTTGGGAACGGTGCATCCCATTCCATAACGTGTTTTCTTTTGTAGTCATCAAATGGTAATGACTAGCATGACACAATCACATCACAAACAATTATTGTCACTTTGTTTTATTTGTATCAGTTTCTTTCTGCCTCAAGCTCATTCTTGTAGCAGACATGGTACACATCATCATCATGTGCCCTGCCACATGACGTTGGCAATCATGGCCCTCCATATGCATCTATCCCTTGTTGCTGTAAGCACATCTTCCACCCTCTCTGTCCTCAGCCACTCTGCAACCGTCCGATATTTTTTCCCTATGTCTACCTAGAGCTCTTTTTCCCTCCAGTTTTCCTGTTGTGACCAGGTGCTCTAATTCTCCTTTCCTCATAAAATGGCATGTAAGTGTTGCTTGTTTTTCCTAATCTTCCTTATGAATGATCTTCTTGTGTCTGCCTCCATCAAGACTGTCTCGTTTGTTTTCTTTGCTGTCCATAGAACTCTCAACAATCTTCCTAGAAGCCACATCTCGGCTGCCTCGATCTTGTTCTGACTTTGTTTGTTGACTGTCCACGCCTCACAACCGTATAACATTATCGGTTCTATATAACACTCAAGAAATCTCTTCCTGATGTTAATTGATAGAATGGTTTTCATGTTATTGAATGCTGTTTTGGCTTGGCTGATTCAGCTGGCTATTTCTGATGTGCATCTGCTGTCTGGTGAGATGATTGTTCCCAGATATTTAAACGTATCAATATCAAATCAAACAAACGGGCGCAGTAGCCAAGTGGTTAGGATGTCAGGACTTTTAATGACAAGGTCTGGAGTTCCATCCAGCTTGGGTACCACATGATGGATTATGGGCGGAGATTTTTTCCTATCCTCAGGTCAACATATGTGCAGACCTTTCAGTGCTTAAATCCCCTTCCTGTGTACACGCACGCAGAACATCAAACATACACGTAAAAAAAAAATCATGTAAGTCATGTCAGTGCCCCGCATGCACACCCACCAAAGAC
>CM060315.1:57461634-57469134 GCA_030674185.1 Monoplex corrugatus | reverse complement strand
AGTGTTACCCTATGATTATAATTTTGCAAGTACTAGCCTTACGATCGTAATTTTGCAAGTGCTACCCTATGATTATAATTTTGCTGGTGCTACCCTATGATTGTAATTTTGCTGGTGCTACCCTATGATTGTAATTTTAGAAGTGCTACCCTATGATTATAATTTTGCAAGTGCTACCCTATGATTATAATTTTGCTGGTGCTACCCTATGATTGTAATTTTGCTGGTGCTACCCTATGATTGTAATTTTGCTGGTGCTACCTATGATTGTAATTTTGCTGGTGCTACTCTATGATTGTAATTTTGCAAGTGCTACCCTATGATTGTAATTTTGCAAGTGCTACCCTATGATTGTAATTTTGCTGGTGCTACTCTATGATTGTAATTTTGCAAGTGCTACCCTATGATTGTAATTTTGCTGGTGCTACCCTATGATTGTAATTTTGCAAGTGCTACCCTATGATTGTAATTTTTTTAGAAGTGCTACCCTATGATTGTAATTTTACTGGTGCTATCCTTTGTAATTTTGCAAATGCTACCCTATAATTGTAATTTTGCAAGTGCTACCGTCTAACTGTAATTTTCTCGGTGCTGTTTTACACAGACACATACACACATACACACCCACACACACACGCGAGCGCGCACGCACACAAACACACACGCACACCAATTCACACACATATACCAAACACACACACACAAAATGACACACACACCACCCTGTACCACAGACACGTTCACATTTACATACACACATACACACATCATATCATACCACAGAGAGAGAGGGAGAGAGAGAGAGAGAGAGAGAGAGAGAGAGAGGCGGACAGACAGACCGAGAGACAAAGACAGAGACAATGACAGTGACAGAGACAGAGACAGACAGATAGACAGACAGTAACAGAGAGAGAGAGAGAGAGAGAGAGAGAGAGAGAAGAGAGAGACAGAGAGACAGAGAGAGAGAAGAGGGGAGAGAGAGAGAGAGAGAGAGAGAGAGAGAGAGAGAGAGAGAGAGAGAGAGAGAGAGAGAGAGAGAGAATCAGTTAGACACACAGACAAAAATGAAATTCTTTACTCGTATCACTAACAGCATTTCCTTGTAGAAAAATTGATGTTTTCTTTTCCTTAGCAACTTGAACGAAACAAGAAACCACTTAAAAGAAGTCAGGAAAACGATTTTTCACGGTCAAGACATACTAATGTTGTTTCTCTGTCAGCACCATCAGGTGTATATATCTAGAGTGTATGCCCGAAGCAATCTGAATCAAAATTTAAATCGTACGTTTGCTGTTACTAGGACGTTAATCGATCAACAAATATTGAAAGCAATCATTTTTTAGGACAAAAGACTCCATAAAACGTAAGACCGCCACTTTTAGTCAAATTACACCAAGGCAAACGAGTAACAGATGATCTATTTCGTATCTTTTTACTTCTTTTCGGGTTTTCGTTCCCCACAAACAATGGATTAGAAATTTGGGCTGCTCTTCCCAGGGAGGTGCATCGCTGCAGTGTTGTGATACCCATTTTTTTGTATTAGGCCCTACAACTTTTCTTTGTGTGTGTATTTCTGTTTACCTATGGAAATACACTTTTCTTCAAAATTTTGCCAGGGACAACTCCTTTGTTGCACTGGGATATTTAACGTGCGCTGATTTCGTGCTGCACATGGGGACCTCGGTTTATCTTCTCATCGAAAAGACTAGCACTTAGCTTATTACCTAGATCACCATCTAATATCTAGTGGCTGGGGGGGGGGGGGGGGTGAGGAGGAGGAAAAATTCCTTGTCCAGACCAGTCGCCGTGGTATGGTGGTAAGCACAAAGGGCTACTGATTGGAAGGTCGTGGATTCGAATCCCCATCAGCCCTTCCACAATCAATGTAGGATTTTTAGGCCCCAACCAGCAAGAGTTGAGAGTGTTATGAGCTCATTGGGAAAACTGGGATCACGCAGTCGAGTCTCATCCACAATACGGACGCATCACTGAGGGTGTTGCCTAAATCTTATCACCAACACCACAGGTGTCTGCATCTTTCTGGACTGGTTGACACCAGGATACATTATGATAGTAAGCGTAGAATACAGCCCTGTCATGCAGCCTAAATCCTAGATGGAACTCCATAGCATCCTGATTAACATCCTTCTCGCAATCATCATCAACATAGTATTGTAAAAACTGTCCCAGCTTCTGTGGCTATTAAGATGGCGTAGAAAATGGGGAAGGGGGGGGGGGGAGGAATCCCTGTCTGATTTAGGACTCGATTCCAAATTTCTCGTGTCCTGAGCAGGTGTTTTAACCACTAGACCACAGACTCTAATTTGTTCCGATCTTTCTTAAACCAAAGAGTAGTTTTCTTTTTGAACATGCGGCGTTCCAAAACAGCCTGAAGGCCAGAAGCTAAGTGTATAACATGTCAACATCACCAACACATTAAATATGAGGGCTTCTTAAAACAACCAAGCAGGGCCACACCTAATACATGTCATGAAGAAAGTGTCCACATTATCAAAGTGTGATGTCCAGAACTCTGCCATGGTGACTGGGCACAAGACTACCACTTACATCCAATGGGGAGAGGGCCCAGAGGTCGAGAGGTCGCGTTCTGTGAAAATAAATGACAGAAAATGACAGAAAGAAAGAAAGAACGAATGAATTATCAGTATATTTCAACGGCAAAGACAATAACATATTCAATACATTAATGTTGTCTGTTTTCAAACAAACAAAAAAAACAAAACAAAAAAAAAAGAAGAAGAAGGGAAAAAATGGGCTGGGGGCTGGGGGTGATGTCCAAATTTTCAGAGCAAGACTTTTCTTTGTCTACTTTTTAGTTCGTTCGCTGTCGATATGGCCAGGCCAGGTTTGGGCTGAAGAATGAAGATGTGTAGTACAGACATACAGTCCACAATTATAAACCAATAACTTTCACATCCAATACTGCTTGGTCCAAGAGTACCTCAGAATCACCAACAGAGTCAACTTTTAAATCCTCATCAATTTCGTGGTAGGGCTCTAAGTCAGGGGCATGACGTATAAAACAAGCAAAAAGACAACAAAATAACGAACCCATAGTATAATCGTCGACAATACTCACTTGAGACCTCCTCGTGGAACGCTAGAGTGCAATTACAAGTATGACATTCTGAGACTTCGTCGAGAAACGCCAAAGTACAAGTATGACATTCTGAGACTTCGTCGAGAAACGCCAAAGTACAATATGACATTCTGAGACTTCGTCGAGAAACGCCAAAGTACAAATATGACATTCTGAGACTTCGTCGAGAAACGCCAAAGTACAATATGACATTCTGAGACTTCGTCGAGAAACGCCAAAGTACAAGTATGACATTCTGAGACTTCGTCGAGAAACGCCAAAGTACAAGTATGACATTCTGAGACTTCGTCGAGAAACGCCAAAGTACAAGTATGACATTCTGAGACTTCGTCGAGAAAACGGCAAAGTACAAGTATGACATTCTGAGAATCGTCGAGAAAACGCCAAAGTACAAATATGTACATCTGAGACTTCGTCGAGAAAACGTCAAAGTTACAAATTGACATTCTGAGACTTGTCGGAACGCAAAAAGTACAAGATGACATTCTGGACTTCTCGAGAAACGCCAAAGTAGAGTATGACATTCTGAGACATCGTCGAGAAACGCCAAAAGTACAAGTATGGACATTCTGAGGACTTTCGGGTGAGAAACGCCAAAGTACAAGTATGACATTCGTGAGACTTCTGTCGAGGAACGCCAGAGTACAAGTATGACATTCACGTAGAGCCTGTAGTATTAAATGTTGACCTTTTGAGCAATGGAGGAGAGGTCCAGAACATAACATGCCAAAGTCGTCAATAAAACACAATGTCGATGGCCTCGTAAATCAATAGAGTAAACACGATGAAGTCGTCGAGACTTAGAACGTCAAACTATGACCTCTCAAACAAACCACAAGCGGCCAAGACTGTGGCATAGCAAAACAGTGAACACAGGTCAGGTTTTGGCCTCCTCATCAAACCGCAGAGAGGATGCCAGACAGTCTGGCACGCTGAAACAGTCCACACAATCCATTCCTGACCTGTCTCAACATCAGCAGTGGCATGGCAAATTGCCCCTGTCCAGGGAGCTGTATGGGGAAGACAGAAGCCTCAAAGGGCACACAACGCTTCGTGCCACTTGAAACCATTTGCCCTTGTTTCTCTGGCAACCAGCCGCCAACTGCTGGAATGTCTTTACCTGCCTTGTGCCTGGCGGCATCATCAACATTCTTTGTTCTCCGCCAATCAACTCATCAGCGTGACTGCCGGCGCTAGCTGTCTTGCTGACATGTGGTGATGTGTCGTGGTGATAAGGGAACTTGTTTCAACGTGGAACCCTGCCATAGAGTGTTGTACACGGGGTCCAGTCGTTCGTTCCCAATGAAGTTAGTGAGCGAGTGATTGAGTTTTGTACCTTCCAGTAGTTATAATTGATCTTGTGTCGGAATTGTTGAATGTGTGTGTGTGTGTGTGTGTTGTGTGTGTGTGTGTGTGTGTGTGTGTGTGTGTGTGTGTATATTAGTATGTGTGTGTGTGTGTGTGCGTATGTGCGTGTATGTGTGTGATTGTGTGTGTGTATGTGTGTGTGCAAGTGTGTGTGTGTGTGTGTGTGTGTGAGTGTGTGTATTGTGTGTGTGTGTGTGTGTGTGTGTGTGTATGTGATGTGTGTGTGTGTGTTGTGATTGTGTGTGTGATTGTGTGTGTGTGTGTGTGTGTGTGTGTGTGTGTGTGCTTGCGCGTGGTGAGTGTGTGTTGTGTGTGTGTGTGTGTGTGTGTGTGTGTTGTGTGTGTGTGTGTGTGTGTGTGTGTGTGTGTGTGTTGTGTGTTGGTGTGAGTGTGCATGCACGGTATTAACATCATGGAATTGATTAAGATGTATGCTCTGGCGTACAGCTATCAACTGCTAGACTACGTAATTTTGTTCAACCAGTGTAGGAAAAGAACTGGATGGTAAATAAATAAATAAACGATCGATGTAGATCAGCGAGCGTACGTGCCTCTCACTCTCTCTCTTTCTCTCTCTCTCTCTGTGTCTCTGTCTGTCTGTCTTTCTTGTGTGTTGTGTGCGTGTGTGTATGTGTGAGTGTGTGTGTGTGTGTGTGTGTGTGTGTGTGTGTGTGTGTGTGCACGCGCGCTCTCGTGAGCACTGATATGTGCTTATTTCTGGTCCAGTATGATCAAACTGTATCCAAATCATAATGGATGTAGGAGGAAGTTAATTTAATGTATGATCCAAATCTTTTCTTGCAATGTGTATAAATATCCTTGTCACAGTGGTTTGGTAACTTAACATAATGATTTATGGATGAAGCATTGATAACTGCTGATTATGCTATTGAATGCTACATGTTTTTCAAAGTTGCTCATGCAAAAGTACTTGACAAGTGGTTCAATAAACCAGCGGCGGTATGGCTTGACCAAAAAGAAAGAAGTTTGTCTGACTTTGTTTCAAAGTAACAAATTGCTTCGTTAAAGTTGAGAGGAAAACAAAAGAACCCTATATTTCTACCAGGAAAAAAAGGGTTCCTAATAAAAAGTTTGAAGTGTGTGTGTGTGTGTACGTGTGTACGTGTGTGTGTTTTTGTGCGTGTGTGTGTGTGTGTGTGTGTGTGTGTGTGTGTGTGTGGTGTGGTGTGTGTGTGTGTGTGTGAGATGAGGAGAGAGAGAGTGTGTGTGTGTGTGTGTGTGTGTGTTCGTAGATGTGTGTATGCATGTGTGCGTGTGCATGTGATCCAGTGTGTGCATGTATGTGTATGTATGTGTGAGCGTGTGTGTGTGTGTGTGTGTGTGTGTGTGTTGTGTGTGCGTGTGCGCGCGCGCGCGCGCGCGTGTATATACATATATATATGCGTGTGTGTGAGTCTGTGTGTGTGTGTGTGTGTTCTTTACTTACTCACTGCCCATAATGTCATTAGCATGAAGAGAAGCAACGAAGATCCTCCATTCCTTTATGTTCTGGGCCAGCTTCTGTATGGTACCTCACGTGTGATTTAAGGCCTGGAGTTCTGTTACTCTTCGTTGCAAGATGTTCTCGATCTATTATGCCCAAACTACCTCCATCGTCCTTTCGTGATGAGGATGTCCATACTCTCTTGATCGCATCGAGAGGACGGAGATGGATGGTGCAGGACCAGAACATTCATATGATTCTTCACAAGGTCTATGTGTGGGAGGTTGATAGCTTAGTAAGGTCGCTCTGCGGCATCCTCCAGTATGCTGATCCGTAAAGTAGGATGAAAAATGGTTGTCATGAGGTCCGTGTTCTTGATGCGTGACACATGGCCAGTGTATTTTAGTCTTCTCTTGTTGATGTCTGCTAGTAGTTTTCTGGTGGTATCAAGTTCTTCCAGGACACTTTCATTAGTTCTTCTGTGTGTCAGTGGCCTAAATATTCAAGAAATTGTCCACAAAAGTCAAGACAGAGCGGCCTGGAGGGAGATGGTGGCATCCACGTGTGCAGCGGCCAACACCGAACCCGGTGACGCCGACAGGTGAGACAGGTCAGAAAGTAGTATGGAAACGATACAGCTCTGGTGCAGTCTCAGCTTGGTCTTGATGCTGCATTGTGTGTGTGTGGGGGGGGGGGGAATCGTGGGTGGGGGTGGTGGTAGCATATAACACTCATTGTTCAGCACAGCAGCGCCAAATTACAATTGCGAATAGAGTATAAAGTGAAGGCTGAAATTTATGACAAAGATTCAGACTGCTAGGGAGGATGTTAGTGTGGGAAGGTAAGGTTATTGCGTATCTGTACTGTCTGTTTGACAGATTAATTGGTGTTATTAAGTACAGGAGAAAAAGAAAGGAAGAGAGAGAGAAGGAGGGAGAGAGAGAGAGAGAAGAGAGAGAGAGAAGAGAGACATACACACAGACAGACAGACAGACAGATAGAGAGACAAAGAAAGAGAGAAAGACAGACAGAGAGAATGAGAGAGAGAGAGATAAAGAGAGAGAGAGAGAGAGATAAAGAGAGAGAGAGAGAGAGAGAGAGAGGAGAGAGAGAGAGAGAGAGAGAGAGAGATTTAAGCGGATGGATCAAATCATCAATTACAAAATGGTTAAAAGATTCTTGACAACAATTAAAAGTTTATAAACTGAACTGAAACTTAACACAACAAACTGACAAAATTCTCCACACGACTCCTTCCTAAGCTCTCTCCTCTCCCTACCTCAGAAACACACATAATGAATAACCTTATGTGATGGTGTGGTGATAAGGGTGAAGGTGAAGACAGGAGGCAGAAGAGCAGAGGAGCGCAGATGGTAATGCAGCCTGACGAAGAAGACCCAGGGAAGACAGAGATGGTGTTTCTCTCTTTATTCTGACCCAACCGTTCAAGACCAGACCAGAGGAGAAAGGCATACATGGCACTTCTTCTTCTTCTTCTTCGGTGGTATTAACGTCCCAGCGTGATAACGATTAGGGACTGTCTTGAGGATGAACCGTGTCATATAAT
>CM060315.1:57454134-57456634 GCA_030674185.1 Monoplex corrugatus | reverse complement strand
TATTAGGTGTATTTTTGGCTTTTGCGAGGTGAGATATGCAATATGCAGAAGCAATTTTAGGTAGTTTAGGCCCGTTTTTATGTATGTTTTGGTGTCCATAGGTATGCTTAAATTTGTGTCCAGGTGTGTTTTTTAAATCCCCTGAGCGATAAATTGGACAGAGTGGTCACTGCCAGGGGCATGTCCTTGGATTATGTGCGCGAATGCATTGATGTGTGTGTACTTCATTTTCTTTTCTTTCCTGTTGCAGTTTTGTGTGTTTTGAAGCGGTTATAGCCCAGATATGGCTCTACGCAGTCGGCTGGGCTTCAATAAACAACAATAACAACAACAACAACAAGTGAGAAACACAGTTCGCTGGACCTTATAGAACAAAGTATAAACTGAGTACAGGACTGAATCAAAGACTAGTGAAGAACAGTGTTCGCTGGATGTTATAAAACAAAATATAAACAGAGTAGAGGCTTGAATCAAAGACTAGTGAAGAACAGCGTTCACTGTACGTTATAAAACAAAGTATAAACTGAGCAGAGACCTGAATCAAAGACTAGTGAAGAACAGTGTTCGCCGTACTTTATAAAACAAAGTATAAACTGAGCAGAGACCTGAATCAAAGACTAGTGAAGAACAGCGTTCACTGTACGTTATAAAACAAAGTATAAACTGAGCAGAGACCTGAATCAAAGACTAGTGAAGAACAGTGTTCGCCGTACTTTATAAAACAAAGTATAAACTGAGCACAGGCCTGAATCAAAGACTAGTGAAGAACAGTGTTCGCCGTACTTTATAAAACAAAGTATAAACTGAGCACAGGCCTGAATCAAAGACTAGTGAAGAACAGTGTTCGCCGTACTTTATAAAACAAAGTATAAACTGAGCACAGGCCTGAATCAAAGACTAGTGAAGAACAGTGTTCGCCGTACTTTATAAAACAAAGTATAAACTGAGCACAGGCCTGAATCAAAGACTAGTGAAGAACAGTGTTCGCCGTACTTTATAAAACAAAGTATAAACTGAGCACAGGCCTGAATCAAAGACTAGTGAAGAACAATGTTCGCCGTACTTTATAAAACAAAGTATAAACTGAGTACAGGCCTGAATCAAAGACTAGTGAAGAACAGTGTTCGCCGTACTTTATAAAACAAAGTATAAACTGAGCACAGGCCTGAATCAAAGACTAGTGAAGAACAGTGTTCGCCGTACTTTATAAAACAAAGTATAAACTGAGTACAGGCCTGAATCAAAGACTAGTGAAGAACAGTATTCGCCGTACTTTATAAAACAAAGTATAAACTGAGCACAGGCCTGAATCAAAGACTAGTGAAGAACAGTGTTCGCCGTACTTTATAAAACAAAGTATAAACTGAGTACAGACCTGAAGCTAAGAATAGCGAAGAACAGTGTTCGCTGGATGTGATAAAACAAAATATAAACAGAGCACAGGCCTGAATCAAAGACTAGTGAAGAACAGTGTTCGCCGTACTTTATAAAACAAAGTATAAACTGAGTACAGACCTGAAGCTAAGAATAGCGAAGAACAGTGTTCGCTGGATGTGATAAAACAAAATATAAACAGAGTATAGGCCTGACTGCCAACCTTCAAACAAATTGGAACCAGAACAAGACAAAAACAGAAGTAGAACATGTATTTAATTAATCATTGTTTTTACTGGATAATTTCATTTATGGAAGGAAAAGAATCACTTGAAAAACTGATAACATTTTCAAAAATTGTATAGTTTTATTCAGAATATTTGTGTATTCTGTCTTAAGATAATTTCGTGTGTATTTTTTTTTTCTGTGGGGCTGTTATGCATGCTTTCTGCTCAGTGTTATCTGTAGATTCCTTGGGGTTTTATTTGATGTTTTCCTCCATGCCCCGTTTGTGGTTAAAGGATCTAATAATCATGGAACATTGAACATGTGTGTGGGTGCGCGCGCGCGTGTGTGTGGGTGCATTTGTTTGTGTATGTATGTATGTATGTATGTGTGTGTGTGTGTGTGTGTGTGTGTGTGTGTGTGTGTGTGTGTGTGTGTGTGTGTGTGTGTGTGTGTGTGCATGTGTACATGTATTTGTGCCTGTCTCTGTGTGTGTTCGTTCGTTCTTTGATTTAACGAATGTGTGTGTGTGTATGTGTGTGTGTGTGTGTGTGTCTGTGTGTGTGTGTGTGTGTGTGTGTGTGTGTGTGTGTCTGTCTGTCTGTCTATCTCTCTCTCTCTCTCTCTCTCTCTTTCTCTCCTCAACCTGCTTCCTTCCATGCCGTGCTCACACCACCGACACCTGCTTAGTACGTGCCTAATGCCCGTTGCTATTGTTACCCCGTTGATGACAAAGCCGTAACACTGACTGACAGATGGAATGCTGTTGGCACTCATTTGTTCCTGCATATTGAAGTCATACCCCAGAGACACGCAGTGCATGCATGATCCATGGAGGCAAGCTGAACACGTTGCGTGCAGAGAACTTTCAACGTCGTGTCTGGCACGGCTGCTGTGCGTA
>CM060315.1:57444134-57449134 GCA_030674185.1 Monoplex corrugatus | reverse complement strand
CATTGATGTTCTTCACTGTTTCAATATGCTGGAGTTGCCCTTTGTCTTTCATTGAGAAGGTAATTTTAAAAACAATACTGTAGTATGCCATACTATGATCTCTCTGCTTGGTTGCTGCAAGTGTCCTGTGTCAAGGCTTAACGTTTTATATGTAATAATCAATTTTCGTGACCATTTTGTAACGACTTTCACTCACATTTGACTGTTTGATGAAAAAGTCAAGGCTTTTTGTTTGTGCAAGTTTGGTCTACCATAATCTTGGATCTTGTTCTGTTTTCTGAAACACCAAGCTCTATCCTTGTAAGCACATTCAGCATGATCTACTTCAATGAACTCAGCTAAGCTTAGTACTTTGATGTGAAATCAACATTTATTTGCTTGACCATTTCAGTCATCTGATACTTCTGAAACCTGGATCCTTTGTTGTCTAAGATAGTGATTTTGATGCTTTAAGTTCTGGTTCTGCCAACTACAGGCAAGATCAGACAATTTTATTGTAAATCTAACCCTTCCGCCCTTCCCCTTCCCAGTTCCTGTGTGTTGTTATTTGAGGGGCCCAAATGTGATGTTCTTGACTATTTGGGTTTGTCACACTATCTACTCAAGTTCTACTGTTTCGATGAAAAGATTCACCTTTGACTGTGTTAATTGTTGTGCATTTCGTCATTTCATGCCCTAAACCTTCAACCATTGATCTCTGTTGCTACGACATTGATGTCAGGACAAAAGAAGAAATTGTAAGACAGTCTCTGATCGCATGTCTGTGCTGAGATGTTAATATCAATTAAGACCACCAAAACAGATCCTGTTTTGATATAGCTGACTCTTTTCACTTGCCTTGCTTACAACTCAAATTATGTCATTCATTTTTAAAAAACAATCTTCTTGGAAGTGTTTGTATAATTTACTCTTCATTCATATTTTGTTGTTTGGTGATGAAATCACGATTGGAGAATTCATTGACCAACTTTGTGTATCATACTCTCTGTGCTTCTGTTCTAGTGTTTTAGCGGTCAACACTTGATATTCTTTATTACATCAGAATGCCAATTTTTGAACTTGTACTCTACCGTTACATGACATGGTATATAGTTTATTTTGTACATGATTACAATACTCTCTACCAAACAGCAGAGTCACGCTCTATTGTCAACTTCTATCCTTTCACACACCATAGTCTGGTTTAACGCTTTGACTCCTGCACCCTATCCCGCAACTGCAAAAACTTAACCCTTTGATTCCCTCACCCTATCCATCCGCTTCCTGCATGAAGTGGGTGGATAGTGTGAAAGAATCAAAGGGTTAGGTTTTTGCTTTGCTAGCATGGTTCACAATGCAGGATGTGGTGGACAGGATATGGAAGTCACAGGGTTAAACTGCACTATCTTGATAAGGAGGTCACAAGCAGTTTTTGTTGATCAATTTAGTGTACCGGTACTCTTGGACCAAAAGCCTATTGACAGTTTTTGACGTCAAGAGCTTTTTATCTCGGATGTTTACATCAACCATATCACCGTGCTCATTTTTCTGTTGCCTTGGATGTCAAACTTGGATTTTGCTGACCGTTTTGTCATATTACATACTTGGTGTCACCGATCCCGAATTGTTTCGAGAAGCCCTTAGACGGAATCTCTTGACAGATCTGGCATGTCATAGATGTGGCTTCTGTTCTCTTGACAATGTTGGTATGTTGCAGTTTGAGCTTCCTCTATATGTTTTGACAGATCAAAACTTATCGTCTACTGTTTATGTATATCATAACCAGATTGAGGGTGGGTTTTTTTTCAGCGGGTCTATACCTGACTTTGTTGATAGTATCTGAGTGCCTCACATTCTATTCTTGTTGCTGGAGAAGTGAGAAAGTGTATTCTTCTGGTATGAATGTATTTAATCTGTACAGTGTTTCTTATCCTCTCGATTACACACACACGCACACGCACACCACAACACACACAGACACACGCACACACACACACACACACGCACACACACACACACACCACCACACACTACACACACGCACACACACAACATACACAACAACACACACACACACACACACACGCACACACACACCACACGCACACACACAGACATACATACATACACAACACACACACTCACACATACATACACTCACACACACACACACACAGACATACATACACACACACACACACACACTCACACACATACACTCACACACACACACACAGACATACATACACACACACACACACACCACAATATACACTCACACATACACACACACTTTCTCTATCCGTCTCTCTCACTCATGCATGCACAGACACATGCGTGCAATAAGGTACCTGCACCATTGAGAGATAAAGTATATGTGTGTTAGTGGAGAGAAACAGACAGACAGACTGGGGCAGGCAGACAGAGACAGACAGACAGACAGACAGAAAGAACGAGCGAGAAAACAAAAACAAGAACAAGAACAACTCATCATCTACAAAGTTTATACACTAAGTTAACAAACTGCTTTTTGATACCAGCTTACGCCCAAGCAAGATCTATCCCATACAAATAAAAAATACATCACTATCACACTACCAGCATAATAATAGGGAGGCAGGCAGCCAGACACAGAAAACGATACATAAAACTACAAAAGAACTAAACAAACACAAGCAGAGTTATGGACGGCCTCATGGCTATACGCACGGTCCATGTGGCACATGGCTTTTGCCCTGCACGCAACGTGTTCAGCTTGCCTCCATGGATCATGCATGCACTGCGTGTCTCTGGGGTATGACTTCAATATGCAGGAACAAATGAGTGCCAACAGCATTCCATCTGTCAGTCAGTGTTAAGGCTTTGTCATCAACGGGGTAACAATAGCAATACCAACCCACACACTTAGTAAACAGCAGGTGTTGGGTGGATGGAGAGAGAGAGAGAGAGAGAGGAGAGAGAGAGAGAGAGAGAGAGAGAGAGAGACAGACAGACAGATAGACAGAGACAGACAGAAAGACAGAGACAGAGAGAAAGAAAGAGAGAGAGAGAGAGAGCTCATTATAATAATTATAATTACAATATTTATATAGCGCAAAATCTTGATAAAATCAAATCTAAGCGCTGAAACAGACACACACGCACGCACGCACGCACGCACGCATGCACGCACGCACACACACGCACACACACACACACACACACAACCACACACACACGCATGGCTATAAATGGGGAGAAAGAATAAAAGCAATAAAAGCAAGAATAAAAGCAATGGAAAATTATAGAGAGCATATCATATACAATTATATATTATAACAATGTGATTCCCCTCCGAGCGGAGACAGGCTGCAGAGGGGGGGGGGGGGGGGGGGTTGAGTGAGGTTAGGATTTTATGCAGAGGAGAAAAGGTGAGTTTTGAGAGCGGACTTGAAGGAGACAAAAGTAGGTTGCTGACGGACTGAGAGAGGAAGTTTGTTCCAGGAGAGTGGACCAGAAACAGAGAAGGCTCGTGGACCATAGGTATTGAGCTTAGTGCGTGGAAAGCGAAAAGTCAGAGGATCGGAGGCAGAGCGGAGGGTACGTGAGGGAACATAGATCTCAAGTAGGCTTGACAGGTAATCGGGGGCTGCGTTATTGAGGCTTTTGTAGCACATGGTGTCTAGTTTGTACTGTATGCGCTTTGATACAGGGAGCCAGTGAAGTTGTGCCAGGAGAGGAGATATGTGGTCAGCTTTTTTCTTTTTGAGTACAAGGCGTACAGCATTGTTTTGAATGCGCTGTAGGATGTGAATGGTGGAGGCAGGAAGACCAGACAGGAGTGAATTGCAATAGTCAATGCGAGACATTATGAAGGAGAGAACGAGTTTTGCAGTTGTTTCCACAGAGAGATACTTCCTGATCAGGCTTATGCGATGGGTGGGGAGGGAGGAAGAGAGAGACAGAGAAAGAGAGAGACAGAGACAAAGAGAGAACAGGTGCTTGCTAAGTCAGTGTGGGTTTGTGCGCACGCGCTCAGGCGTGTGTGCGTGATATGTGTACCTGCGTGTGTGTGCGTGCGTGCGTGTGTGTGTGTGTGTGTGTGTGTGTGTGTGTGTGTGTGTGTTTGCGCGCGCGCGCGCGTGTGTGTGTCAGTGTGTCTGTGTATGTGTGCGTGTGTGCGTGTTTTTGTATCGGTGTCTGTGTGTTTCTGTCTGCGTGCGTGTTCGTGTGAGATGACATAAACGATACACACTTTTTTCAACACATTTTAATTAACAAATGTTTCAGAAACGAGGTCTGGGACTTAAAAGTCACTGATAAACGAATTAAATAAATGAAGAAACGAAAACTCTGGGGCTTAAAGTCACTCATAAACGAATGAAAAATAAGAAGAAATGTAAACAAAACAAAACAAAACAAAAAACAAAAACAACAAACAAAAAAACCAAGAGCTTCAGAAGCGTACATGTCTTAGAAAAAAAACACCCTGTGTCTAAACCCTAATAACGCAGTCTTGTAAGAATCCCAAGCCAACTAGTATCTATTGTCATCCACTTCTTGGTTATGTGGGGGATTATCTCCACACGTGATAAACTCATCTTAACCAGCTTCCATCCTCCCCAAAAATCTACACAACGGGCTGAGAAATGGGAAAGGGGATGGAATCTGTCAGCACAATGTCTGCTACAAATGGAGAGATGGTCGCACATGCAAACATGTCAATCTACGCAATGTATTCGTGGATTTGTCATGCCGATGCGAATACCAAGGGAATCTGAGAGCGCTGATTTGAGGAACTACTACACAACAATAGCAGTCACAGAAATGCATCACGTTGAGGAACTACTAGACACAGCAGTAGTCACAGAAATATATCACGTTGAGGAACTACTACACAACAGTAGTCACAGAAATGAATCACGTTGAGGAACTACTACACAACAATAGTCACAGAAATGCATCACGTTGAGGAACTACTACACAACAGTAGTCACAGAAATGAATCACGTTGAGGAACTACTACACAACAGCAGTCACAG
>CM060315.1:57416634-57429134 GCA_030674185.1 Monoplex corrugatus | reverse complement strand
GATTTGTTTCAAGGTGAACAAGAATGGAGATTTGTTTCAAAGTGAACAAGACATGGAGATTTGTTTCAAGTGAACAAGACATGGAGATTTGTTTCAAGTGAACAAGACATGGAGATTTGTTTCAAGGGGAACAAGACATGGAGATTTGTTTCAAGGTGAACAAGACATGGAGATGGTTTGAAGGTGAACAAGACTTGGAGACTATTTCAAGGTGAACAAGACGTGGACATTGTTTCAAGGTGAAGAAGACACGGAGATGGTTTCAAGATAACACGACACGGAGGCTGTTTCAAGATGAACAAGAAGACATGGAGATTATTTCAAGGGGGTCGAAACACGGAGACGATTTCAAGGTGGACAAGACATGGAGATTGTTTCAAGGTGAACAAGGCATACATATTGTTTCAAAGGGACAAGACACAAATAAAACGATGGCGGGGGAGGGGAGGGGGTAGTCAAAACTCAGGACATGGGGTGAGGGGACCGACACACTTTCAGCACGCGCCGTGTCATCCAGGCGGGAAGCGCGTCATTCAGCCTGCTGGAAAGAAGCGCGAGGTCTGCACGTGCGCTACTCGGGGATTTTGGCGGGAGCGAAAAGGAGAGGGGGATGGAGGGAGAGAACAAGGGAGGGGGAAGGGGAGGGGAGGAGGAGGGAGAGAGCTGGAGAGAGCGGGGCGTTTGAGAGCTTTGCACACGTGCTAACAGACTGGACAATGAGCTTGAACGTCTGGCCAGAGGTTTGGCACTCAGCGTCGGGTGAGCGGTGGTGGCGTTGGTGGCGGTGGAGGGTTGACTTGCCAAACTGTCGCGCTGGACACCACGGCTTCACAGGTGCGCGACAGAGAAGAGTTGAAATGGTGGGGGGCGAGGGTGGGGTGGGTGGGACAGAGAAATGGAGGATGGAGTAGGTGGTGGCTCAATTTCAGCCACTATTATCATATTTGGGTGGGGTAAGGGTTGGGGGATGGGGGGTGGGGAAGGAGGAGGAGGCCCACACACGCTCGCACACAATGGGAACGGGTGTCTGTCGTGTACATATGTTGCCCCCGGGAGTTATCGATTTTTTTTTCTTTTTGTTTTTTTTCGCGGTTATATGTCTGTCAGTTGCGTGAAAAGCTGTAATATAAGGATTAACAGTAAACGCCATTGTTCCTTTATTTCTTTTCTCCCTCTCCATTCCCCCCCCCCCTTTTATTTTCTTTGTTACAGTCAGTCCTCCTCCTCCCCCCCCCCCCCCCCCCCCCCCACATTTCTAAAAACGATTGTTATGACCATCATTTCATTTGCTATGATCATCATTTTATTTGTTATAATCATCATTTTATTTGTTATAATCATCATTTTATTTGTTATAATCATCATTTTATTTGTTATGATCATCATTTTATTTGTTATGATCATCATTATATTTGTTATAATCATCATTTTATTTGTTATAATCATCATCATCATTTTATTTGTTATGATCATCATTTTATGACCATCATTATCATGAACTGAAATATGCAAATAATCGGTACGGTAGTTCGTCATTCACCAATTCCTTACCGCATTTTGACAAACGTGCCTACACTCCGAAAATACATCTTTTTTCTCAATGAAATATGGGAGGTCGAAACATAAGGAAAGTCTTGTGGCTTTTCTTCCAAATGTTTGTTTGTTCTTTCTTTGTTCGTATTTTGTGTATGCTTGGCAAAGACTGGTTGGCCGAAATTTTGCGCCTGTCTGCTTTTCCGCTATACATCAAATATGCGTTCTACTTTTATGTTTGTATTCTTCTGGTTCCTACTCGCTTGAAAGCGGGCAGTCTCTTCGCTTTGCACTTAAAAGTGTTTAAAGGTATTAAGAAAAATAATATGATACCTCATGTTAAAATATGATTTTAAAAGAATGGATACACGCCAGTGGCGATGAAATAAAGAATTATATCATTTCTCTATGAGGCGATTCAAACTTGACCCTAGTGGTCTTATGTTGTCAGTTTATACGAACAAATATTCGTTATGAATTTACACTTGTGAAGGTTTTACATCGTAAAGGTCAGAAATCAGTGTTAGTGTTCAATAACATGAAACAATCTTTTCAAAACTTATTTCGATTTTAGATTTTGTACTGAAGATTGTTCTTCAACAAACAAACAAACAAACAAACAAACAAACAAACAAACAAACAAACAAACAAACTGAAAACTGAATAGTGACTTTCTCAATAAGTGTTTTTCTTCATCAACCTTTTTAAAACATTAATGATCAGTTTAAGTACAATAAATTCAACAATGCAACTCATCTCTCTCTCTCTCTCTCTCTGTATAATTTCTCTCTCTCTCTCTCTCTCTATATATATATATATATATATATATATATACATGTATACATATATATATATATATACATCATCATCATCATCATCAGTCCCGTAGTCTGGTTGACCGTTGGGGCACCATTGAAGATTTTGCAACCAACTTCCTCCACTCCTCACGGTCCTCAGCTTTCCGCAGAATGATATTCCATTCAAGGCCAGTCCACTCTCTGATATTGTCTTCCCATCTTTTTCTCTGTCTGCCTCTTCGTCTCCCTCCCTGAACTGTTCCCTGCAAGACGGTCTTGGCCAGTCCAGATGATCGTGTGACGTGCCCGTACCACCTCAGTTTGCGTCTTTTCACTGAGGTCAGGAGGTCTTCATACGGCCCGATGGCGTTTTCGATTCGGGTTTTCACTTCTTTATTGGTTATATGATCTATGTACGAGATACCAAGGAGTTTGCGGAAGCATCTCATCTCCATTGCCTGTATCCTTCTTTCAATGTCTGCTGTTATGGTCCATGTTTCGCATGCATACAAAAATATTGACATGACCAGGGAACGCATCAGTCTGATCTTGGAGCCGATTGCGATATTCTTGTCGTTCCAGATGACTTTTAGCTTGGTCATTGCAGCTGTGGTCTGTGCAATCCTGGAAAGTACCTCGGGCTTTGATCCTTCATCTGATACTATAGCTCCCAGATATTTAAATCTATGGACGGTCTCAAGTTTCTTGTTGTCTATGGTAATGTCAGTGCTGATGCCATTGGTATTATTTGTCATCAACTGGGTTTTCTCTGCACTGATCTGCATGCCATATGATGTGGAGGCCTCATCAAGATGTTTTATCAAGCTGACTAGCTCTTGCTCTTGCCCAGCTAGTCCGTCAATGTCGTCGGCAAAACGCAAGTTTGTGATTGTTCTACCTCCGATGCTGACTGTTCCCTCGTGGTCTTCAAGTGCGTCAGCCATTATTCTCTCTAAGAAGATGTTGAAGAGAGTGGGGGAGAGCAGGCATCCTTGGCGTACTCCAACTGTGGTTCGGAACCATTCGCCTATGTTGTTGTCATGGTAGACTGCACTGGTCGCCTTTTCGTAGAGGCATTCTATGGTTCTGATCAGGTTGGCATTGATGTTGTACAGCCTCATGGTTGCCCACAAGGCTGCGTGCCAAACTCTGTCGAATGCCTTCTTGAAGTCCACGAAGACGTGGTAAAGGCCTTGTTGGTGTTGCAGGTATTTCTCACAGAGCAATCTGAGGTTGAAAATTTGCTCTGTGGTACTTCTTCCTGGTCTGAAACCTGCCTGCTCTTCTTTTATTATCTCCTCAGCTTGTGGCTTCAGTCTACTCAGAAGGATTTTTAGCATGACCTTACTTGGATGGCTGATCAGGCTGATGGTACGGTAGTTTTGGCATAGTTGTAGGTTGCCTTTCTTCGGGAGAGTGATGATCAGGGACTGGGTCCAAGGTGTTGGCCACTCACCTGTCCGCCAGATCTTATTGCAGATGATGAGTAACATATCTATCATGGCCTTTCCTCCTGCCTGGACCAGTTCTGAGGGAATGTTGTCCATTCCTGCCGACTTGCCTTTCTTCAATGATTTTACTGCAGCTTCAACTTCTTCTCGCAAGATGGGGTAGCTGTCGTTGTTGGTTGGTGGAGGAACGTCTAGCACCTTGGGATCTCCTGTTGTTGTGTGTGTGTATAATTCGGAGCAGTACTCTGTCCACCTCTGCAGAATCTCTTGATCTTCTGTGAGACATTTCCCTGCTTTGTTCTGTATGGTAGTGGTTCTGCCTTGTTTTGAGCTTGCTAGTTCTTTCACAAGTTGGTAGGCTTTTTTGCTGTTATTTTTCTGCAGGTTTGCTTCGATATCTTGGCATTGTTCTTCAATCCATGTTTCCTTTGCTTTCCTCATGCCTTCTTTAACTTGTTGGTTGGCTTTTCTGTATAGTTTAGCACCTTCATCCGTACTCTTCTTTTGCTTTAGTTCTCTGCGTTTGTCGCTCAGCTTTAGTACTTCTTCCGTGACCCAGGGCATCTTTGTTGGTCGGTGTTTTCCAAGGATGTCGTTGGCTGCTTCGGTCACGGCAGTGTTGAAGTTGTTGATCAGAGTGTCTACTTCGGTGTCCATAT
Source organism: Monoplex corrugatus (assembly GCA_030674185.1). Taxonomy (NCBI): domain Eukaryota; kingdom Metazoa; phylum Mollusca; class Gastropoda; order Littorinimorpha; family Ranellidae; genus Monoplex; species Monoplex corrugatus. The sequence goes on along the minus strand of CM060315.1, from coordinate 57,424,694 downwards.
TGTCAAGGACGAGGAGAGGAGCAAACTTCCCTCCTATCGTTGCTTGGAAGTTTTCAACTATGTTGGGGTCTTTGAGCTTCTCAAGATTGAACTTAATTCTTATGTTGCCCTGTTTCTTCATCCTCTGGAGGCGGAGTTTGAAGGTCATCATTACAAGCTCATGATCGCTTCCAATGTCGGCTCCTGGAAAGCTCCTGGTCTTTGCGATGTTAACACTTGACTGGAAGCGTCTTTGAACCATGATGTAGTCGATCTGACTGTGGTATTTTTCTCCTGGGCTGTGCCATGTCCAGCGTCTAGATGGTTTGTGTGGACCGAACGTGTTCACCACCCTCAGGTCGTTGTAACTGGCGAATTCTAGGAGCCTTAAACCTCTTTCGTTGGTCTCAGGGTTGCAGTATTGGCCACATATCCCTTTCCAGTTATTGTGTTCATCCTCTCCAATCTTCGCATTCCAGTCGCCCTGCACTATAATGATGTCTTTCTTTGGCGTCTGATCTACGATTTCCTGCAGTTGATCATAGAAATCTTCGACAGCCTCGTCATCATAGTCAGTTGTTGGGGCATAAGCTTGGATGACGGTGATGTTAAAAGGTGAAGCCTTAAGCCAAATAGTAATGAGTCTGCTAGAGACTGGTCGGCATCCCATGATGGCATTCACAGTGTCTTTGTGAATGAGGAATCCAACTCCATGTTCATGTTTGTCTTCACTGCCACTGAAGTAGAGTTTGTGGCCTTCTGGGGTAGACGTTTCTCCGAGGTTTTTCCATCGTACCTCACAGAGCCCAAGGACGTTCCATCGGTATCTCTTCATTTCATACGTTAGTTCTGCAACTTTTCCTGCTGCTCTCAGCGATCTCACATTCCAGGTGCCGATAGTAACATTTTTTCTTGTACGTAGGGATTTTGGTCCATCAGTCACATACTTTTCACCTCCGCCCTGATGGCCAGCGACGGAAGGCGCGGTCCTTGTTCCGGGCGACGACCGGGCCGGTATGGATTGAGTTGCGGTTGTAATCTTCATTTAGTGTGTCTTGGGCAATGTCGCATGGCGGAGCCCATCCCTCTCCATGCCAGACCACAGCCGACGTCCTCCATCTAGGTGGTTCGCCTTGGTCTTGAACACATAGCCGTTGAGTTCCTTGCGGAACTTCGTCCGCCTTGGCCGGTAACCTGCATCGTGGAGGTTATTCGCCCAGTGATGCAGTGTTAACATCACCCCCTCACATGGTTTGGCACGCCTGCTGAGGCGAGGTCCCGGGGTGTGGCGCTTGGAGCCAGCACGTGAGAGATTTAGAGGATGGACGAGGACCAGTGATGCCCGTCCACCCTACCAGGTAGAGTGCAGCAGCCAGACATCAAAGGTACTACCTCTATCCAGAGCCCCCTACACCCCTATATGTATATATATATGTATATATATATAGATATATATACACACACACACACACATATATATATATATGTGTGTGTATATATAAGATTATTTACAAAATGTATATATTCACAGATAAACAGATAGATAGATAGACAGACAGACAGACAGATAGCTAGCTAGCTAGCTAGCTAGATAGATAGACAGACAGACAGACAGATAGAAATGGTACATCAATACATTTCGTTACTGACATTACAGATACACAAACACACAATGGCAGAAAGAAAAAACATTGTCACTAAGTTCGGTTTTTGTTCAAGACCGCCAATGAAAAAGCTAACTGCCGTTGGCACAGCGTTTAGCTTCAATCAACAAACCATCTGTAGTCAAGCTTCGAAATAACATGACCACTCAGCCTGAATGCGTGACAACACAATGTCCGGCAGATGTTGGGAATACAGGACTGGACAATATTGTACTGTGTCGATAATAGTCACCCGGAAGACATCTGCCACTTTGTCCCAACTCTCTCTGTCTCTGTCTCTGTCTCTGTCTCTCTCAAACACCTGCATCAAACGTTTAGCCAAGAGTATGTCTGAATTAGGATGAGCACACACACAACACACACACACACACACACAGACGCACAGAGACACAGACACATGCACACACACAAACATATGCAAGCACACAAGCACGCACGCGCACACACACACACACACACACACACACACACACACACACACACGCACGCACACGCACACACACACACACACACACACACACACACACACGCAAATCTGCATCCTTGACTGATGCAATATTTAGGGAAACCGTTAACCGGTTGTGACAATTCCAAACGTTCCAGTAAATCTATAGTATTATATTTAAGGTTAAGTTGAGGGTCAAGCTAAGAAAAAACAAACAACAAACAAAACCCCCAACAACAACAACGAACACACACACACACACACACACACACACACACACACACACACACACACACACACACACACACACACACAATTAATAGTCTTTTACCGGTAGAAACAAGACTGAATGTTCATGCGAATAAACAATAACGCGCAGTATTCATTTTGACAATATCAGTATAGATTCACCCTTTGAGAATTTTTATCATGATAACTCTGATAATAATTACAGTATGGAAATGGCGCTAGATCTTCATAATTCAAATTAAAGCGCACTCACACACCAGACATATGTATGCGATCAAGGTAGACTATATATACAACATACGAAAAAGACCTACACAAACTTAGGGAAATGGAGAGTTATTTCTTGTCTCTTTGTTTCCTGAAGGGTCAGACAGGTTGACCACAGAATTTGGTCAAGACCATTGAGCATACATTCATTGTGTCATACGCCAAGTGAAGTTCCTCATAACTTTAGAAACAAAAACAAAAACAAAAAACAAAAAAAAACTATATATATATAAAAAAGATTAGACCACTTTATACCCACGGATAGTGACATTAGGTCTGTCCTACTGAACCTGCGTTACAGATAGTCCTTCATAATCGTTGCATACTAAATCACTGAGATATATTTACTTACAATTTTCTGACACAACACAGTCTGAAAGTTAAAGAAAAGGAGAAATATTCTTTCAAACTTTTCCTGAGTTTCTCAACGGCAATGTATTATACAATTGTTTTTACGGTCAGTCACCTCCGGACACACTGACTCAAATCAACTTCATGAAGCCGTGGTCATTGTCGACGACGACAGACGAACACCACGGTACACATATAATGCATTCCAAACTTCCGAAGCCAAGCGTCCAAGCAATACATTACATATTACAAAACATCGTTGGATATTTCATTTTAGTGTAAATCATTGCTTCCGCTGGGTTTATAATCAGAGTAAAAACGTTTTTGCTCAGTCCAAGCTGTCAAGATATATTATGTTTCTGGTGGGCTTGTAGTTCAACAGTTATTTTCACTTCCACTTGTCTCTGAATAACATAGACTTCCACTTGACTATTAATAAAATAGACTTCCACTTGTCTATGAATGAAATAGACTTCCACTTGCCTATGAATGAAATAGATTTTCACTTGTCTATGAATGAAATAGACTTCCACTTGCCTATGAATGAAATAGACTTTCACTTGTCTATGAATAGAATAGACTTCCACTTGCCTATGAATGAAATAGACTTTCACTGTCTATGGATAGAATAGACTTCCACTTGCCTATGTATGAAATAGACTTCCACTTGTCTATGAATGAAATAGACTTCCACTTGCCTATGAATGAAATAGACTTTCACTTGTCTATGGATAGAATAGACTTCCACTTATCTATGAATAAAACAGACTTCCATTTGTCTATGAATAAGTTAGACTTCCACTTGCCTATGAATGAAATAGACTTTCACTTGTCTATGGATAGAATAGACTTCCACTTGCCTATGAATGAAATAGACTTCCACTTGTCTATGAATGAAATAGACTTCCACTTGCCTATGAATGAAATAGACTTTCACTTGTCTATGGATAGAATAGACTTCCACTAATCTATGAATAAAACAGACTTCCATTTGTCTATGAATAAGTTAGACTTTCACTTGCCTATGAATAAAATAGACTTCCACTTGTCTATGAATAAAATAGACTTCCACTTGTCTATGAATGACATAGACTTCCACTTGTCTATTTATAAAAAAAAAATGAATAGACACTCCGCTTGTCTATGAATGACATAGACTTCCATTTGTCTATGAATAAAATACAATAACGTCTATGCTCAGTTCAAGGTCGTCAACATATGACCTTTCTTTCAACGAAAATCCGCGCGTATTTCAGGACAATACCAGGCAGTTTGGCAACAGAAGGTCCGGCAGATGGACACTGGACGGACATCCCAGCATCACACGGCTGATAACAGCTGCCGTCAGAGACAGCAGGAAGAGCAAAAGTCTTGTGTCGAGTCCTGAAGGGAATACATGTCCATAACAGCATGTTAATCAATCTCATCTTTGTACACAAATGCTACGATGATCAAAACGTTTTTTTTTCTCCGCCATCTCTGTTCCTTGGTCTTGAAGTCTCAAAGGAATACGCATTAAAACTCACACACACACACACACACACACACACACACACACACACACACACACATACACACACACACACACACACACACACACACACACACACACACACACACATACACACACACACACACACACACACACACACACACACACACACACACGTGCACACACACACACACACACACACACACACACACACGTGCGCACGCGCGTGCACACACACACACACACGCACACACAACACACACATACACGCAAGACATACACACACACACACACACATACACACACAAACACACACACAATCACACACACATATGAGAGAGAATGCTGTTTTAACATTTTCACACACACACACACCACACACACAACACACACACCACACACACACACACACACACACACACACACACACACAACACACACACACACATGAGAGAGAGAATCCTGTTTCAACATTTTGACACACACACAGACACACACACACACATACATACACACACACACACACACACACACACACACACACACACACACACACACACACACACACACACACACATAACACAAACCAACAAACACACACAAAACACATACATACACAACACACAACACACACACATGAGAGAGAATCCTGTTTCAACATTTTCACACACACACACACACACACACACACACACACACACACACACACACACACACACACACACACACACACACACACACACACACACACACACACACACACACACACACACTGGAACAAAAACAAAACCAAAACCAAAAACAAACAAAAACAAAACCAAATATCAAAAAAAAACAAAAAACAAAAAAACGAAACAAACAAAACAAACAAAACAAACAAAACAAAACACACAACCATATGAAAACATTTTACAACAATGCTTAAGCTAACTCTAATCTCAGACAAGAAAATCATGGAATAGCTGAGGTGGACTTTTATTAAAACGTCGAACGTTAACTTTTACATATGCTTTCTGGCACTGCGCGTCTAATCACAGCGTCAAGGGGCAGAAAGAGAGGCAGACCACATTGTTATTGTTACAGTTAATGTTGATTAAAGCCCAGCCGACAGTGTAGAGCCATATCAGGGCTATAACCGCTTCAAAACATGCAAATCTTCAACAGAAAAAAAAAGAAAATTAAGTACACATATCAATAAATGCTCGCGCACATAATCTGAGGACGTGCCTCTGGATTTGACCAATCTGTCCAATTTATCACTCAGGGGATTTAAAAAGCACGACTGAATACAAATTTAAGCATGCCTAAGGACACCAAAACTTGTATAAAAACGGGCACAAATTACCTAAAATTGCTTCCGCATATCTCTTTTCCATAGAGCCAAAAATGCACTTAATACATGTACCCAATTATCAATTCTAAGAAAAAGTACATAAGACTTTATCGAACACATACATGTGAATGGAGCAGCAAGGCAGCAAATGATAGGAAGAAATGAGAAACAGAGAGAGTGACTGAAAAGAGGAAATTTCTAGCACAGAATTTCCAGAAGATGGGCATACTATTTATTCTTAAATTCAAGAGCCCCCGGCATCCCCACGGGGGAGGCAAACCAAATAGGAGAAGGGAAGACATCAGAGCATAGACAAGTTAGGATATTAACGAGAACCCACGTTGTGGCCAAGAACAGACAGAGATGCAGAAAAAAAAATCGTCAGATAAATCATCCGTGGTGTCCCTAACGACCCACAGAACGCGTGAGTTGAGGTGAGGTGCGTGTCCTTATTCTTACCAAAACACGACAACAATAACAGACCAAACACAGCAGGCAGGTAGGATCACCTTACCCTCATCTCTCAGATTAATAATTTCAGGCAATCTTTGACAAGATTTAAGAGCCCACCGAACAGCCCTCAGATGGCTTCTTTGTGGTACGCTGGGCTATAAACAACGTGACTTGAATTACAGAACGCTGGAGCAGGACACAAGCCTAGGTAGACTTCGGAACCAAGAAGACTCTCTGGCCCCGGTCTCCCCCACAAAACACACACCTGCACGGTCACAGCGCGTGCCCAGCGCACGTGGAGCACGTGAGCCTATGGACAGGCGCACGGTCGCCCCCTGCCTTCCCCAAAGGTCGAGGCTAATCTGCCTGAACAGCTCACCCACGCAGACACGGGCGCCTGCTTCTATCCGGGGAGGACAATTCTATTTTTTGATTTAACCCTTTCACTCCCTTACCCTGTCCACCGGTTTCCAGAGGGAAGCCGGTGGATGAAGTGAAAGGGTTAAGCTTCCACCCGCGCGCAGCTGTGGAGAGGAGCGAGAGAGGTACCCGCATAGTGTCGGTGCCCTATTTAACACGCAGCAAACTGCGATGTTAGCTTTGAAAAGGACACGTGAAACAGGCGAACTACACTTCGCGTCTCTTCGGGAGACTTGACCCTGCATATTTTCGTCGAATGCACTCACGCGCACGCGCACGCACACTAAAGCTCTCCGCAGAACCAAAGCTTGTCTGTTTCTTTTGACACTGAAAAATAGACAATGCCTCAAAGAAAACGAGAAAATAAGGGGCTTCTGTTTTTGGCAAGTGCGAATTCGGTATTCTATGCTCCGTACCATCATTATTGAAGATCTGTTTATTAAAATGAGATATATTTCCTCCTGTTTTTTTTTAAAGCAGAAACATGCATAGACAGACATCATGCACCAATCTGCATCATTTGTTGTTCTTTTCCCCTCTTTCCAGTCTCTTTGATTTTTAAATAAAATATACAAAAGTGTGTGTGTGTGTGTGGTGGTGGTCTTTGATTTAATGTCTATTCACTAAAGTGATTTTAGACAAAAAAAAAAAAAAAAAAAAAAAAGGGGGGGGGGAGGGGAGTGATAGAGGAGGAGTGAAGAGGGTATTTGAAAATTGTCAATTTTGAATTTGAGAAAAGATGATCCAGAAAACAACTGTTTTGAAGAGGGGAAGGTAAAACTAACAAATAATGTTACCATAATTATCGATTTAAACAAACAAACTAACAAACAAAATTAGTAAATATCCGGAAGAAATGAATAAAAAGTAAAACTAATAATTGACTAACCACAACAATGAACAAGTCAAATAACATTTTAAAGGTAATTCGCTATAGGACTTTTTGACAGGCTAACAAAAAATTCATACAGTAATGATGATGAGGCAAATATGTCAGAAACTGTACTCACAGATAGTGTTGGAATATGTCGTTTTACCCTAACGCAAGAAAGAATATGACTATGTGTTATCTTCTTTCCACACAGACATACTATGTTATTGGTATATTTGTTTTTGAATACATCAAGTTTCCATCTGTACATAAGGGATTGTATAGTTCTGCTGGCATGAAGCTGCTTAAGTATTTTGCTAACTTCAAAGTTCATGTGACATTTATCATACTTTTTCTGTTTTAATTGGAACTGCTTCCAGACGTAGTTGTCTACTAAAGTGTAATTCTCATGCAATGAGAGAGAAAGCTGGATATTGTTTGAATCTGGTGAGTTATTAGCTCCCCGTTTGGCAGCCCTGTCAACTTTATTATTATAACTAAAAGAACTATGAGAAGGTATCCAGCAGAAAGTAATA
>CM060315.1:57391634-57401634 GCA_030674185.1 Monoplex corrugatus | reverse complement strand
CAGATGTGGTAGTTGCAGTAACATGTGTGGTAGTTACAGTAACATGCGGTAGATGCAGTAACAGATGTGGTAGATGCAGTAACAGATGTGGTAGATGCAGTAACAGATGTGGTAGATTCAGTAACAGATGTGGTAGATGCAGTGAGACATATGGTAGATTCAGTAACAGATGTGGTAGATGCAGTGAGACATATGGTAGATTCAGTGAGAGATGTGGTAGATGCAGTGAGACATATGGTAGATTCAGTGAGAAATGTGGTAGTTGCAGTAACAGATGTGGTAATGGCAGTAACACATGTGGTAGTTGCAGTAACAGATGTAGTTGCAGTAACAGATGTGGTCGTTGCAGTAACAGATGTGGTCGTTGCAGTAACAGATGTGGTAGATGCAGTAACAGATGTGGTAGTTGTAGTAACATGTGGTAGTTGCAGTAACAGATGTGCTCGCTGCAGTAGCATATGTGGTAGATGCAGTAACAGATGTGGTAGTTGTAGTTACAGATGAGGTCTTTGCATTAAGAGATGTGGTAGATGCAGTAACAGATGTGGTAGATGCAGTAACAGATGTGGTAGATGCAGTAACAGATGTGGTAGATGCAGTAAGAGACGTGGTAGTGCAGTCAGAGATGTGATAGATGCAGTAAGAGATGTGGTAGTTGCAGTAACAAGTGTGGTAGATGCAGTAACAGATGTGGTAGATGCAGTAAGAGATCTGGTAGTTGCAGTAACAAGTGTGGTAGATGCAGTAACAGATGTGGTAGATGCAGTAAGAGATGTGGTAGTTGCAGTAACAAGTGTGGTAGATGCAGTAAGAGATGTGGTAGTTGCAGTGACAGATGTGGTAGTTGCAGTAACAAGTGTGGTAGATGCAGTAACAGATGTGGTAGATGCAGTAAGAGATGTGGTAGTTGCAGTAACAAGTGTGGTAGATGCAGTAACAGATGTGGTAGTTACAGTAACAGATGTGGTAGTTGCAGTAACAAGTGTGGTAGATGTAGTAACAGATGGGTAGTTGCAGTAACAGATGTGGTAGTTGCAGTAACAGATGTGGTAGTTGCAGTAACAGATGTGGTAGTTGCAATAACAGATGGGTAGTTGCAGTAACAGATGTGGTAGTTGCAATAACAGATGGGTAGTTGCAGTAACAGATGTGGTAGTTGCAGTAACAGATGGGTAGTTGCAGTAACAGATGTGGTAGTTGCAGTAACAGATGTGGTAGTTGCAGTAACAGATGGGTAGTTGCAGTAACAGATGTGGTAGTTGCAGTAACAGATGTGGTAGTTGCAGTAACAGATGTGGTAGTTGCAAGTAACAGATGTGTGTCAGTTGCAGTAACAGATGTGGTAGTTGTCAGTAACAGTGTGGTAGTTGCAGTAACAGATGTGGTAGTTGCAGTAACAGATGTGGTAGTTGCAGTAACAGATGTGGTATTGCAGTAACAGATGTGAGTTGCAGTACAGATAGTAGAGAAATATGGTAGTTACAGCAACAGATGGGTAGTTGCAGTAACAGATGTGGTAGATGCAGTAACAGACGTGGTAGTAGCAGTAACAGATGTGGTAGATGCAGTAACAGATATGATAGCAGTAGAAACAGCAGCAGCAATAGAAGAAGAATCATAGTTTCTCTTCTTTTTTTTTTCTTCTTCTGCTTTTCTGCTGCTTCTTCTTCATATTTCAGCACGAGCTCTTTATTATCAAAACGGCTAACTTTTATCTACAGCTGCAAGGAAATCAAACATTGTAAATTAATACACGTGTGCAAACATCTTTTACTTGCCATTAATTCCAATCCCTGGCTCAAATAGACTCACACACCGTAAAAATGCCGCCGGTTCTGGCAACAGTAATTTGCAAGCAGCCGGGTGAGTTGATGAAAAGTGACGTCACGGCTGCAGGTGGACACCATCACCTCTGCTCTTCAGACACAAGAGAGTTGTCAAGGAGAGATAAACGAGGTCCAGCCCTGCCCACTCATCAGGCCGCACCATCACTGAACCCACACCTGTGTACATGACGCAACTTCGAGTGGGCCGAACTCGGCTTCTCTCCCTTTGATCAAAATTCGGTCGCTTCCCTTCTTGTCTGCCACGGGGTCCTGTCTATGCCATGTGTTTGTGTGAGGAAATAAGTGAAAACGGGGAGAGGGGTACGAAGTGTTCCCCCATGTAAGATTTGTCTCTGGTATATTTTGTTTATGAAAATCGTTATATCTGTTATTCTATGAACGAACAGGTTCTTGTATTTAATATTTGTCTTCACTTATCCTGCTTGTACGACTTCTTTTTGTCTCTTCTTTGCCTATATCGTATATCTGTCGCTGTTCTGTCCTGTGTTCTTATGACTATTCTTCTACCTACTTTTCTGTATCATAATCCACACTGTACCGTCCTTACTGTCATGTCACATAACGTGATCTTTTAGTTCAGTTCTGAATGTGAGAGCTATCACAGAAAAGCTGCAGACCGATTCGAACACTATACCAGTTCTAAAGTTACGCAAAAGTTACCGACAGCGAAGCTATCAGAACGACGACTTACAACTCGACACACAAGGCTTAGTCAAACATGTCATGTCTTAGCCACCAGTCAACGTACATGGACTAGGATTTGAGCACCGGTGTTTCATATTATCCTACCTCTCTTCTCTGTCTCTCTTTCTCTCTTTCTCTCTGTCTCTCTCTCTATCTGTCTGTCTGTCTCTCTTTCTTTCTCGTTCTCTCTCTCTCTATCTCTCTCTGCCTCCCTCCCTTTCTCTGTGTCTCCCTCTCTCTCTGTCTTTTCTCTCTCTTCTCTGCTCCTCCTCTCTCTCTGTGTCTCCCTCTCTCTCTCTTTCTTTCTCTCTCTCTGTGTCTCCTCCTCCTCTCTCTCTGTCTCCCTCTCTCTCTCTGTCTCCCTCTCTCTCTCTCTCTCCCTCACTCTCACTCACTCTCTCTGTGTCTCCCCTCTCTCTCTTTCTTTCTCTTTCTCTCTCTCACTGTCTCCCTCTCCCTCTCTATCTCCCTCTCTCTCTTTCTTTCTTTCTTTCTCCTCTTTGTAGATCTAGAGAGTTTTTGTCAGGTTATGTGCAGCCGTAATACAGTCGTGTATATCTACTCATCCCTCTTCCTCTCCTTTCTTCTTCTTTTTAAAATGAAATATTACAGCGATAGAATACACTCCCAATTTCAAATTAAAAAAAATTATATCATCAACTCTTTCCTCCTGTGATAGAGGTAACGGGCGCGGTAGTCAGATGGACAAAGATCAAAGATTCCCAATGGGAAAGTCTGGGTTGTGATTCTGGGTGCCTGTGGTATCTCCCTTCTAGTGGGTAAAGAGTGGAGATTTCAACAACAACAAAAAATATTTTTCCGATTTCTCTGTTAAATGCCTAAACCCTCTTCGCGCATATATATATATATATATATACATACATAACAACAACATCACAACATATATATATTATATATATATATATATATATATATATATAATATATATATAATATATATATATACGTTATGCATGGAGGACATGTCAGGACGCTTATGGAGACATCCAGCATGCACGCCCATCAGAAACTGAGTATGTAAACTGTGCAGCAACACACTACGCAAAAGAACGTCAAATACGCACGGTAATTCGGACTTTGCTCGGAATTCGTGCAAGACAGATTCATCGCACTTGGGTGGTTCCATATGCGCTTCACACAAATCTTCTAGCAACTATCTAGCGTATTCCTTATCTAGCATATCACTTGAGCTTGCACATGACCCTGGACACGGTCAGGTCTTTAAACGGGGAAGGTGGAGGGAAGGGAGAGGGAATCTACGAATTGCGAAGCACCTAAACTGACACCACTAGAAGAGTGAAGCATAAAGATGGGCAACTTATAGAACAGGTTTCAACCCTTTGACTCCAGCACCCTATCCATCGGCATACTGCATTGCCAACCGCTGGTGGATAGGTGAGGGAATCAAAAGGTTAAGTTTTTGCTGTCGGTGGATAGGACGCGGGAGTCAAAGGGCTAGGACGGACTTACGCAGTGGATGAGGACAGACAAGGTTGGGAGAAGTACTTGCAGCGACAAAGGATAGATTCATATTATGGAGGGCCATGATCGCCAACGCCATGCGGCAGGGCACATGATGATGACGATGGGCTGGGATTAAATTTAAGCTATCAGGTCAGGAATCCATGATTCCTTCCAAAGAACAAAACAGCCCACAGGAAACAGGAAAGCGCGCAACATGCACGCATATTGAAGACGGAATGTGCAGACTATGCAGCCGCACATCGCCTGCACAAAGTGGACAAACAACAACAACAACAACAACAACATTTATACACGCATCAGACAAAAAAAACAAAAAAACAAAAACAAACAACAAACAACAAGAGCAAACAAACAAACAAACAAACAACAAACAAAACAACAAACAAACAACAAAAAACAACAAACAAACAAAACAAACAAACAAACAAAACAAACAAACAACAAACAAACAAACAAAAAACAAACAAAACAAACAAACAAACAAACAAACAAACAAACAACAGAACGACCAAAAGGTTATGAAGCTAATTTTGCAGGTGGGGGAAAAAAAAAGACCGTAGCAAATTTCAGGTGTGGAGACATTTCTGGCTTTTTAAAATTTTTGGTTTAATGTGAACAGGTTGGACTTTACCAGTGAGCGGGGGTGGATGGGACTTCCTTTCAGCACGCCCACTCCCACTGCAGTTGTCAGTGTTACGCCATTCCGAACTCCTCCCCCCTGTCTTGGGGTTTGGCTATCGCTTGTTCTCCTAGTATCTGTAGTCTAGCCATCAGCACCAAGCGTGACAGTCTGACTGATGGCTCCTCCCCTCCCCCTTCCCTTCCCCATCCCTCTCCCCCTCCACCCCTGCACGCACAAAAACACACCCACCCACCCACCTTCCTTAATTGGACTTTGATTTGTGGTCACCGTCTTTGGTGGTCACCGTCTTTGATGATGGTCATTGTCCCCAGATAGTCCTGTTACCAAATCAGCAGAGGCTAACTACTTCTAAGTGTGATGTTATCGCCATTTGGACCTTTCTGGGTAATTCTCAGTTCTTCAGGACCCGTCACTGGTTGTCTGATGCTGTAACTGCTCTGCTGCAAATGCCTTAGATTGTGATCTCAGCGTTAGGTACATTTTGATGTAATTTTGTCAGAAACGATAATTATTCTGATGCTGCTGGAATGCTAACATTGCTTCACGGTCCCGCAACCCTGCGTATCTGCTAACCGTAGTACACTTTTTGCATCGAAAGTGTGCGAATGTTCATATGAACGTGTATTTACGAAATAGCTGGATAAACTCTCCCTGGGTGCGTTATATTGAAACTGGCCTTCTCACTGTCCCATCTTAACATCATTGTCGTTCTGGTAGTGTCAGTATAGGATTAGATACGTCCCCCCCCTCCCCCACTTTCCTGGAATGGAAATCCCCGTCAACCATACCACCCACCTGAAGTGGGTGCCGACTTAAAAACTGAGCCAAATCAATCAATCAATTAATCAATCAATCAATCAATCAATCAATCAATCAATCAATCAATCAATCAAATCTTCGACAAACGATCCGTTTCAGGTCTGTTTAACCCCTCCTCTCAAAACGTATGGTCGGAAACAACTCTGTGTCGGTACTTTAACCCTTTGACTCCCGCACCCTGTCCACCAGCATCCTGCTTTGTCAACCATGCAATCAAAGCAAAAACATAATCCTTTGATTCCCTCACCTTATCTACCAGCTTCCTGCAGGAATCTGGTGGATCGGGTGAGGAAGTCAAAGGGTTAATTATTTTGCAGTTTGTGGATAAGGTGAGGTGTCAAAGGGTTAAGGTAGCTTTACGGATCTTGCTGCCAGCCCACAGTATCCCTGAAACTTCTTTCGCTTTCAGCGCGCCTATTCTGTCTGTAGTTTTCAATCTTTCTCACCTCACCGTTCCTCACTTTCCCTACCCCGACGGTCGTGATTGTCCGGTCATCAGTAACCAAGCGAGACACATGGTCTGACTGATTGCCCCCAAACCGTGGCCTTTACGAAGAAATGTATTTCGCGAAGGCCGTGCCCCAACCCCTTCACTCACAACGATGACCACTAACCATCTTTAATTGGATTGGCCTTTGATTTGCCGTCAGTTGCTTTGATGTTACAGTGTGTCACACCGTCACGTCACTGAGGTGTAAAAGATCATGGTGAGGTGTTAACCCGACGTGGGCTGAGTCCAGCGGTTACTCAATGCAGGGACGGATGGACTGGTTAACCCTTTGACTCCCGCACCCTATCCACCAACTGCAAAAACTTAACCCTTTGACTCCAACACCTAAAAGGAAGCTGGTGGATAGGATGAGGGAATCAAAGGGTTACGTTTTTGCTTTGCTAGCATGGTTGACAATGCATGATGATGGTGGAGAGGGTGCGGGAGCCATAGGGTTAATAGTCGTCTGATGCTGTAACTGCGTTGTTTCCGCTAGTCTTGACTTTAACTCTTTGACTGCTGCACCCTGTCCACCAGCTTGCTTTGATGTACAGTGTGTCACACCGTCACGTCACTGAGTTGTAAAAGATCATGGTGAGATGTTAACCCGACGTGGGCGGAGTCCAGGGGTTACTCAATGCAGGAGTGGATGGACTGGTTAATGGTTAATGGACGGTCTGATGCTGTAACTGCGTCGATTCCACTTGTCTTGACTTTAACCCTTCGACTCCTGCACCCTGTCCACCAGCATACTGCATTGTCAACTTTTTTTGTAGCAGTGCGAAAACTTAACCCTTTGATTCCCTCACCCTATCTGCCAGCTTCCAGCAGGAAGCTGGTGGATAGGGCAAAGAAATCAAAGGGTTAAGTTTTTTTTTTTTTTTGCAGTTGGTTAGGGGACAGAGTGCGGGAATCAAAGGGTTTACTGCATTTTAACATGAGTCTGTTTACCTCGTAGATGTTATTGCTTTGTAACTTCGTTTCTGGTGAGACGGTGTAAGTTTTTAATCTGTTATAATCCAGAGACCTTTGTTTCTGTTTATAACGCGTTAACAACGTCTTGCCGTTCTGCTTGTTCACTGCAACATCATGGAAGTCTTGCTGGGTTTTGTGTGAGTGAGTGAGTGAGTGAGTGAGTGAGTGAGTGAGTGTGTGAGTGTGTGTGTTGTGTGTGTGCGCGCGCGTTGTGTGTGTGTGTATGTGTGTGTGTGCATGTGTGTGTGTGAGTGTGTGAGTGTGTGTGTGTTGTATGTATGTGTGTGTGTGTGCAGTGTGTGTGTGAGTGTGTGTATGTTGTGTGAGGGATGAGTGTGCGTTGTGTGTGTATGTGTGTGTGTGTGTATGTGTGTGTGTGGTGTGTGAGTGTTTGTGTGTGTGTATGTGTGTGTGTGTATGTGCGTGTGTGAGAGTGTGTATGTTGTGTGTATGTGTGTGTGTGTGTGTTTGTGTGTGTGTGTGTGTGTGTTGGTGTGTGTGTTTCCTCTGAGTTTTACGTATGCTGTTTGCTCTTTGCTGTCTTTCATGTAAGCTTGGCAAAAGGCAGGTGATCGATAATTTGCGCCTGTCTTGTTTTCTGTATGATTAGATGCGCGTTCTCATTATGTTTTTGTGTGATCTGCTTTCCATTGCCTGGAACGCTGGCAGTCACTTCGATTTTGATATTGTAATCTTTCACAAAATGCCTTGTTATGTAAACTGTATGGCTTTGAGTGTTGTCATCTTTTTGTCTTCCCTTCCGTGGGGATGCCGGGGGGCTCTATTAGTATAAATAGTATCCCCACCTTCTGGAAATTCTGTGCTAGAAATTTCCTCTTTTCTGTCACTCTTTGTTTCTGCCGTGTTCTTTTGCTTTTTGTCATTTCTTCCTATGATTTTCTACCTTGCTGGTCTATTCACCTGTATGTGTTCGATAGTCTTAAATACTTTTTTCTTAGGATTGATAATTGGGTACATGTATTACGTGCATTTTTGGCTCTAGGGAGGTGAGATGTGCGGAAGCAATTTTAGGTAAGTTAGGCCCGTTTCTCTATATGTTTCGGTATCCTTGGGTATGCTTCAATTTGCAGTCAGATGTGCTTTTTTAAATCCCCTGTGCGATAAATTGGACAGAGTGGTCATTGCCGGGGGCATGTCCTTAGGTTATGTGCGCGAATGCATTGATATGTGTACTTAATTTTCTTTTCTTTTCTTTTTTCCTGTTGAAGTTTTGTGTGTTTTAAAGCGGTTATAGCCCAGATATGGCTGTGCGCAGTCGGCTTGGCTTTAAACAACAATAACAATAACAATAAAGCTTTTTGTCTGCCAGGTCAGATATAACACATTTCTCTTGTAATATGGCAGAAGGCTTGTTCCTATCTACAGGGTGTATTTATATAGAGTTAAGAAAAACCCAAGGGTATTGATAGAACCCAGATCATCGATGCCATACCACTCTCCGGACAATCACTTTCCGACGTCCTGACGCCCATACGATAGCCATTTCATCGAGCAGAGGGTGTGTGTGTGTGTGTGTGTGTGTGTGTGTGTGTGTGTGTGTGTTGTGTGTGTGTGTGTGTGTGTGTGGTATGTGTGTGTGTGTGTGTGTGTGTGTGTATGTGTGTGTGTGTGTGTGTGTGTGTGTGTGTGTGTGTGTGTGTGTGTGCGTGTGCGTGTGTGGGAATGTCCATGTGTTGCGTGACCCATTCGGACCCAGTCATCAGTTACGTTGTTTACAAACCGAATGGCAAGGTGAGGACATGACAAACCCCGGGACACAGCCACACAACGCACACCAACCAGGTCCAAAGCCCAACCTCCGGTCCAAGAGAGAATGGCAGAGCCTTCCCTCTCTTGTCCATACTCTGGGCTTTCATCTCTCCCTTAATTAAAGCAGCCCGCCTGACCACCAGCTCACGTAGCTACCAGCTCTTTTCCCTTACTGTAGGTCTGCAATCTGTTGTTTCTTGTGGCATCATTTTGTACACTATCTTAGAGTGTTCCGTGTGTATTCCTAGGATTCTATGTCTGCTTCGCAAAAGTGATGATGAATTAAAGGTATTATGTATAGCTAAAGAATCATCATCATCATGATCAGGTGCCCTGCCGCATGGCGTTGGCGATCATGGACTTCCATCTGTCTCTATCTCTTGTTGCCCCAAGCATCTCCTCCACCCTCCTCGTCTTCAGCCACTCTGCAAGTCCGTCTGGCATTTTCTCCCTGGGTCTACCTGGTGCTCTAGCTAAAGAATAGCGATGGATTATCTATGGAACCGTCAGTCGACAGTTCATGTAGTAATTGCTCTGCTTACAGACTGAGGCCTTGGCACTGCTTCTGTCTTTATTTGATCCTGTGAACAGCTGTTTGGTGCTGTCGTTGCATTGCCTCAAATATCTTAGATTATGGTTTAAAATTTTTTGCTTTTCATTTTGTTAAAGGTTAGTAATTGTTAAAGACTCAGATGTTCGTTTTACGCGATGTGCAAATCCACTCAAGGAATCCTTCTGCAAGATCCAAACGGTTCCCCTGTCAAAGTGAAGACAAAATCGTCAGCTTTCTTCTTGGGCGTCATTACCATTTTTAACTGACATAGGCTCATTATTATGATTATGTTGGTTTTTTTTAGTCTCATGTATATTTTGCTGTCAGAAACACAACTTTCTTCTTCTTTTTGTTTTGTCTTTCTTCCATTCTTCTCCTTCTTTCTTCTTTGCTTCTTTTTCTTTCTTTTTCTCTTCCAATCTTTTTCTTTCTTTTTCTCCATTCTTCTTCGTCTTTCTTTCTTTTTTTGTCTCTTCCATTTTTCTTCTTCCTTCTTGTTCTCTCTCTCTCTCTTTCTCTCTCTGTCTGTGTGTGTGTGTGTCTCTCTCTCTCTTTCTCTCTCTGTCTCTCTGTCTGTCTGTCTGTCTCTCTTCCATCTCTCTTCCTCTTTGTCTGTTTCTTCTCTTCTCTCTCTCTCTTCTCTCTCTTTCTCTCTCTCTTTCTCGCTCTCTGTCTCTGTGTCTCTCTCAGTCTCTCTGTCTGTCTTGTCTGCCT
>CM060315.1:57376634-57381634 GCA_030674185.1 Monoplex corrugatus | reverse complement strand
TGCTCAACATGTGTGCAAACCTGTTAGTGCTTAAAATCCGTTGCGTGTGTATACACAGGCAGAATATCAAGCACGCACGTTAAAGATTCTGTGAGTTATGTCAGTGTCCCGGTGGCTTATGGAAACATGACAATACCCAGTTAATGCTATAACCATTCTGGTCGTATCAGCTCAAGTGTTTCATAAGTCCTCTTTCTCCCCCCCCCCCACGCGGGCCTCTGTAGCTCAGTTGGTTTGAGCGTCGGATTCACATGCTAATGGTTGTGGGTTCGAATCCCGGGTGCGCTACATTAAATCTGGCCTTCTCACTGTCCCATCTTAGCATCATTGTTGTTCTGGTGGTGTCAGTATAGGATTAGATAAGTCCCCCGTTGCCCCCATTTTCCTGGGATGGTTATCCCCGTCGGCCATATCACCTGAGGTGGGTGCTGACGTAAAACTGAATCAAATCAATCAAACAAACCCCCCCCCCCCCTCTTTTACTTCCCCTGACTTTCCCCATTTCAAGACTTTGCCAGCGCATAAGGTTTTTGCGCAGGCACAAGGAGTCTACCAGACAATTTACTGGCAGGTTTGGGTGGAGTGTGCAATTATGGACTTGTCCGATTGCAGTGACTCCTTGAACAAAGTCTGAACTCTAAAATTGAACTCATCATGAAAATATTCTACAGATGGATTGGACAAATCGTCCGAAGACAGCAAGATAACATCACCTGGACTGCCCTTCACTGGACGCCAGGGGGATGACGTAAGAAAGGAAGGCACTAGAACAGTTGGTGATGAACAACAGAAAGAGTTTGTCATTCGGCTTTAGGCCCTGAAGCACACCTGGGGCACTCACTATATACCGAGGCTATCTGTCTGTCTATCTATATGTCTGTCTGTCTGTCTATCTATCTATCTATCTATCTGTCTGTCTGTCTGTCTGTCTATCTATCTATCTGTCTGTCTGTCTATCTATCTATGTATCTATCTATCGATCGATCTATCTATCTATCTGTCTGTCTGTCTGTCTGTCTATCTATCTATCTATCTGTTTTTCTATCTATCTATCTATCTGTTTTTTCTATCTATCTATCTATCTATCTATCTATCTATCTATCTATCTATCTATCTATCTATCTATCTATAAATGGTGCGGCAGTACATAGAGTAACATGCCATATTTCCACTTGGTCACTAAAAGGTGGAGATATTTTCCCATCTCCCTGCTCAACATGTGTGCAAACCTGTTAGTGCTTAAAATCCGTTTCGTGTGTATAGACATGCTGAATATCACGCACGCACGTTAAATATTCTCTAAGTTACGTCAGTGTCCGGTTGCTTATGGAAACGTGACAATACCCAGTATTTTCTTTGCTGTCCATGGGGCTCTTAACATTCTTCTTAGAGTAAACACAGGTGTTGAACCTTCGTTGCTGCCTGCCCTACAGACAATAGCATAATAGGCAGTAAGTGTCTCCCTCAGGCTTAGCAAGTTGATAGTGTGAAGAAGTCATTATCACCTTGTGCCCTGCCGCATGGCGTTGGCGATCATGGTCCTCCACACGAATCTATCCATTGTCGCTGCAAGTACATCTCCCACCCTCTTTGTCCTCAGCCACCCTGCAAATTCGTCCAGTGTTTTTTCCCTGGGTCTACTTGGTGCTCTTTTTCCCTCCAGCTTTCCTGTTGTGACTAGGTGCTGTAATTTCTCTTGCCTCATAAAATGGCCTTTAAATGTTGCTCGTCATTTTGCGGCTGCACATATGCCATTTAAATTTTTATTTTTGTTTTTACTTTTATTTTCATTTTTATTTTAAATTCAATCTGTTTGAATTCTCCTTTCACAAGACAGGCCCAGCCGCGTCTGACTAAGGGTTCTTTTTCTCCGGGGACTCCGGTTTTCCCTTCAGCCCCTTGGCTGTTGGTTTAGGATGTTTTTCTTCCTATTCCAAGGTCAGACCGGATTCGCTGCACTAGGCACGATCCATTTATATCAGCCATACCTCTTGATTAAATATTTTCCCATTCTGTCGAACATATGCCTATATTTTCTCTTCGGCATTATTTACTACTGGTATCCTTTACATTCCAAACACTACTCTTCGCTAGTGCGTCATAGTTCTCATTTCCGCTCTGACATCTTATTCACGCAAAAACACATTATGATGTCATTCTTGTCAGTTTATTCCTTTTCTCACATTGGACACTGCAGCAGGAAAGTTTCAGTCTTTTTCTCAACATTTTTGTATCTGGTGTTTGTCTGTAATCTTACGCTTGACAAAGGCCAGTTGGCCGAAAATTTGCGCTTGTCTTGTCTTGTTGTATTAAATACGCGTTCGCATTCTTCTTTCGTGTTTTTTTTTCTTCTGGTTCCTGTTTGCTTGAAAGCGGGCAGTCACACTTGTTTTGGATTTCTTCATTAATGTTCTTCTTGTGTCTGCCTCCTTCATGACTGTCTCGTTCATTTTCTATGCTGTCTATGGGGCTCTTAATATTCTTCTTAGAAACCAGCCTATAAAGAAGCGGCAGGGTTAAAACAAGTTCTTGACGTCTTGCATTAAAGTTTGGAGGGAAAATGATAAACAACATTCGGTACGCAGATGACACCGTGCTAATTGCAGAAAGTCAAAGGGACCTACAAAACCTTGTGAATAAACTAGAAATAGAAAGCAAAGGTAAGGGGTTGGAACTAAACAGCAGGAAGACTGAAGTCATGGTGATCAGTAAAAAACATGAAATCCCCTCCTGCAAAGTAACAGCAAATGGCACAACCTTGACACAGGTAAGTTCATATACCTGGGAACGGTCATTTCATCAGACGGCAGATGCACATCGGAAATAGCTGGCAGAATCGGCCAAGCCAAAACAGCATTCAAGAAGATGACAAGCATTCTTACCAACAAATGCCTATCAATTAACATCAGAAAGAGAGTCCTTGAATGTTATATAGAACCAATACTGTTGTACGGATGCGAGGCGTGGACAGTCAGCAAGCAAAGCCAGAACAAGATTGAGGCAGCCGAGATGTGGTTTCTCAGAAGAATGTTGAGAGTTCCATGGACAGCAAAGAAAACAAACGAGACAGTCTTGATGGAGGCAGACACAAATAGATCACTCAAAGGGAAGATTAGGAAAAGACAAGCAATATTTATAGGCCATTTTATGAAGAAGGGGGATTTGGAGCACCTGGTCACAACGGGAAAGCTGGAGGGAAAGAGAGCACCAGGTAGACCCAGGGAGAGAATGCTGGACGGACTTGCAGAGTGGCTGGGGATGAGGAGGGTGGGGGAGATGCTGGGGGCAACGAGAGATAGAGATGGTTGGAAGTCCATGGTCGCCAACGCCATGCGGCAGGGCACCTGATGATGATGATGATGATGACGTCTTGCAACGCTGTAAGTGCAGACAAAGCTGTCAAATTGCAGATACTTGAAGTCCAGTATCACTCCGGTCCACATGAAAACAATCACCGTGACTGCCCGATGAGGTCCAACGTTACCGGGGCAAATTGGCAACCGACTGCCTCTTGGAACTAATTCATGACACTCTTGAGCACTTCTACAAGGTCAGGTAGGCCTGTGTGGTAGCGCACGCGTGCTTGTGTGAGTGTACGTGTGTGCCCGAGTGCACGTTCGTGCATTGCGTGTGTACCTGTGTATATGTGTGTATGTGTGTATATGTGTGTGTATATGTGTGTGTGTGCGTGCGTGCGTGTGTGTGTGTGTGTGTGTGTGTGGTGTGTGGTGTGTATGTCTGTGCGTGCGTGTGAGCATATGTATGTGCATGTGCAAGCTTCCATGTGTGTGTATGTGTGTACATGTATGTGTGTGTGTGTACGTACGTGCCAGCGTTTGTGTCTGTGTGTGTACGCGTGCGTGCGTGCATGTGTGTGTGTGTGTGTGTGTGTGTGTGTGTGTGGTGTGTTTTGCGTGCGCGCGCGTGTGTCTCTATAGTTTCATGAAACGATAAGTTTGTCGTTCCAAGAAGGGAAGGGAGATAACGCGAGAGGAGTACAAATGTGCAACTGTATTACACAACTTTTATATGAAACACACACACACACACATATATATATATACATATACATATTGCATAATCCATAATTTCCAGGATTAAGACAGTACAGATCTATGACCAAGAAGGATAGTACCTGTGCCAGATGAGTTGTGTGCTCAGAAGGTCGGCACGAAAAGTATGCTGACTAGGGAAATCAGAAAAAAATCTCCACTTTTATCCCTTTATACAAAGCCAGAACAAGATTGAGACAGCCGAGATGTGGTTTCTAAGAAGGGTGTTGAGAGTTCCATGGACAGCAAAGAAAACAAACGAGACAGTCTTGATGGAGGCAGACACAAGTAGATCATTCATAAGGAAGATTAGGAAAAGACAGGCAACATTCATAGGCCATTTTATGAGGAAGGGAAACTGGAACACCTGGTCACAACGGGAAAGCTGGAGGGAAGGTGTGTGTGTCTAAAATCACTATTGTGAACAGACATTAAATAAAGATTCCATTCCATTCCATGGAGGGAAGGAGAGCACCGGGTAGACCCAGGGAGAAGATACTAGACGAATTTGCAGAGTGGCTGAAGACAGGGAGGGTGGAAGAGATGCTTGGGGCAACAAGAGATAGAGACAGATGGAAGTCAATAATCGCCAACGCCAAGCGGCAGGGCACCTGATGATGATGATGATGACACCAGGTACTGTCTAGTCAGAAATGAAATCAGACCAGCCAAAAACATTTTCGAGTCAGACATCCCAATCAGCTTGGCTATCATGCCCGCAGCCCCTCCTGCTCTGTATGACCTAACCCTTTGACTTCCTTACCCTATCCGCCAGTATCCCCTAATTGTCAGCCATGACAGCAAAGCAAAACTTAACCCTTTGACTTCCTCACCCTATCCGCCAGCACCCCAATTGTCAGCTATGACAGCAAAGCAAAACTTATCCTTTCACTTCCTCACCCTATCCACCAATGAAAAGGTTATGGTTTTGCAGCAGGCGCTTAGGGT
>CM060315.1:57336634-57361634 GCA_030674185.1 Monoplex corrugatus | reverse complement strand
TCATTTCTTCCTATCATTTTCTGCCTTGCTGGTCTATACTCTATTGACCTGTATTCCCCCATGGGGATGCCGGGGACTCTTTCAGTATAAATAGTAATCCCACCTTCTGGAAATTCTGTGCTAGAAATTTCCTATTTTCTGTCACTCTCTTTGTTTCTACCTTGTTCCTTTGTTTTCTGTTATTTCTTATCATTTTCTGCCTGTATGTGTTCGATAAAGTCTTACGTACTTTCTCTTAGGATTGACAATTGGGTACATGTACTAAGTGCATTTTTGGCTCTAGGGAAATAAGATAAGCGAAAGCTATTTAAGGTAATTTAGGTCCGTTTATACATAAATTTAGTGTCTTTAGTTATGTTTTAATTTGTATTCAGGTTTGTTTTAAATCCCTCGTGTGACAAATTGGACGGAGTGGTCAACGCCATGGGTATCTCCTCGGGTTATGTGCGTGCATGCATTGATACATATGCTTAGTTTTCATTTCCTTTTTTTTTTCTCTGTTTCTGGTCCACTCACCTGGAACAAACTTCCTCTCTCAGTCCGTCAGCAACCTACTTTTTGTCTCCTTCAAGTCCGCTCTCAAAACTCACCTTTTCTCCTCTGCATAAAATCCTGACCTCACTCAACCCCCTCTGCAGCCTGTCTCCGCTCGGTGTGGAATCACATTGTAATATATATTTGTATATAATATGTTCTCTATAATTTTTCCCCATTTATAACCATGTGTGTGTGCGTGTGTGTGTGTGTGTGTGTGTGTGTGTGTGTGTTGTGTGTGTGTGTGTGTGTGTGCGTGCATACGTGTGTATGTGTATGTTCAGCGCTTAGATTTGATTTCT
This sequence comes from Monoplex corrugatus, assembly GCA_030674185.1. Taxonomy (NCBI): domain Eukaryota; kingdom Metazoa; phylum Mollusca; class Gastropoda; order Littorinimorpha; family Ranellidae; genus Monoplex; species Monoplex corrugatus. Next base: position 57,360,798 of record CM060315.1, on the reverse strand, counting down.
ATCAAGATTTTGCGCTATACAAATACTGTAATTATTATTAATTATTAATTATTATTATTATCATTGTGTATATTTTGAAACGGTTATAGCTCTGATATAGCTCTACGCAGTTGACTGGGCTTGAAACAAAAATAACAACAATAACAATCTGGCAGATTCCTTGAACCTGCGCAGAACTCTGTGGCGCTGGCAAATCTTGAAATGCCAGGGAATGGGAAGGGAACGGATGAAAAACACTAACACCACAAGAAGGACTAGAGCATTGAGATGGGCAGTGGACAAATCAACTTTTATGTTGCAGGGTGGGGTTCAGCTCAAGATTTAAAATCTTGAATTCAACCAGTCGCTGTGGTGTAGTGGTTAACGCAACGAACTACTGACTGGAAGATTGTGGGCTCAAATCCCCGGATCAGTACCTTCAAAAATCATCGTGGGATTTTTCGACTCTAACCGGCTCCTGCCCAGAGTTGAGCGTGCTATGGGCTTGTTAAAAAGACTGGGACCACACAGTCGAGCCTCATCCACTTCATGGATACGTCATTGAGGGTGCTGCCGAAACCTTCTGACCAACACCGCAGGTGTCTGTATCTCTCGGGTCTGGTTGACGCCAGGATATATTATGATAGTAAGCGTAGAGTACAAGCCTGTCACGCAGTCTCAATCCTAGATGGAACTCCTTAGCATGATTATCATCCTCATCGACATCATCATCATCATCATCATCGCAATGTAAAAAGTGTTCGAGCTTCTGTGGCCATTTAAGTGGCGTAGAAAATGGGATGGTAAAAAACAGGTGTGAGCAGAAAGGTAACCTCCCTGAGTGCAATGATCATAAAAGAAATTTCTTGAGTTCACAGCTCTATCAAAACAGCCTGACCAACCTGCATAAAACGTATGGAAATGCCAGGTATAGATCCCCATACCTCTGGCGTGCTACGAGTAGAGAACTCTGTATACCATTTGAACCACATCTCACCACAGCGATGACTACAAGAAGCAGTCTCTCTATTACTGTTTTGTTGAGTTTTAAAGTCCTACCATTCTCAGAGTATACCAGGACTAGCTATAAGAATTGCTCAAAGAAGCCTTAAAACATTTTTTTAGTTGCATCGTGAGATACCGATGCTTTTGTCGGTTCTCTAGATGATCAAGAAGTCTCTCTAACATAACCAACAGTTGTAAATCTCTAGTTCGTTCCTGTCGAGCTTGCAGTCCGCTTTGTCGGCTCCCTCCTCCCCCCCCCCCCCCCGTCCCTTCTTCTTTGTTTTATTGATAACAGGATTGGCCGATTGTACCACATCTCTGTGTGCCCTTTGTTCGTTTATCTTTAATGAATAAGGTTTAGGGTCTGCGGTATATAGGGGCGATTTTCCCCAATCTGTCAAAATGGACTGAATCATGTTGTCCTGGTTTTGGTCAGAGGAAGAAAGCAAGTCCGTAATTGTGTTAACCAATCAGCTTGGACGATAACAGGTACACTACATCCGTGCGTCTGCTTTGTGATAAGATAACACTGGTAAAGAGATAACACTGGTGATCGTAGAAGATCTTATCAAGTCTACACAAACACCACCTCTGTGTAGCAAGGACTGGAGGTTCTGATTCTATTTAAGTTACCAGTACCATAAAACTGCTTATTAGTTAATAGTTATTCTTCCTTATCGTCCAACTTTCAACACACTTAAACAACCATGGAGTTACATAGATGTATATTTATTCCTTGTGGGAACAGACGGCAGGTGCACATTAGAAATATCCAGCAGAATCGGCCAAGCTAAAACAGCATTCAAGAAAATTAAAAGCGTTCTTAGCAACAAATACATATCAACTGACATCAGGAAGAGAGTTTTTCATGTTATATAGAACCAATACTGTTATACGGATGCCGAGCGTGGACAATCAGCGAGCAAAGTCAGAACAACAATAGAGCATCTGGAATGTGCCTTCTATGAAGAATGTTCAGAGTTCCATGAACAGCACAGAAAACAAACGAGACAGTCTTGAAGAAGCCAACACAAAGAGAACATTAATGAAAAAGATCAGAAAAAGACAAGCAACATTTATGAGGCAAGAGAAATTTGAGCAAGTAGTCACACAACAGGAAAGTTAGAGAGAGAAAAGAGCATTAATCAAAGGACATAACTCTTGAGAATCATCTCCCATGTTGTACTTCTCAAATCTAACACAGTTTGCGCTACCCATTCAGCTAGCATAGAAGCAGATACAAAGTACAAAAACAGTAAGCTCAGAAGACTTTTCAGAGAAAAGAGTGTCAGGTAGACCTAAGGAGAAAATATTACTTTTGCAGAGTGGTTGGGAGAAAAAGGGTAGTAGATCATCTTGCAGAAACAAAAGATAGATGTGTATGGGGTGCCATGGTCGCCAATGCCATGCAGCATGGCACATATAGATGGTGTTTGCTTTCGGACAGTGGTCCCACACAGTCAAAGCCCTCACCTATCTCCTTTACATGAGCAAACTGCCATCACCCTGTCTGTTGTCAGGGCGGTCAATGTTCAGTTTACTGCATGTCCACTGTATAGGCCGACGAGGGGCATTTGATTTTGGTTTTATGGTGCTTGTTATATCAAAGTGTGTGCTGCGATACGATGGTGACACATATCGGTATCATATGAGGCGAACTTAAGACATCTGGCTTACAATCACTGAGGCTAACAATGTCAATTGTTTTTAACACGCTCAGTGTCCCAACCCCTTATCGAGTGATTTGATTTCTCAGCTACCATCTTCGTTACCAGAGCGTTTTCCAAATCCATTCTCAAGAGATATGGCTTCTCTGTCTCTCAGCCTCCACCTACGTCATTCAAATTTTCTTCAAGTCTTTCTTCGAGGAAATGGCCGCTCTGTCTCTGTCTCTCAGCTATCTTTTCTTTCTCCAAACTTTCTCCAAATCCTTTCACAGTGCTAGAAATGTCCTGTTTATATTATAATTTCTGTCACTCTCTTTGTTTCTGCCTTGCTTCTTTGCTCTGTCATCTCTTCCGATCATTTTCTGCCTTCCTGGTCTGGTCAACTGTATGTGTTTTATAAAGCCTTACATACTTTCTCTTTCGATTGACACTTGGGCACATGTATTAGCTGCAGTTTTGCCTGTAAGGAAATGTGAAGCAGAAGCAATTTTGGGTAATTCAGCCAGTTTCCTTTTTTTATTTTTTTATATAGGCCCATGTTTCAACGTACGTTGTTCTCTTTCTACGTGTATTTGTGTGCGGAATGATCAGCACCAGGGGCATATCATTAGATTATGGGAGCGAATGCATGGATGTATGTTTTTTAATTTTCTTTACCAATTTTTTTTTCAAGATCAGCTAGGTGTTGTGTGTGTTTTGAGGTGAATATTGCCCTAATACGACTTTGCGCAGTCAGCTGGGTTTTTAAACAACAACAACAACAACAACAAATAATCACAATCACTGTCATAATCATCGAGTTCGAAGGAATGACTTCGGTGTCTCTGTTTCTCAGTCACCATCTTGCTCATCAGGACCCAAACAAAGCCGCCATCACGGGACAGAAAGCCGGATAAATGATGCAAAACCCTGATAGAGAAGTTGTGAATGATGCGAGGCCCGGTCCGGCCTTTCCACACAGTTCCGTTCTGTACCGACTTCTTCACGTCTACCAGGTCATCACAAACAAGTCTTAACCCTTTTACTCCCTCGCCCCACACCCACGAAAGAGTTATTCTTATGCATTCGTCGGTTGCTATTCTCCATAGAGCGTATATGTAAAGTTTTCTTTTAAGTTCTATGCTACTTCTCTCACACGCGCTCATACGCAGGTGGATTTTTACGTGTGGGGCTGTGGCTTTCTTTCTCTCTCTCTCTCTCCCTCTCTCTGTGTCTCTCTCTGTCTCTTCTCTCTCTCTCTCTTCTCTCTCTCTTCTCTTTCTCTCTCTCTCTCTCTCCCTCTCTTTCTCTCTCTCTTCTCTCTCTCTCCCTCTCTCCCCTATCTCTCTCCTTCTCTCTGTCTCTTTCTCTCCCCCCCTCCTCACATACACACACACACACACACACTCTCTGTCTCTGTCTCCTTCTCTCGCTTGCTCGCTCTCTGCCTCATACTTTCCCTCTCTTGTGGCTGTGCTAACAATGTTTGCCTCAGTTCTATACGTTTTGTGTTCTTTCTTATTTTATTATTATTTTTTACATCACTTACCAGCCGCCTTCTTTCTATGTGGTTTTGTTGTTTTTAGTGTTGTTTATTTAATGTGAACTTGCCTTGTAGACCGAATTACTTTCTTGTCGATGGCCCGTGTACCAGGAGGTATTTTTGTGTTTCCACAAACCTCCAGACAATGATATAACTTAAATGATCTTTCACGTGCGAATTCGATGTTCTGTATTATGCGTACGTATTCATACAAAAGGGAGTTCGCACACTACAGGTCTGCATATGTGTTAATCTGGGAGGTGGGGAAAAATCTCCATCACCCTTTTCCCACCGGGTTCTCCACTGCCAGGTTTAAACAGAGACTTCCCAGTTAGAGGCATAGAGTCATCATCATCAAGTGCCCTGCCGCATGGCGTTGGCGATCATGGCCCTCCATATGTATCTATCCCTTGTTGCCACAAGCACATCTTCCACCCTCTCTGTCCTCAGCCACCATGCAAGTCCGTCCAATATTTTCTCCCTCGGTCCACTGGTGTTTTCTTTCCCTCCAGCTTTCCTGTTGTGACCAGGTGCTCTTATTCCCCTTTCCTCATAAAATGGCCTATAGATGTTGCCTGCCTTTTCCTAATCTTCCATATGAATGATGTTCTTGGCATAGAGTGTAGAAAGAAAGTGTAGGCCTATATGAGGACTACTGCTCCAATCTAAAAGGATCAAATTCGCGCCAGCCTAAAAGGGGTTAAAGTGGACAAGTCATCCCCTAGTCGACCCGTCTCTCTCAATGACATGGAGCTCCTGCACACTTCTCAGCCCCTCACACGACAACCGGGCCCGGAAATGACGTGTCGTCTGCCACCCTCATGATGCTGTTGCACGTGCTGACTGAGACCGAATGAGTCACCGGAAAAGGAACACACACACCACACCATCACTACACCCAGGCATAAAGTATTCCCAGGCCAGGTTCAACCCACACCCTTCACTTTATTCATCATTGTTAACAATATAAATCTGAAACAGAACTTTAAACTTGATAGTTTCATGCTGGGATATGGTAGCATTCCCTTTTCAATCACGATTTGTTTTCCCTATCTAGTCTTTCCAGAGGGCTTGGATGTCTCCAGAGTGTTCCTCGTGTTTCGAAGGGCGATGATGTGGATGTGCACGCTTTCAGCATGTTGGAGTTGATCTAGCACGTTCCATCCTGATCCATGTTTATCCGTCACTACCATGGATATCTGAACTATTAATGATGTTAATTTAACCCTTTGACTCCTGCTGCCTGTCCACCAGCACCCTTCATTGTCAACCATGCTAGCAAGGCAAAAACTTAACCCGCTGACTCCCATTCTATCCACCAGCTTCCTGCAGGAAGCTGGTGGATAGAGTGAGGCAGTCAATGGGTTAAGTGTTTGCAGTTGGTGGATACGGTGTCAAAGTCAAAGGGTTAATGTATGCTGTTCACATGTAAACCTCAACTCACTGGGTTCCATTCTTAGTCACGTTCTTGGACAAGATTCCAGAATAAAATTGTGTTATGTACAAGCTGATCACGTATATTATAGGTTAGTACATTTTGTTCTGGGTTATTTTCTTCTATAAGATTCTCGAACGAATCGATGTAACTATGCTCTGTTCATGTGTTACAGTTAGTTCAGCATGTTCTCTTTTGAGCCACGTTCCTCAGTAAGATTCTAGAATGAAAGGAGAGAAAGCCAGACGCATAGAAATCCACATCAGTATAATGAGTATACATGACGAGACAAAACCTCTCTAGAAACAGATCACACATTCAGTTGAAAGATACACATGATACACTTTATTTGATAATTCATTTGGAATATACACATGACACACTTTATTTGATTAACGACTTTTAACGAGAAGAACAAAATAACACTAAATCAATTGTACAGCTTCAACATTGGACATGTACATTTTGACTTGCCTAAACATTATACACGTACAGTTTGACTTGCCTGAGTCCTGCTCTCAATCAAAAAGTCCTACTATTAATCATAAGAAATATGAACTGAGAATAAAAGAAGAAATCTGTACTCACATCTGGAAGCCGAGGCCCATGCCCTGTTGAGGACAGTCCATGAGAGACTCACATTCAAGCACTCAACACTCTGACTTTCTGAATGTTAAGTAGCATTCGTTCGTTCGGTAAGGTTTAACCCTTAGACCCCCAAACTCCACCTACCAACTGCAAAAACTTAACCTTTTGAGTCCCTCACCCTATCCACCAGCTTCCTGCAGGAAGCTGGTGAATAGGGTGAGGGAGTCAGAGGATTAATTTTTTTGTTTTGCTAGCATGGTTGACAGTACAAGATGCTGGTGGATAGGATGTGGTAGTCAAAGGGTTAAGTCTTACCAACAGCTAGTAGTAAATGTTTTTGAAAAAAAAAGCCTTAAAATATTCCTCTTTCCTCCCCTGACAGTCTGAGCCTCAAAGGAGGGGAAGAGTCTAGACTGAATGATGAACGACTGAATTGAATGTTTAGGAATAACAAAGATCTCAGCATATGGAAGTTTCTAGAACTTTTTCAGTTATATGCGCGTATGGAGCTATGTGTAGACCCAGGAGAAGATATTGGACGGACTTGCAGAGTGGCTGAAGACAAAGAGGGTGGAAGAAGTGCTTGAGGCAACAAGGGATAGAAACAGATGGAAGGCCTGATCACCAACGCCATGTGGCAAGGCACTTGATGATGATGATGGAGATATGCAACGCTTTGGATTAAACAACCAATCAGCGTTACATGCATAATTAATTATTTGCGTTGCTGTGATGGATGAAGAAAATGAAGGAAGGAGGAAGGGGGGTAACATGGACCGTGAGAAAGAAGGGGAAATGTGGTAAAGGAAGGGGGTGGGAGCAGATGTGAACAGTAAACGTAGGTTAATATGAGGTAAGAGTGAAGGAAGGGGGTGGTGGTGGTATGGAATGCAGGTATTAAACCTCAGCCCATGTTCACAAACAACTGCAGGCCCCAGCAGGTCAGTTGGTTTGAGCGTCGGATTCACACACCAATGGTTGTGGGTTCGAATCCCGAGGTGCGCTACATTAAAACTGGCCTTCTCACCGTCCCATCTTAACATCATTGTTGTTCTGGCGGTATCAATAATTATTTATAGAATTAGATAGGTCCCACTTCCCGCACTTCCCTGGGGTGGTCATCCCTGTCGGCCATATCACCGGAGGTGGGTGTCGACGTAAAAACTGAACCAACTCAATCAATCAATCAATCAATCAATCAATCACAAACAACTGTTATGTTCAACCCTGTGCACCGAGCACGGCCGGCCACCCTTCCTGTTCCAATCTACATGTACCTGCTCAGTAGTGTGCAGTTATAAATCATGGTCATCTATGTACACAGGTGGCTATCATGTACGTCCAGCCATGAATGCGAACCACATATCATCGTCCGTCACATCTCTAGTGCACCCGTAGAAAAGGTTGGTTTTTTGTTTGTTTGTTTGTTTGGTTGGTTGTTTTTTTTCTTTGTTCGTTTGATTTTTTTTATAAACCTTTTTTTGTATTCACTTTTTGCTCCACATCAAACAGACACCAAACATACAATATGGCATCAAAAAACGAAAAAAACAAACAAACAAACAAAAAAACTCATATTCATATGAAAAGACATCGCCGACATACGAGCTCCATACAGCATACACACATAATGACATTTTATACATTGGAGGTTCAAAAATGAACGTCAAGCTCTAAGCATATGTCCACATCCTTTCATGAATTTTTTTCTCCTCAAACTGTATCTTTGTTATTGTACGACAATCAAACATCAACGACCAGTGTAGTAACAGAAGTGACATCGATTTATACATACAAAAACAAGTATTGTTCACATACAAAACAACCTGTAAAATGCAAAACGTATATGACACCTGCTGAAATGTTCGCTGTTAATTGTCGTGTCTGCTGTATGATACGGCATGGCGATACGAGCCCAATGTTCAGGTCTGCCCGATTTTTCTTTGATAGTTCTATAAAAAACAAACAAACAAACAAACAAAAACACACACACATCCTTTGACTGTCATAGAGACTGTCCAGTTACAAGTGAACACTCATCATCATCATCATCAGGTGCCCTGCCGCTTGGCGTTGGCGACCATGGACTTCCAACCATCTCTATCTCTCGTTGCCCCCAGCATCTCCCCCACCCTCTTCATCCCCAGCCACTCTGCAAGTCCGTCCAGCATTCTCTCCCTGGGTCTACCTGGTGCTCTCTTTCCCTCTAGCTTTCCCGTTGTGACCAGGTGCTCCAAATCCCCCTTCCTCATAAAATGGCCTATAAATGTTGCTTGTCTTTTCCTAATCTTCCTTATGAATGATCTGTGTCTGCCTCCATCAAGACTGTCTCGTTTGTTTTCTTTGCTGTCCATGGAACTCTCAACATTCTTCTTAGAAACCACATCTCGGCTGCCTCAATCTTGCTCTGGCTTTGCTTGCTGACTGTCCACGCCTCGCATCCGTACAACAGTATTGGTTCTATATAACATTCAAGGACTCTCTTTCTGATGTTAATTGATAGGCACTACGACGACAGAAAGCATGGTAAGAATTAGATCGACAGATTTGACAAAGACAGAGGCAGTAACAGTGACGACAGGAAAACACTTAAGAGATTTTTACCCAACAAATATAATTATTTGTAAGTAGGCGTCGTGGTATGTGGACACAATGGTGCGTGGGCAGTAGGGCTTCTTCTATTGTTGGACCACCATGGCATGCGGGCACAGTGACACGCGAACAAAGTATGATATTTTTCTGATAAAGATATTTATTGGCATGTGTGTACGTGCATGCAAAAACATATTGCATGTGTGCGCGTGTACACACTAATACATGGGAACATCTTGATATTTGGGTAAATTGTTATGACACCGTGTAAGAGAAGAGATGGGAGAAACAATTTTTTCCTCGAAAACGGAGGCACATTTGGCTTAACTTGTAAAAACCTGTCCAACACTTCTTTGGCAGACAGCAGCAGCAGCAGCAGCAGCAGCAGCAGCAGCAGCAGCAGCAGCATCAACAACAACAACAACAACAACAACACAGTACAGACACGAACCAGAAAAACACGAAAAGAGAATAAGAACGCCTATTACAATAACAAGATAAGACAGGCGCCTGTCTTGTCTTGTTGTATTATATTCGCGTTCTTATTCTTTTTTACGTGTTTTTTTTTTTCCTGGTTCCTGTTTGCTTGAACGCGGGCAGTCACACTTGTTTTGGTAGAAAGAAACTCTAGGGAGAGCTAGACAACAGAAGGTCTTCAGAGAAGTAACCCCCTTTAGACAAGTGTTTCGGCCCTGAATTCCTTACACTCTCGGGGGGCCGGGCCACATCCAGGTCATGACTCCTGGATGCCCTTCTGCTGTTGTCTATTTTTTTTTTTTTTTTCCCCCACGCCGGGGATCGAACCTGGGCGATTCTGCGCTTCAGAACTGCGGTACGCGGTTTTACCAATGTGCTAACGGGGCACACATCATCTGTAGGGAATTTAATCCTTATGAAGTTCACTTTTTTCGTTCCTCCTTGCCCAGATCCAGCTTGAGCTCCTTTCTGCTGCCTCTGCCATCGCTTTAAGGGCTCTAGTCCTCTTCTTCCCAGAAATGGCGAGTTGTTTCATGAGATCATAAGCGGAGGTGCCCACAAACCCTCTTGCCCCGACCTCTATGGCGAAGATTTTGACCCGCAGACCTGCTTTCTTCAGGGTGCTGGCAAGACCGGCGTATTTTTCGGTCTTGTAGATATGTGCTTCTTCCATTCTGCTTTCGTATGGCACAGTGAGTTCTATCAGAATCACTTGTTTCGAGGAGTCAGAGTGGAGAGCGATGTCTGGTCTCATGCCTGTCTTGCTGATGACATCTGGGTAATTTCTCCACTCTGGGAGGTCTGCTGTACACTCCCAGTCGACTGCTCCATCCAGAAGACCCTTTGGCAATGTGCTGGTTGTCATAGCACTTTCGGGCCAGACCTGTTTCCCTCCTGCTTTGTAGAACGTTGTCATAGCAATTGGTGCGTTTGGGGTCATGGTTTTTTCGCTAACTACATCTGTGATCACTTTCAGAACTTGGTTGTGCCTCCATGTATACCTTCCTTGGGCTAGCGCTACTTTGCAAGAGCTTAGGACATGTTCCACTGTTTGTTTCTTCTGACAGAGCGGACATGCTGGGTCGTCTGCTTTCCCCCATTTCACTAAGTTTGCATTCGAGGGGAGCAGGTCATATACAGATCTGAGGAGGAAGCTTATCCTTAGAGGAGCCATGTGCCACATATCGTTCCAGCTGAGACTTCTTTGGAGTGCACTGTCCCATGTTGTCCATTGCCCCTGTTGACCTTGCTGGACTGCCTTCTGCACTCTTTTGACATCTTCTTCTTCCTTCAACTCCTGTATGATCATGTCTCTTTTTTCCTTCCCTTTGGCTTTGGACCACCACTGCATTTTGTTGCTCCCAGTCCCTGTCTGTTGGTTTGCGTGTGTCCAATTATTTCTTTGATGCTGAGGTTTCTCTTGGCATTGTTTACAGCCTCTTGGACTTTCCACTTTCTGCCAGTTCTCAGCTTTGGATGAACTGATCTCACGATATTGTCTTCCGATTCCTCCAGCATGCTCAACAGTCTTGCTTTTCCAACTTTGTATTCCTCCACTATGGATTTGAGAGGTAGCTTCAGCATTGCTTGACGACAGTAGAATGCAACATCAGTGAGACCAGGTGGGACACCGAGCCATTTTCTTGTGTATTTGTTGATTTTGGCTTCCATTGCTTCGACTGTGCTGGTGCAAATGTCATAGATTAGCAGTGGCCACAGCAGCTTTGGTATCAGCATGAACTGTAGACACCAGACTTTGTATTTTCCTGGCAGTCCGCAGTTATCTATTTTCTTCAGGCCTTCTTCTGCTGTTTGCTTGGTTTCACATCCCCTTTGTGTGTCTTTCAGGGAGTCATCATACCATCTTCCGAGACTTTTTACTGGCTCTTCTGTGACAGTGGGGATGGCTTGGTTGGCTACCATGAATTTGACTGAATCTGCCACTTTTCCTTTTCGCAGTGAGAGACTTCGGGATTTCTTAGGTTTGAACCTCATTCTTGAAGAGGCCACCAGCTCATCCAGCTGCTTTAAGATTTGGTGTGTCTCTTCCTCATCCGTGGACAAGACTGTTGTGTCATCCATGAAAGCTTTCAGAGGCATAAGCAATGATACAGTACAGACACAACAAACCAAAAGAAAAATTTTTAAAAAGAGAAAGCAAAAATTTTCCAGAGACGGATCTGGTGTACGGGCACATTTATCTAAGCAGTCATATGAGCAGACACTAATGACAACTCCCACACAAGTTTGGCCAACACTTCCTGTCACTTTATAAGGCATGTCTGCAGACTTCAGCTGCTGCGACATTCATAGCCAACTGCCAATCAGCCAACAGCACGAAATAGGTCAACCGGAAATGATATGTCCAGTCTCAAGTGGGTCTCATGACAGCAACTTTCCTCGATTTTGAATGACGTTCAGTGTCATATACCATGTCGTTCTTCACGTAGACATCACAGTGAAGAAGGGTGAGTGGAAGTTGGGAATGACTCAGACCAGAGACATCGACAGACGGATAGGTAACTTTCACCATGGCACACAGATCCTCCGTATCACTGTGTTGCCGTAGATAGGACCTCAAGACCTTGCCACCGCGTAGGTTTTAAGCGCAGGTTCATTGCTTATGCCATGATTATTTTAGACCATTTCCGTCACTTGGCATCTGTGACGTCGATGCATATGGAATTTATTTTGAGTGATGAGACGTCTTCTTGAGAAGCTGAAACTGAAACTGGACACATATATCCAGCGTTCCCCGTGGGGGATGGCGGGGCTCTTTCAGTATAAATAGTATTCCCACCTTCAGGAAATTCTGTGCTAGAAATTTCCTCTTTTCTGTCACTTTCTTTGTTTCTGCCTTGTTCTTTTGGTTTCTGTCATTTCTTCGTATCACTTTCTGCCTTGCTAGTCCATTTTGCCTGCATTTGTTCGATAAAGTCTTTCATACTTTCACTTAGGATTGACAGTTTGGTAATGTATCAAGTGCATGCCTTGCTAGTCCATTTTGCCTGCATTTGTTCGATAAAGTCTTTCATACTTTCACTTAGGATTGACAGTTTGGTAATGTACCAAGTGCATGCCTTGCTAGTCCATTTTGCCTGCATTTGTTCGATAAAGTCTTTCATACTTTCACTTAGGATTGACAGTTTGGTAATGTATCAAGTGCATGCCTTGCTAGTCCATTTTGCCTGCATTTGTTCGATAAAGTCTTTCATACTTTCACTTAGGATTGACAGTTTGGTAATGTATCAAGTGCATGCCTTGCTAGTCCATTTTGCCTGCATTTGTTCGATAAAGTCTTTCATACTTTCACTTAGGATTGACAGTTTGGTAATGTATCAAGTGCATGCCTTGCTAGTCCATTTTGCCTGCATTTGTTCGATAAAGTCTTTCATACTTTCACTTAGGATTGACAGTTTGGTAATGTATCAAGTGCATGCCTTGCTAGTCCATTTTGCCTGCATTTGTTCGATAAAGTCTTTCATACTTTCACTTAGGATTGACAGTTTGGTAATGTATCAAGTGCATGCCTTGCTAGTCCATTTTGCCTGCATTTGTTCGATAAAGTCTTTCATACTTTCACTTAGGATTGACAGTTTGGTAATGTATCAAGTGCATGCCTTGCTAGTCCATTTTGCCTGCATTTGTTCGATAAAGTCTTTCATACTTTCACTTAGGATTGACAGTTTGGTAATGTATCAAGTGCATGCCTTGCTAGTCCATTTTGCCTGCATTTGTTCGATAAAGTCTTTCATACTTTCACTTAGGATTGACAGTTTGGTAATGTATCAAGTGCATTGCCTTGCTAGTCCATTTTGCCTGCATTTGTTCGATAAAGTCTTTCATACTTTCACTTAGGATTGACAGTTTGGTAATGTATCAAGTGCATGCCTTGCTAGTCCATTTTGCCTGCATTTGTTCGATAAAGTCTTTCATACTTCATTGATTGACTTTGGTAATTTCAAGTGCATGCCTTGTATAGGGGAATGAATATACGGAAAGTTAGTAATTAGGCCGTTTTTATATTTATGTTTTGGTGTCCTTAGTTATGTTAAAATTTTTATTTAGGTTTTTTTTTTAAATTCCCTGTGTGATAAATTGGATGGAGGTGTCAACGCCAGGGTCATCTCCTTAGATTATGCGTGCGAATGCATTGGTATGTGTAGTTATTTTCTTTTCCTTTTTTTTCCTGTTGAGGTATTGTGAGTGTTTTGAAACGGTTTTAGCCCTGATATGGCTCTATGCAGTCGGCTGGGCTTTAAACAACACTAACACTAACAATATCAATCTACCTACCTGTGCAGTTCCACAGCCCTCTTTAGGACTGGACTGAAGAAAGCCAATTGACCAGCTATCCATACATTAAAGTAGTAACCGCCACTCTGTCTCTGGTCTGACTCGCCATTACATGGGTAGGTTACTTCTTCTTTTCTTTCGCCGTCACTCTTGGAGTTTAACCTTTTGACTCCCGCACCTTATCCACCAACTGCAAAAACGTAACCCTTTGATACCCTCACCCTATCCACTAGCTTCCTGCAGGAAGCTGGTGGATAGAGTGAGGGAGTCAAAGAGTTGTCTCGAGAACGAAATAGTTTCTGTAATGCATATATATGTGTGTGTATGTGTGTATGTATATAGATACATACATACATACATAATACATACATATTACAACATACAACATACATACATACTACATCTACATTTCATACATATAATAATTGTACATATCTCTAGAATAGATACATAGTCTTAAGTAATATTTAAACAAGTAAATATAATCAAACGAAAGAAAACAAACAAAAACCAGCTAGTGACAGTAAACAGTTTCAAGAACATTAACCGAACTTTAATGCTTGCTCACTGAAAAAAAATACAGTTTTATCATAATTTGATACAACGATTACTCACTTATTCAACGATTATCCCTCCTAAGAAAGAGAGAGACGGAGTAACAATAGTGACAGCGTGAGATGAGACAGAGAGAGACAGAGAGGATGAAAGAGAAGGAAGAGACGACAGATAGTGAAAGCGATGAGAGAGTGGACCGAGAGGAGAGCAGAGAGAGAGAGAGAGAGATGAGAGAGATGAGAAACGAGAGATGCAGAGAAGAGTGATTGCAGATAGTGAAAGCAGTAAGAGGAGAGAGGACAGATAGACGACAGACAGCAGACATCAGAGAGAGTGAACACAAGTGAGTAAGCGCAGCTTCTTTGCCGTGGAAATAGAAGTCTTCGTCACCGGGACCTACTTTCAGGGGAGCATACTCACTCAAGCGCCAGATCCAGATATTAGTACTGTCCGACGATAAATTCGGATCGTCAGTCCTTGGAGGAGACCACCTGGTTCTTTCCAGATCCTGCAGTGGCTCATGCAGCTTAGCACCTGCAGAATGAAGAAGAATGACCTCTGCCAATGTCCTCCTGAGGGTTATGAACTTGGCACATCTGGAGGTATGTTCGAGTACGTTTTTTTAATTCTCCAAGCTACGTCGACACAGGGTGAGCGAGACCAGCTTCAGATTTGTTAGCAGAGGATTATGTTTTGGAATGGTTTAGCGTTGTGTGTTGCTGTGTTGTTGTCATGTGTTGTTCTCTCTTGTTCTTGTGTGAAGTATGCATCCCGGTTATCTTTTCGCGTCACATCAATAGGTGATTTAAACGTTGCGAGTCAGACATAATCTCGTGATTGAACGGACCACGGCTGTCACGATGGCCAGTGACTTACAACTTGATGAAGGCACTGTGTTACATTGCTAATTCAGATTGGGTATATTCACTATGTGTGTAGGTGGTGTTAGCTGTTGTGTGTGTGTTAGTGTGGTGAGTGTGTGTGTGTGTGTGGATGTGGTGTGTGTGTGGTGTGGTGTGTGTGTGTGTGTTTGTGTGTTGTGTGTGTGTTTTAGGATCATGGCTTCAGGGGGTACCTTGTGCTCACCTTTTATGTCGTCCATTTTCTACGCCACTTTAAAGCCACCCGAAGCAGAACACTTTTTTGCAATGCGATGATGATGAGTCGTGAGATGACAACCATGACGCTGTGGAGTCCCATCTAGGATGAGACGCGTGACAGGGCTGTACTCTACGTACTATCATATGTATCCTGCGTGTTGGTCAAGAAGGTTTTGACAATATCCTCAGTGACGATCTGTAAGTGGATGAGACTCGACGTGTGGTCCATTTCCAATGAACCATAGCAGTCCCACTCCGGGCAGACGTTAGAGCCGAAAAATCCAAATGATTTTGTAAGTAATGAGGTGATTCGAATCACACCTTCCAGTCGGTAGTCCATTGCGTTAATCACTACACCACGGCGACTGGTTGTTTGTGTGTTCTTGAGTGTGAATGTTTCGTTTGTGGTGTCCAGAACGGAGTCTCAAGAGACTGTTTTTTTTTCATGAAGCAGATGGTAGTCAGTTCTATCCAATCTTAGAGATTCTGCCATGGTTTTGATGATGCTGTTCTTTCTACGTGTCTCTGGTCAGAACTGTGTGCAGTTTCTGTCGATTCAGAAGTTTTGAATGGGCAAGCAAGGTCGGGCAGAAGAAGGGAGCCAGTGAGAAGGCGACAGGCCCCAGACAGCCGCACAGGAAATGTTATCTTCAGCCATGTGACAAGGCCCTGAGTTGTCAGCACACACCGTTTTCCGCTGCTGCTAGTGCTCCAAACTTTGTGACCCAAAAAGGGTCGTTTGAGAGACAGAAGCTGGATTCTTCTCTTGCTCGAGTGTTATTGAGAAACCGTACACAATAACCCCAGGCCTGGTTGGTGTAGCGATAGAGCTCAGAGATGGAAATTGGGTTCTTCTCTTGCACGAGTATTACTGAGAAATCGTACGCAATGACCCAGGTCTGGTTGGTGTATGCGGTAGAGCTCAGAGATGGAAATTGGGTTCTTCTCTTGCACGAGCGTTACTGAGAAATCGTACACAATAACCCATCCCTGGTTGGTGTAGCGGTAGAGCTCCTGCTTTCCAGTCTCAGGTCACTGTGATCAAGTTCCATAACAGACGACAGGAATTTAAAAAAAAAAAAACGACCACATTCATGGCCAAATGTGCCCTGAACTACGTAAGTTGACGACTTACGAGAGAAGAAGAAAGAGACCAGGTCAATATGCTTATTGCACATATTCGAGCCGACATCAACATGTCTCTGGTAGCTATACTGAACATCTGAGGCATGACTAATGTCGAACACAGAAGAAGCAGACATTCCTGCATTCAAGAGAAGGAAAATAATAACAAAGAGTGACAACAGGCGAGATAAGAAGTAGATAAGAGGAAGAAATGTACTGTACTTACCTTAGAACTTGACATAACAACAATCACAGACAAAACACCTTTGCTATGTGATTTTTGTTATGTCAGGTCCTAAGGAGAGTGCAGAACGTGTCTTATCCACATTAACCCTTTGACTCTCGTACTCTATCCACCAGCATCCTACATTGCCAACTATGCGAGCAAAGCAAAAACATAGACCTTTGATTCCTCCACCCTATCCACCAGCTTCCTGCAGGAAGCTGGTGGGTAGAGTGAGGGAGTCAACGAGTTAAGTCTTTGCACTTGGTGGATAGGGAGCGGGAGTCAAAGGGTTAAAGCATCGTGAAAGTTGTGAAAGGGTTAAAGTCAAAAAGCCTTCTTCACATCTTTTGTCTGCACCAGACATCGCAGATTACTGTCAAGATGCATTTCTAAAACACGTAAGCACATAAGATTCCCTTAGCACAGGTTTTTCCCTTCCACTTATCGGACAAGGAATTTTTTAAAATAGATAGAAAAACACCGCAAAATGTATGATGAAGTAATGGAAAAACATGCATACAAACCTAACTAGTTACATATATTTCTGCATAATGCATGAAAAGTAGACCTCTCCCAACGGAAAACACAAACAAACAAACAAACAAACAAAACAAACAAACAAAACCGTGACGATGTTAGACATGAATCTAGGCGAAAACAGGCAAATTGGTGGACAGGACGTCAGTTCAAAAATCAATGTCGGAAAAGCAACGAAAAGCAGACATAAAAACAGACAGAAAAGAGGAACCTCAGAAAAAAACAAATCAAATGGTGGTGTATTGTTGTTGCCCCCAAAGAGAGCGAAAGTAGAGTTCTCTCCCTTGCAACTGCTATTAGGAGGATCATCATCATCAGGTGCCCTGCCGCATGGCGTTGGCGATCATGGACTTCCATCTGTCTCTATCTCTCGTTGCCCCTAACATCTCCCCCACCATCCTCGTCCCCAGCCACTCTGCAAGTCCGTCCAGCATTTTCTCCCTGGGTCTACCTTGTGCTCTCTTTCCCTCCAGCTTTCCCGTTGTGACCAGGTGCTCCAAATCCCCCTTCCTCATAAAATGGCCTATAAATGTTGCCTGTCTTTTCCTAATCTTCCTTATGAGTGATCTACTTGTGTCTGTCTCCATCAAGACTGTCTCGTTTGTTTTCTTTAGGAGGGTGAATTGTCAAAAACCAGAATCTGTGTAATAAGCTTACTAGGAAAAGAAACACTGTCATCTTCTTTGAAAAAAGACAGTCTTCCTCATTCGTCACCAGGCATGAGTGAGCATACAATTCAAATTCCATTCCTCTTCCCCTTTCTGAATGTTCACAGACAGAGTAATACGAAATCCGAAACAAGTACGACTGCCCGCGTTCAAGCAAACAGGAACCAGAAAACTACGAAAATAGAATCAGAACGCACGCATAGGTTTGCACGCATATTTTTCGATTACTTTATCATATATTTGGTGATGTTTTTCTATCCATTTAAAAAATTCTTGTACGATAAGTTGAAAGAAAGAACCTATGCTAAGGGAATCTGTGCTTACGTGTTTTAGAAACGTATCTTGATAGTAAGACAAGACCGGCGAAAATTTTCGGCCAACTGGCCTTTTTGTCAAGCGTGAATGTAAGATCACAAACAAACACCAAATACAAAATTAGGAGAGAAAGACTGAAACTTCCCTGCTGCTTCGTCCAGTGGGAGACAGGACTTAAACCATTGAGAGTGAGAGACGAATGTAATGTCTGCTTTCCATTCGTCTCTCACTCTCAATGGCTGTGCGGTGTGTGTATTCACAGGATTATCGATTGTTTTCATAATTGATGATGTCAACAGGAGGTGCATCTGGTGGATCCCATCCACAGACAGACAAAGAACATACAAACATTCCGCCCTTTACCTTGAAGTAGGGGAGGGGATGGCAGGCTTCACGAAGAAGGAATGAGAAGAAAGAAAAATGCCAAAAAAACACAAACAAGACATAATGTAAGAAAACACACAACAAAAAATTAAAGCAAAGCATTAGAACAAGAAAAGACTAGAGACAGAGACAGAGACAGAGACAGAGATAGAGACATAGAGATACAGAGAGAGAGAAAGAGAGGGAAGAGAGGAGAGAGAGAAGAGAGAGAGAAAGAGATAGAATGACAGAGAGAGAGAGAGAAAGAGAGAAGAAGAGAGAGAGAAGAGAGTGAGAGGAGAGAGAGAGAAAGAGAATGAGAGAGAGAGAGAGAGAGAGAGAGAAAGAGAGAAATGACAGAGACAGAGAGACACAGAGAGAGAGGAGAGAGAACAGGAAACGAAAATGAGAGAGAATAAATGACAACAGGAAGACAGCAAAAGAAAAGACACAGCAATACTTTAAGACAAACAAGAGAAGACGATGGAGAATGTGAGGTTGGTAAGGAAGTGAAGAAATTTTTTTTTTATAAAAAATACTTTTAAAAAAAGAAAGAAGAAAGAAAGAAAGAAAAAAAAAACGAAGAAGAGGACAAGGATGAGAACGTGACGCAGCATTGCTTTTTCCTTTGAGTTTGTTATTTTCTGATGCGTGTATACGCGTTTTTTTACTCTTCTCGTTGCTCCTAGCATCTCCCCCACCTCTCCCCGTCTCCAGCCACTCTGCAAGTCCGTCCAGCATTTTCTCCCTGGGTCTACCCGGTGCTCTCTTTCCCTCCAGCTTTCCCGTTGTGACCAGGTGCTCCAAATCCCCTTTCCTCATAAAATGGCCTATAAATGTTGCCTGTCTTTTCCTAATCTTCCTTATGAGTGATCTACTTGTGTCTGCCTCCATCAAGACTGTCTCGTTTGTTTTCTTTGCTGTCCATGGAACTCTCAACATTCTTCTTAGAAACCACATCTCGGCTGCCTCAATCTTGTTCTGGCTTTGTTTGTTGACTGTCCACGCCTCGCATCCGTACAACAGTATTGGTTCTATATAACATTCAAGAACTCTCTTCCTGATGTTAACTGACAGGCATTTGTGGTGCATGTATACTGAATGCATTTTTGGCTGTGAAGAATTGTGACATGCAGAAGCAGTTGTAGTAATTCAGGCCAGTTTTCATACGTGTTTTAGTGTCGTTAGATATGTTTACATTTTGTATTCATATTTTTGTTTTGTAAACACTGCTAGTGATGAAATGGGCGGAATGGTCAACGCCAGGGCAATTATCCATAGACTGTATGCGCAAATGCTTTGATATGTGTAGTTTATTTTCTTTTCCGGGTGTTCCCCCCCCCCCCCCCCCCCCCCCCCCCCGATCAACGAGGTATTGTGAATTTTTTTTGAAATAGTTATAGCCTTGATGTGGCTCAGCGCAGTCGGAAGAGCTTTGAACAGTAAGAATGATAAGATTAAGAAGAGGAGGAGAAAATGGAAGAGAAGGAAGAGGAGGAGGAGAAAAAGAAGAAAAAGAAAGATGATGATTGTGATGGTGATGGTGATGACAACGACGACGACAACAACGACGACGATGACGATGACGATGACGATGCTGCCGCTACTGTTGCCGCTGCTGATCGTGATGAGGATAACTCGCATGAATGATGAAACGGTTTCGATTTAAAGGAACAAAAATCCTTTCCATTTCTCAGCGTTTACAAACAAAGAGTAATGTCTGCTTTGCGTTCGTCTCTCACCGTTAATGATTGTGCAGTGCGCTCACGGCATTATCGATTGTCTTCATCATTGATGACGTCAGCTGGAGGTGCATCTGCTGGATCCCATACACAGACAGACAATAGAAAGAGATCACGCAAACTCTGTCTCTGTCTCTGTGTCTCTGTCTCTGTCTCTCTGTCTCTCTACATCTCTTTCTTTCTGTCTCCTCTCTCTTTCTCTCTCTCTCTCCATCCATTTCTTCTTTTGCCTCTCTCTCTATCTCTTCTCACACTCTCTCTGTCTCCCTCGTCTCTCTCCCGCTCTCCTCTCTCTTCTCTTTCTCCTCTCTCTCTCTCTCCTCTCTCCCTCTCTCTCCCCTCCTCTCTTTCTCTCTCTCTCTCCCTCCTCTCTGTCTCCCCTCCTCTCTCTTTCTCTCTCTCTCCCCCTCCCCCTCTCTCTCCCCTCTTCTCTCTCTCTCCCCTCCTCTCTCTCTCTCTCTCTCCCATCCTCTCTTTTTTTTCTTCCTCTCTCTCTCTCTCCCCTCCTCTCTCTTTCTCTCTCCTCTTTTTTCTCACTTTCGTTCTCTCTTTCCCCTCCTCTCTCTTTCTCTTTCCTCTCTCTCTCCTCTCTTTCTCTCTCCCTCCTCTCTCTTTCTCTCTCTCTCTCTCCTCTCTTTCTCTCTCTCCCTCCTCTCTCTTTCTCTCTCTCTCTCTCTCCTCTCCTCCTCCTCTCTCTCCTCTTCTTCTCTCTCTCTCTGTCTCTGTCTGTCTGTTTTCTCACTCTCTCTCTCTCTCTCACTCACTCTCACTCTCTCTCTCTCTCTCACTCTCTCTCTCACACTCTCTCACACACACACTCTCTCTCTCTCACTCACTCTCTCTCTCAAACGGCTGATTGGTTCTTTCGATAGAGCTGTGGACTCAAGATTTGATTTTATCAAGATTTTGCGCTATATAAATATTGTAATTATTATTATTATTATTATCTCATTTTCTGAGTTTAGTCCCAGCTCACTGCATTGAAAACTGGCCTCTGTGCTGCCCATCTTGATGGTCCCATCATCACTCTGGTGGCATCAGCTTAGTGTTTCATAGATCCCAGCTACCCCCTCCCCAGTTCAAGACCGTGCCAGAGCAAAGGGTTTTGCGCAGGCTAAGTGGGGGGCGGAGGGGAGGGAAGGGGGAGTCTGGCAGATATTTACTGACAAATAATTTGAGTAGACTATAATTATTATCTGAGTGCAGTGAATCTCTCTTGGATAAATTCTCCTCTCTCTCTCTCTCTCTCTTCCTCCCCCCCTCTCTCTCTTCTCTCTCTCTCCTCTCTATCTCTCCCTCCTCTCTCTTCTATCTCTCTCCCTCCTCTCTCTCTTCCTCTCTCTCTCTCTCTCTCCTCTCCTCTCTCTCTCCTCTCTCTCTCTCTTCTCGTCAATAGGGAACGGGAGTATTGGAGAGAAGAGAAAAATAGAAAAAAGAAAGGAAGAAAGACGAAAAATGGCGACCGGGGAGGGAGGGGGAGTGAAGACTAGTGGTTGACACCCCCCCTCCCCTTCTCTCTGTGTCTCTTCAAGTGGAGGCATGGGAATATCATAGAGAAGAAGAAACTGGAAGAAAGGCAGAAGAACCGACAAAGAAGAAGGAAAGAAAAAAGACATAGAAGATCGCAGAATCACTCCTCTTTCTGTCTCTGTCTCTGTCTCTGTCTGTCTGTCTGTCTGTCTCTTTCTCTCTCTCTCTCTTTCTCTTCCTCTCTCTCTTTCTATCTCTCTCCTCCCCTCTCTCTCTTTCTCTCTCTCTCTCTCTCCTTCTCTCTCTCTCTCTCTCTCTGTCTCTGTGTCTGTCTGTCCGTATCTCTCTCTCTCTCTCTCTCTCTCTGTCTCTGTCTCTGTGTCTGTCTGTCCGTATCTCTCTCTCTCTCTCTCTCTTCCTCCTCAAGAAAGGATGTAATGGAAAACAAGAATCAGAAATGGAGAAAAAAAAAAAAAAAAGAAAGAAAACCCGAGAGACAGGAGAAGAAGGAGTACTTGCAACAAAAAGAACAAGCATTATTTAAAAAGAACAAATTCTAAAAAAAAAAATATGAAGAAAAGAAGTGGAAGCTGAAGAAGGGACAGGCAAGGGTAGACGACGACGATGACGATCACGATCACGAAGAAGAAGAAGAAGGAGTAGAAGAAGAAGAAGAAGTAGAAGAAGAAGAAGAAGAAGAAGAAAAAGAAGAAGAAGACGAAGAAGAAGAGAGAGAGAGAGAGAGAGAGAGAGACAGACAGACAGACAGACAGACAGACAGACAGACAGAGTTAGACCAGTAGGTAGGCTAGCAGTAAAAGAAAGAAAGAAAGAAGAGATAGAAAAAAGAAAAAGATGATGGGGATGAAAAGAGAAGAAGACATGAAGGGAGAAGAAGAAGGAGGAGAAGGAAGACGATAACGATGAGAATAAAAAGAACAAGGGGAAGAACTAAAAAGACGAGCAGGACATGGGGGAAAAAAAAAAGACATGAAGAGGAAAAGAAGTAGGCTGCAAGACGCAGAGACATGACATTTTGATCATAATTATGATGACAAGGAGGAGGGAGAGAAGTAGAGAAGTATTGACGAGACGACGACGACGACGACGATGATGATGATGACGATGATGATGATGATGATGATGATGACGACGACGACGATGATGACAACAGGGATTATGAGGACGACGACGACGACGACGAGGACGATGATGATGATGATGACGATGATGATGATGACAAGGATAGATCTATGAGGACGACGACGACGATGACGATGATGATGATGAAAAAAGAAAGAGGAGGAGGAAGAGGACAGAAATAGAAGAACCAATTAGGAACAAAACCCTAGAAGAAAAGAAGAAGAAGAAGAAGAAAAGAAAGAAGAAGAAGAAGAAGAAAAAAGAAAGAAGAAGAAGAAGAAGAAGAAGAAGAAGAAGAAGAAGAAAGAAGAAGAAGAAGAAGAAGAAAGAAGAAGAAGAAGAAAGAAGAAAGAAGAAGAAGAAAAAGAAGAAGAAAAGAAAAAGAAAAGAACAAGAACAAGAACAAGAACAAGAAAACAAGAACAAAGAAAATAACAGACAACAACGCACACATAACACACACAATACAAATACACACACTCAATGCAACACATGCTTGCCCGCCACACACAACACACACACACACACACACACACACACACACACACACACACAACACACACACACACAACACACACACCACACACACACACACTCATACAACACGCTTGATCGCACACACACACACACAACACACACACACACACACAACACACACACACACACACACACACCGCACACACACACACACACACACCCCCACACACACACACACAACACACCAACACCAAACACACACGCTCACGCCACACACACACACAAACACACAACACACACACACAACAATAACACACACAACAAACCCACACACGAGCGCGCCCCGCCGCACACACACACACACACACACACACACACACACACACACACACACAACAACACACACACCCCAACACACACACACACACCACACACACACACAAGAGGATGATCAGCTCTTACACAGAAGCTTTTCTTCCCCGAAGAAAGCGGTTACCAGTCACAATACAAGCTGCTAAAAGCCTACTACAATTGACACATCCTTACACAATTTCGCTTTTGTTCTTTCACATTATTAGCGGTGTTGCCACTCCCAATTTTGTCATGAGCATGCATTTTCAGTAAATGTGTCCTGGTGAAAAGATGACGTATTTCTTACTGCTCTCTGTTATCATGGGACGTAGGGCAGCAACTAATATAATACACGCCTATCTGTTCTAGTCCTGACAGTATTTCTTCTATAAAACCCCAGGTGTGTGTCAGGGCCATGACTTTTAACCCTTTGACTCCCACACCCTGTCCACCAGCATCTTGCATTGCCAACCATGCTAGCAAAGCAAAAACTTAACCCTTTGACTTACTCACCCTATCCACCAGCTTCCT
>CM060315.1:57316634-57331634 GCA_030674185.1 Monoplex corrugatus | reverse complement strand
ACACACGCGCGCACGCATACACGCGCACGCGCACACACACACACGCGCGCGCACACACACACACACACCACACAAGAAAGAAACAACAACTGAACAAGAGAGAAAGAAAGAGACAGTCATTCAGTCAATCGACAAATAAAACTTTGCACAGAGAGAGAGAGAGAGAGAGAGAGAGAGAGAGAGAGAGAGAGAGAGACACACACACACACAGACAGAGAGACACAGACAGACAGATGTACTGACAGACATACAGACAGACAGACAGAAAAAGAGAGACAGAGAGAGAGAGTGAGAGAGTGAGAGAGAAGGGAGAAACCATAAAATGACAAGAATTTTAAGATTTTAAGAAATTTTTATTGTTTGAGTTTTTCCCATTTTTTGTACCATTGTATCTATAGTAGTACATCAATAACAACAACAGGACACGCTTCATTTTTCATCAGATACATACATAATACATGAAACATTATACTCGCTCACAGAAAGAAGACTCTCTCAGACAACCACTTTCCTGACAACTAGCATCAATCTCATCAAACACGCACATTTCCATTCATCGTCCTTTAACCAGCCTCAAAAGCTGTCCAAAAACTTCATACACACAATCATATCAAAACCAAGCAAGAACTCCTAACTCCATTTGTACAGACAGTCAATACTATAACATAATTTCAGAATCAAATTCCTTTCTTCACTTTCACATGTATACAGCACACATTCAATGCTTTGCTTAAGCATCATTCTCATACATTTAGATCCACACTTCCACAACATTTCCTTCTGCCTTTCACACGATAACACTTTTACACATAATCACATCTCTCAGTCTTTTGACTTTTGTGCAAAAAAGATCTCATTCAAACTTGTTTTGCCACATTTTTGTTCTCAAATGCCACTCTAATGCATACTTTTCCTGCTTATAACCAACACATTTGATCACACTCATGTCTTCTGTGCACAATTCACTGTTCATGCAAAGTATCAATCAGATGCACTCATTCTCACAATGTCACACATGAAACAATAATCTCAGACGAATGGCCCTATAAGTATATGTAACTCTGAAATCAGAATGGCCACTCCAGCCAAACAAGAAGACTCTACCAGTGTATGGCTGATTCGGTGGTGAGTGAATTGTTCAAAGTTAAAGGAGCACAAAAGAATGAGAAAACAGAAAATCTAGACTGAGTTTCAGGACAAACTATAACTAGTATAAGAAATTCTTTCAAACAAAACGTGAACTGGAATCTCTAAAATAAATAAAATTAACGCTTTTTCACATTTAAGTAGAAAAGAACAACATGTGACCATTTTCACAAACAAATAAAATTTAAGTTAGACTTGTGACCTAGAAAATTGCATTAATCATTGCAACACTTTAATAGAATGTGCATATCTAGTTGTAATTCACATAATAGAATGCAATGTAACTATAATGTGTCTAGCCAGAAAAGTTACATACATATACATGGAAAAAATGTTCAAATGTTACATTAACTCTTCCCCCCCCCCCCCCCTGCCCCCACTCTCTATAGTTACAAATGGAAGAAACATGGATTTCTTGACCACTGAGGTGTGGAGAAAGAAAACAGGATGTAAACTATGACAACTGATCTAACTCTGCCCAATACTAAAAAAAAAATATATATATATTAGAAAATAAATTACAATACAACAAGCACTGCCAATGAGCAGACTCCTGAATCAGAAAGCAATGGACTGTAAGATTCAATTTAAAACACATTCTTCCATGTATGTGGATGAAGCTTTCAGTACCAAATGGAGGACATACAAATAATAATGTCAACCACATGAACTGTTGAATATTTATGAATAACAACCTGTGAACAGGCACCCCTTTATCTCGAATATGGAAATGATAAAACAGCGCCAAGTTCAGTAAAATATAAATAAATGTCCAGAACCTTCTTTCCAGCTTAAGATAATCATTTAATATGCATATATTTTCATCCTTTTTAATGTTTTTGGAGAAAACGAACCTGAACTGGAACAAGACAAGACAAGGCTTGTACTTGAAAATGCCTTTTCTAGGGTAATAAATGGTTTCATATCTTTTTGCTTAATTTGTAATTTACATGATACAAAAAAAAATAAATGTTTAAATCTTAATTTACCATGTTTGCCCAGCAATACTTAAAAAAAACATCAGTAAATGTTTTCAATGCTACCTAAATTATCTAGATAATGTTTTCTGTCATTAAGTACATGTGTAAAGAATCGTATCACTATGATACATCAGTACTAACACTAACAGCAAGTACATTAATATCCAGATGATATTTGAGCATACATTTTGTCATTTCTATTTAAATGAAACACAGTAGTTTTTACTGGACAAAAAAAAAAAAAAAAAAAGAGTAGGCAAGCTCAATGCTTTGTGATACTGAGAGAGAGACAGAGACAGAGACAGAGAGAGACAGAGAGGAGAGAACATCAGCAAGAAATCTGAAAATTGACAAGATTAAAAAGTATGAATATCACAATATCCGTCAATCGTTCCAAGACCAAATTCAGGGGAGTAGGGGTGGTTCAGGAAGTCTGTGACAAATATGGTCTTGACGAAGGAGAGTCTTGTTATTACAAGAAAAAAAAAAATCCCCACCACAGAGCACACTAAAGTGACGACGACAATCCTGATGGGTCTCAACGCGCAAAAACGTGAAAGAAACGTCTGTGGACACACAAACCCCTCACATACACACACCAACACACATACACACGCAGATCACTTGGCAGGCAGTCACGAGTTCTTTCAGCGACGGAGTCCATTCTTCTTTGGCGTTGCTGGTAGACAAAACTTCTTATACAGTATCCCCCCTTGGAGAAGAATCAGAAACCCACGGCGGCGCATTAATGGGACTGCTTCAGCTCCGAGTTTCACAGAGTCTACTTCCCCATCACGCACATCTTCCAATCACAGAACAGTCTTGTCTCTGCGCATGCGCAGTCGTCAAGGAGACGGGCAAGGAGCTGCGAGGATGACGTCGATGAGCCACCATCAGCATCTGAGGACCGAGTTGTCAATGACGCAAGCACATGGGTATCCATGGTAACACCGCCTGAAACACACAAGAAAATGACACATGTAAGTTCAGCGGACGGCATGAAGTAGGGGAAGAACTGGGCTCGACGCAGATGCGTGCTCGCACTAATGGATGAGGGACAGAGACAGAGACAGGCAGCACACTATAGCACAAAAGTACCTCTCTCTCTCTCTCCTCTCTCTCTGTCTGTCTGTCTGTTCTTCTGACACACACACACACACACACACACAGAGGAGCGAACCGAACTCATTCCCACGCACCTGCTCCTTCGTGTCTAGGTATCGACCAGCCCCTGTTGAGCAGATCAATACGGCAGCACAAAGGAATCAAACACGTGCGCCAAATTAACCCCCCCCCCCCCCACCAAAAAAAGAAAAAAAAAAGCGTTGCAGCAATTGCAGTATTGATGATACACAAAAGCGAGCGTGAGGCTCACCCCCGTGAACGACAAAAAGTTACACAAAAAAAAAGAAAAAAAAAAGTCACACACACAACACACTATACAGTAAAGGGACGAGAAGAGAGAGAGACAGAGAGAGAGAGAGAGAGAGAGAGAGAGAGAAAGAGAGGGAGAAGAGAAGGAGGATGAGAAGAGTGTGGGTTTGGGGGGTTGGGAGGGTTATTATTGATCGCATCGATCAACCAACAATTATTTAGCAACAAATGCATTTTACCGTAACTGCCTGCACCTGCGGCAAACTTTCAATTCAAAACAAATACGTGAGACGGCGATGAGTAGGGATTGGGGGGGGGGGGGGGGGGGGGGGGGGGGGGGAGAGAAGGAAAGGGATGGGGGTGGGGGAGTGGGTGGTGGGTGAGGCAGTGAGTGATCCGATTGATCAACAACAATTATTTTAGCAACAAACAGTATGCACCTGTGACAACTTTCAAACAAACACGAGAAGCGCTCTGTTTGTTGATGTTGTGTGTGTGTGTGTGTGTGTGTGTGTGTGAGAGAGAGAGAGAGGAGAGAGAGAGAGTGGTTGGGTGGAGAGAGAGAGAGTGTGTGTGTGTGTGTGTGTGTGTTGGAACAAGACAGGGAGGGGAGCCGGGGGGGATGGGGGTATGGGAGGAGGTATCTATTGACTGGGGGTGGTGGTGGTGGTGGTGGGTGGCGGATGGACGGAGAGGGTGTGGGGGTAAACTGCTGGTTTTTATTTAGGTACACGATCAGCATTCTCACGCGTTCGAAAGCCACCTGCAGAGTTCCCATCTTTGAAATAAAATCGCGACTCGCTCTCACAGACGCGCGCGTGCACACACACACACACACATACAGTACAGGGAGAGAGAAAGAGGAGGGATGGGAAGGATAAAGAGGGAGTGGGAGAGAGAATGGCGCCGTTGTTCGAAGCATGCGCGATTGATTAAGCAGGTGCGAACCATGACCTGCTCGCCAAGCGGTCAAACAAGGGAGGCATGGAGGCATGGAGGCTGAAGGGGAGGACTAAAAGGTGGAGTTGATAACAGCATTGGATAACCAACGACGAAGCTTATCATCGCCACCAGCTGCGCTATCTAAAGCTGTTAATGGCTTGACCACAGTCCCATGGGAGAGAGAAAGAGAGAGAGAGAGAGAGAGGGGGGGGGGGGGGAGAGGAGAGAGAGACACGGCAAATTCCGAGCAGGCTGGATGCATAAATTATTCCCGTCCGACCTTTCAACGTGCTAGAAATAAGCTGCAGATGGGGGAGACGGATAGATGGATGGCTCACTGCACCTGCACAACTTTCGTAATGAGTGTACTTGCATTTGTCATAAACTACCTCATAAACTCGGGAGAGCTGTATCAGTAACAATCGTTCGCCCCTCAGCCATCTGAACACGCGACGTGGGTTGAGACAAGAAAAGATTGAAATTGAAGTATTTTTATATATAAATCATGGCTATGATGTTCGGGGAGGAAATCCGACATCTAACACTGAACGACTTCGCTATCCATCCGCAGACTCCACTACCGCGACGACAGATGATATTCATTAATTCCCCCATAAGATGGCTGACCAGTCTCGTAACAACTGCTACGCCAAGAATTTCTCGTGTGAAAATCCAGTCCCGTGATATATATAATACACGCTCGTCGAAAGGCCAGGTCATAATTGGGCACTGTACCTGCAGATAATATCCACGCCGAAGCAGATTCTGGGAGTGCTGTCCTAGTTTTAAGCAAGATGATAAAAACTCGGAGAGTATAAAACCGACACTGGCTAGATCTACATTATCTGGAGGATAGCCGCGGACGACCGTAAAACAGAACAAAAAATCGTGGCAAACAAGGTTTTCAGGAGACTGAAGAATTTTCTGAAATTAGCTTTATAGTTTTAGAACTTTAAAATATCCCCGTAACTTTGAATTTAACCATAGATCATAACTTTAAAATATCTCCGTTAACTTAAAATTTAACCATATAACTTTAAAATACCTCCATAATTTTAAATTTAACCATATATAACTATAAAATACCTTCGTAACTTTAAATTTAACCATGTAACTTTAAAATACCTTCGTGACTTTAAATTTCGCCATCTTTTAGAGAGTACCTGTTTACTTTTTTTAAACTTATCGGAAACTAAAAACCTTCTTAACTCAAAACGTGACCGTCTTCAGATAAAAGACCAGATTTATTATAAGAACAGCCGAAAGACAAGACAATAATATAAGTATATAAGTACGAGAAAAACGAGGAGAAGAGAAAAATCGTGGTAGACAAGGTCTTGTTTCTTTCGAAGCCAGGGCAGGCAGGCGAGCGAAGGCCCAAGATGATTAGTGCCGCACAGCGTGGGTGACTAATTAGATCGGCCCTGGCTAACACCTGTTGTTTGCGAGAGCACGACCCCCTACCTTCAATCCACTCATACGTCACTATCAACTCTCCCTCCCTCCTCTCTCTCTCTCCCTCCATCCCCCCCCCCTTTCCAACACCATTCCCCAAGAGCTGCGCGTTTGTAGTATGAAGATCTCCCTTGAGAAGCGAAGTCATCTTTCATGCATGCTAACAGCTCGCAGTCTTTATGCACCGAACACCTGCAAACGACCTCTCTCTCTCTCTCTCTCTCTCTCTCTCCCCCTTCCCTCCTCCCTCCCCTTGGCTGACCATCCAACGAACTCTTGGGGCTGGGAGTAAGTTAGGAGGAGGAGGGGAATGGGAAGAACAACTAGACCCAGGGGGGGTCGGGGAGTGAAGAGAATAGTGCTAAGTTGGGGGTGAGAAGTGGGGGGGTGGGGGTGGGGGTGGGGGTGGGGGTCCGGATGCAGGTGTTGTTTGATTCATCTCATCAAACCCCCAGAGCACAGAACGCGTGCAGCAGTGCGGATGGATGATAGGAAAAATGCTAGTAGTGTTTGTGTTGTTGTTGTTGGTGTTGGTGTTGGTGGTGGTGGTGGTGGTGTTGTTGGTGCTGGTTCCTATCAGATATCGATAGAGCGGAGTTCATGTTCTAGATCTAACAGTCTGGCAATCGCAGAATATTTTACACTAGACTGGTTTTCTCTCTTTCTTGCATTTTGCCTGTACACCTTGTTTAAAATGAATAGGCCTAAAAATAATAAAGCTGGAATAAAAAAACACAACAACAAAAGTCTGGCAAAGTCAGAAGAATCACTGATGTCACCATGCCCAACCATTCTTGGTTAATTTCAGTCCTGCATTCGAAATTGTTCAAAAAAAGAAGAAAAAAAAAGAAAGAAAAGAAAACGAAAAGAAAAAAAAAAAGAAAGAAACCAAGGAAGGCAGAAAAAAAAAACCCAACAACAACAAGTAAATGACACAGAACAGGAGCAGATAAAAATCCCATCAACAAATAGACGTCTAACAAAAAAACAAAAAAAAAAAACAACAAAAAACAAACAAAAACAAAAACAAAAAAAAACTACAAATGAAGATGGAAATAAAACTGTCAAGATTGTAATATTCGTATAAACAACACACACACAACTACAGACAGAACCTGTACAAGGATATAAGTTAAGTCTCTAAAAGAACTGCCAACAAAACCCCTCTTAGCTTCCCACAAAGCAAACAGGTTGGTTACCTCTTAAAAAGTGAACAATCAGGACCCTCCCACAAACCACACCTCCTCTCCTTCTACATCTCCCCCTCCCATCTCCCCCCCCCCCCCCACACACACACACACACACACGAAAACACGACACACACACACACACACACACACAACCACACACACACTAAAACGACGTTTACAGTCAAAGGGACCCTGTGAAGGACTCCAGCGACATCCACCGAGTCGCCAACGAGTCTGGCTACCCACTGTCAACTCCCTCAAAAAGCGGACAGCGCCCAGACATCGTGGGCCCTATAAATTTGTCACGGGAGGGCTGGAACAGGAAGGGTAAGGCAAGGGAAGGACAAGGAGGGGACAGAGGGGGCTGGGTGGGGCACAGTGGGGAGTTTTGCACCACTGTGTGTGTGTGTGTGTGTGTGTGAGTGTCAGAGTGGTTTAGCCACATACCCTCGGTGCTGTGCTTGTACTGTACTGTGCTGGGACTTGCTCTTCGTTTTGTTGTGCTCCCCTCCCCCATACACACCCCATCCCACCAGACCACACCCCCTCTCGCCACATATAAACTTTACTAATTCAAGATTTGTCGAGACTGAAACAGAAAGAGAGAGAGAGAGAAGACACGAGAGACACGCCCGAAAATACAACAGGAAGGAAGGGGGAAGAGAGGAAAGAGAGAGAGAGAGAGAGAGAGGAGAGAGAGAGAGGAGAGAGAAAGACAGACAGACAGAGAGAGGGTGGATAGAGAGAGACGGGGGCGAGAGAGAGGAGAGAGAGAGAGAGAGAGAGAGAGACAGACAGACAGACAGACAGACAGAGACTAGACAGAAACAGAGAGAGAGAGACAGAAACAGAGAGAGAGAGGCGGAAACAGGAGATAGCAAGCAATACAGACCTACATGAAAAAAGAAAGACTCGGACATTCAACTCAGAAACTCGGAGAAAGAGAGAGACAGACAGAGAGGGGGGGGGGGGGGCGAGGACAACTGGGGGGAATTACACCTCTGTATAAAAAAAACACAAAAAAAACGAGACAAGAGATCACGTGAGGAGAGACAGAGACAAGACCGAAAGAAAAGAAAGAAAGAAAGAAAGAGAGAGAGAGAGAGGGAGAAAGAAGAAAGAAGGGTCGGTCTCTCTCGCACCTGCATAAGCTGAAAGAAGCCAACACAGACTTCCCAGCGCCCTGCTGGCGCCAGTCAGTCTGGCTCGAGGCCCTGGTCGGCATTTCGACTATTCAGCCCCCCGACTCAATCGCACACGCACACACGTGTTCTGCTTGCCTAAATGCTCCCCATCCCCACCCACCCCCACCCTCCCTCAAAGTTGGTTTTGGTTTCTATTGCCTCTCCTCTCTCTCAACACCACCACCACCACCTCTCTCTCTCTCCCCTCTCCGCTTTCTCTCTCTTTTCTATCATTGAAGGATTTTTTCAAAATATATTAATTTCTTTTTCTGTTTGTTTGTTTCTAGCTTTGAAAGAAAAGACATGGGAAAAAAAGATGCAAGTAGATTTTTTTTTTTTTTTTTTTTGCTTAAAGGCCTGTTCAGCTATAGATCTAGATCTAGTTGATTGTGGTGCTATATTTACAGTTTGAAAATCTCTCTCTCTCTCTCTCTCCCTCCCCTCACACACACACACACACACACACACACACACACACACACACACAAACATGAACACACAAGCAAGTCGGTATCCGTTTCCTCTGTCCCTTGTCAACAATGGTGTGAATCGGTAATGGGTCTTGTACAAACCACCCCCCCCCCCATCAACACACACACACACCCCGCCAACCCCACCCATTCTCCACCCCGACCCTCACGGGTTTGCCACATATCAACCGATGTATTCTACAACCACCACAGGTGCGTGTCAGCAGGATCCATGTCGCACAGCCATTTGAGCCTTCACAGTTGAATGCCCTTTCAATCACAGGGTTCACTTGAATTTACACTTAAAAGCTGTAACATTAAGCCTGCAAGCAAATCGGGAAAAAGAAACAATGGGTAATTTTTAAAGAGAGACAGATAGAGAGAGAGAGAGGGGGGGGGGAGGGGGAGAAAACAGATGAACAGAGACAAAAGAAGGAGACAGATTGAGTGTGCGAGTGTGTGTGTAACTGTAAGTGTATGTGTGTCTGAAGAGAGAGAGAGAGAGAGAGAGAGAGAGAGAGAGAGAGAGATTCTGAGACGGACAGATTTGACACAGACAGACTGAGGTGGGGACACACACACACACACACACACACACACACACACACACACACAGAGGCGAACACACACACGTACACAATCAATCAATCAATCCACACTACTCACCAATCCAAACTATTCCCTTCCACCCGTTGAAAGAAGCATCGCCGAGGCTGTTTACTTGGAAGGAGGCCTGAATTCTAAGTCTCTATCGTGGCCAGGCTATCATGGACTGCGGACAGCGCGACGAGATCCCCCTGTTGGGAGAACAGACAGAGAAAAAGGAGAGAGTGGGGTGTGAGTGAGTGAGCTCAGCAATGTATGGATTATTCATTGATGTAGCGCTGCCAAGCAATCAATTCCTCTAACAACGCTGGGCCCAGTCCCCTGATGCCCATTTCCCCCTCACACAAGTTTGAGATGGTGGGGAGTCCAATGACATTGCCCGTCCCCGATCGATACAGGAGAGGAGAAATGCCAAGGAACGGAATGAGGTCGTGGCGTTGGAGGGTGGGTGGGTGGGGGGGGGATGGGAGGATGAGGGCACGGGGTCGGGGGTTGGGGTGGGGGTGGGGATGGAAAGAGAGAACTGAGGCTTCATAGTTCAAGAATAGGAAGGGAGGTAGGCTGCTTGCACTGATATAAATAATTTCTTCAGATAGCTTGCTTACAGGGTGGATGAGTGTAGCTTGCTTACAGGGTAGATGAGTGCAGCTTGCTTACAGGGTAGATGAGTGTAGCTTGCTTACAGAGTAGATGAGTGTAGCTTGCTTACAGGGTAGATGAGTGTAGCTTGCTTACAGAGTAGATGAGTGTAGCTTGCTTACAGAGTAGATGAGTGTAGCTTGCTTACAGGGTAGATGAGTGTAGCTTGCTTAAAGGGTAGATGAGTGTAGCTTGTTTACAGGGTAGATGAGTGTAGCTTGTTTACAGGGTAGATGAGTGTAGCTTGTTTACAGGGTAGATGAGTGTAGCTTGTTTACAGGGTAGATGAGTGTAGCTTGTTTACAGGGTAGATGAGTGTAGCTTGCTTATAGGGTAGATGAGTGTAGCTTGTTTACAGGGTAGATGAGTGCAGCTTGTTTACAGGGTAGATGAGTGTAGCTTGCTTACAGGGTAGATGAGTGTAGCTTGCTTACAGGGTAGATGAGTGTAGCTTGCTTACAGGGTAGATGAGTGTAGCTTGCTTACAGGGTAGATAAGTGTAGCTTGTTTACAGGGTAGAAGAGTGTATGTAGCTTGCTTACAGGGTAGATGAGTGTAGCTTGCTTACAGGGTAGATGAGTGTAGCTTGTTTACAGGGTAGAAGAGTTATGTAGCTTGCTTACAGGGTAGATGAGTGTAGCTTGCTTACAGGGTAGAAGAGTGTATGTAGCTTGCTTACAGGGTAGACGAGTGAATCTGTTACTAAGCCAGCTGGTTACTGACTCCAAAGGATGTGTGTGAAACAATTTGTATTAATTAGGCTTAGGCCTCAAAAATGAAAACAGCTGTAGCATCCAGCAGTCTAGGCCTATTCAAAAGACCAAACTAAACGTGGACTACTCAAGAGTTCCCAGGGAAGGTGGACAAACACCAATACACTATTTTCTAAGGTTACAACAAAGTAGATTACTGAGTCAAATGGATGTTCCAAACATTTTCTACTTTAAATTCAAAACACAAATGAATCTGTATCACTGCTGATACTAAAAACAAACTGAGGTACATTCAAAAACGTTTGCTACTGACATTAGCCCACTGCATTCATGACTCTCTTTCAGAAACATGACTCCACTCTCCCTCTGTCTCTGTCCTCCATCCCCCCCCCCTCTCTCTCTCACGTCAAAATATCTTGGACTAACATCTAGACCTAAGCCCCCCATCCCTTGAAGACAAAAATAGTTGTAACATCATCGACACAGAACTAGACCATATAATAAACTGAACATAAGTCATAACACACACACTCTCTCTGTCTGACTATTATAGGCCTATAGACCTAAATTATACAAACGGTTTGAATCCGACTAGATCTACTCACAGAACCATTCAATTTCAACCGACTCTCTTTCTCTCACTGTCTATAAACATACATATCTGCATCACAATTATTAAAAAGTCAAATCAAAATCAATTAGCCTATAAAATAAGCCAAGTCTACACGAGACAGATTGTTGAGGCTAACTGCTATCAGAAGGCTCTCTCTCTCTCTCTCTCTCTGGCACCATAACCCATTCCGTCTTTCACTCGTTCATTCTCAAGCTATCTCGTCAATATCAATGTTGACTGTGATGACACTTACCCCCGCCATTTTGATGCTGGCCTCCTTGATGTTATAGTCTGACTTTTCTGCCAAGGGCTGCCTGGAAATGGAAGAAGTGTCCACCATACCACACAAGCCGCTGGAATTCAATGCCAGAGTATCCTCCAAGTCTAAAATATAGTCAATCACATGCTGTAGAAGCTCTGTTTTGTCTATCTTTCCGTCTTTGCGGTTGATGGAAGGTACCAGTTCCTGCAGCTTGCTGAAACATGCCCTCATCTCTGTGGAATCGAAGTCGGATTTGGTCGGCGAGGACTTGCCCGCGACACAACGGGAGTCCGTTTTGACACCAGGGTGAGAAGATCGAACACTGCGTTCCACTGCAGCCTTCATGATGATGAGAACAATATTCCCGTTCGCTGGTGCTGAAGACTTGATTTTGGACGACAAGCCCACCGTAGTAGCCTTCCTACCACAGATCAGCGAACAACTGAAGGAAAACGATGGCACACAAACACGAAACGACCCACACAAGTAGACGCGGTGGTTGTTGTGATCAGAAATCAGCCGTGGGATGTTGCTGCATTGAGCTCGAACGTTGCAATGAGACGAGCGGTGGTCGGGCCTGACAGAATAAACTGCGCGTCAGCGACAGCGTGTTTAAGCCCCGCCCTCCAACCGTTCATTTGCATACATAGATCACGCCTCCCAGACTTCGAGTCTCGCTGCAGCCAATGACAGTAGGACGTTTCGGAGTGCCAGTTGGGTTTTGATTGACAGTGACGGCGTTTTTTTCCCACAGCGATTTATGCCGTCTGCTGTGATTTCTGTCACTTCTTGGGAAGGCCTGAAAAAGAGGAAAAAGTTATATTTAGTGGTCGTGGTGCTTTCCCTCTTTCCCCCAGTGACTAATAACTGATGCAGTCTCTTCCTTTTTCTATTTCGAAAACAAAAATCAGATTGCATACATAATCTGATAAAATCACAGTTTTGCTGGTGCCATAAATCTCTCTCTCTCTCTCTCTTTCTCTCTCTCGCTCGCTCGCTCGCTCGCTTGTTCTGTCCTTACAGGGTTCACAGCGACGAAATGTCAGATATAATTACCGATCGTGCCAAACGGTCAAGACTAGTCTTAATCAGAATCGTAATATGGCGTGAAACCCCAAAACACACCAAATTAATCTCGTACGTTCCTGCTTCGAAAGACACGAAAATGTATGCTTTTATTTTAAATTGATGCGATTACTAAGTTCTCCCCCCCCCCCTTCCCATTAATGTAGGAAAGGGGGAACTGGGTAATGAAACGTAATCACATAAGAGAATTAATATGATTCATACAGGGTTTCCATCTTAGGGCTTGGAACAATGTTAAAAATCCTCACTATATAAATACAACCATTTCAAGCTACTCTCCATTGTTGAATACGCAATGATCATGCCATTTTTTTTAAAGGAAAACCTACGGAGATGATTCTTCACATACTTCTGTCTGTCTGTCTGTCTCTGTTGTGGCAGAGAGAGTGTGTGTGTTGTGACAGAAAGAGATAGAGAGAGAGAGAGAGAGAGAGTGTGTGTGTGTGTGTGTGTGTGTTGTGACACAGCAAAAGAGAGAGAGAGAGAGAGAATTGTGACAGAGAGAGAGTGCGTGTGTGTGTGTTGTGACAGAGAGAGACTCAGAGAGAGAGAAAAAGAGAGAGAGAGAGTGTGTGTGTGTGTGTGTGTGTGTTGAGTGCGATTCTTCCCATGCTTTTTTTTCCTCCCCCTCCCCCCCAAATAAAGTGGGTGCACACACACACACACACACAGAGGCTTGCCTGGCCTGAGTGAGCTAAGCCCAGGCCCCCCGATCCGGCAAGGCGAGCGCACCTGCAGTTTGCAGCGGTTCACACGGACTGTGATAAATGCCTAGGTCCACGGGCCGACACAGCGCCCAGACAGACTGGCGCCAGCCTC
Organism: Monoplex corrugatus; assembly: GCA_030674185.1. Classification (NCBI taxonomy): domain Eukaryota; kingdom Metazoa; phylum Mollusca; class Gastropoda; order Littorinimorpha; family Ranellidae; genus Monoplex; species Monoplex corrugatus. The sequence goes on along the minus strand of CM060315.1, from coordinate 57,318,155 downwards.
GTGACGTCACTCATTCACACTGTGTGTACTCGCCGGCTCGCCCGGCGCCGCTCTGTCGCGCGCGCGGCCCCAGCACCTGTCAATCACTCTCCACTTCAAAGGCGCCGCGTCGCCTTCGTGGATAAATTGCATTAAAATTCGTCACCCTCGGCTTCGCCGGACCCGCACCTGCTGCTTTGCATAGCTTCTTGTCGAGTGTTTAGTTTGTCTGCAGAAAAGCGAAAGTGGATGGGAGGGGTGGAGAACGACGGAGGAAAACAAACAAATTATGGGGGGGGGGGGGGGGGGCTGAGTTTGTTCTTTTTTTTTCCTAAGTTTTTCTCTAACTATACTTCCTTCCACCCCTCTTCCTCATTTTTTGTTTTTTTTGGTTTTTTTGTCAGTGTGTGTATGTGACGGTGCACCCGGGTGGAATGATGGTCGGGTAGTTTCACCACCACTTTCACGGTCTCCCGATCGTTCGGGGTGTTAGCCGTGAGATTGTCAGCCACCTGTGAGACCGGCGTTGCGGTTGGGGTTGCACATTTCGATGATTTTTCTTTTTTTTTTTTTCTTTTTCTTTTTGTGGCGATGTCACATCGTGTTGTTGCGTGTTTCTTGACTGGTGGACATGTCGCAACTTCTTCTCTGGTCGCTTTCATGTTTGAACAGTGGTATTCTGAAAGCAATGGGCTTTTCTCGATATTCTTTTGTTTCCTGTCGACTTACCGTTCCATAGATAGCTCTAGTTATCTATTTATTTAGTTGTTTAGCTGTCAATGTATCTATAGATAGGTTTCTTTGTATATTTATTTAGCATAATTGATTTATCTATTTATTTGCTTGTTTATTTCTTTTTACATATATATGTATCTATTTATTTATTCATTGATTTATTTATCCATTTATTTGTTTATTACTGTTTACTTTCCATCCCCTGGATTCGTTAGTGCTATCAAAGAATATTTTATAGTTTATGTTTCAATCTGTTTTCAATTGAAAGTTAATTGTTTTCTCGATAACTGTAATTTTGTTTTAGAGTAATTCTAATTCTCTGAAATGTGGACAGTTCTATTCTCATCCCCTCTGAATTGTGAACAAAGATGTGTTTTAAAGTAAAGTATTGATATGCTTTTGAAACAAACAGACAGACCACCCACCCCTCTCCTCCACCTGTATTTAGTGTGCAGTGTATGGCGTCAGACACACACACACACACACACACACACACACACACACACACACACACACACACACACAAACACAGAGAGAGAGAGAGAGAGAGAGAGAGAGAGAGAGAGAGAGAGAGAGAGAGAGCACACACACCTACACATACACACGAATGCTGTAGTCTATTTTAAGCCTCAATATCACTTCCAACATTTTTCCCCACATTTTCAAATCTGAAATTACTGTATCAGAAACCCGTCTAGCACAGATGGTTATTAGTAGTCATACCTAAGCAAATGAGCACACTTGCAAAACCTGTTTTATACTCGAGTTTTTTTTCGGTCTCAAAACTTTTAAGTTTCAATATCAATC
>CM060315.1:57306634-57311634 GCA_030674185.1 Monoplex corrugatus | reverse complement strand
TTGAGAAAATCTACAATATAGATTTAAAACGCTCACACCTAGAAGGACGCTTTGTGTAACATAAATGCAATCGACGTAATTATGCTCTATTAGAAAAAATACGTCTATTCTGCTCACAGAAATTTTAGCTAGCACTACATTTAACTCGGGTTATTTTTAAATCTTGTTAAAATGAAATCCCAGAGTCAGTATTTGTATATGAAATCCCAGAGTCAGTATTTGTATTGAAATCCAAGTCGTATTTGTATATGAAGATCCAGAGTCAGTATTTGTAATTGAAATCCCAGAGTCTAGTATTTGTATAAGAAATCCCAGAGTCGAGTATTGTAAATGAAATCAGAGTCAGTATTTGTAATATGAAATCAAGAGTCAGTATTTGTATATGTAGTCTATGCTTCAAAAATTATATTATTATAAATCGTTCTTTAATGAAGATTCAAAAGTCAATACTTAACTGTGTTCGACCGTAGGTTCACAAGATGAGCGAGTGAAAAGGCGAACCCAGGCAGTCCAGGCAGAAATGGAAAGTAAATAAATAAAAAGAGAAATAAATAAATAATAAATAGATAAATAAGTAAATAAATATAGTAAGTAATAAATGAATAAGTAAAAAACAATAAATACAAACCAAAGAAAACCATTCAAACAAAGAAACCGCACATTCCCAGATGTGGCTTCATCATGTAGACAACGGCAGGTTTGGAGCTTTCTTTTTTAGTTTCATCAAAAGGGATGAAATAATTATAGACTAGTAAAACATAGTCTAGGTAGGGCCTCAGGACCTGGCCAGCTCATGGGTTTACGTGCAGGCTTTTAGGCATGTGCCACGGTCACTATATACGTGGCACCTGTGACGTTAGTGTATATGGAGTTCGTTCCGAGCGCGGAGACGCCATCTTGAGAAACTGAAATTGAAACTGAAACTGAAACTGAAACTCGAGAGCGATTCATCGTACTAGGACAACTGCATATGCGCTCCACCCAAATCTGCCAGCAACTATGAGGCAGACTACCTGAGCCTGCCTGCACAACACCCAATACGCCAACAAGGTCTTGAATGCGGAAGAGGGGACAATGAGCTACGAAACGCCAGATGACTTTACCACAATGATAGAAACATTAACCCTTTGTGACTCCCACACAACCCTGTCCACCAGCACCTGCATCGTCAACCATACTAGCAAAGCAAAAAACTTATTTTTTGACTCCTCCACCCTGTCCACCAACTTCCTGCAGGAAGCTCGTGGATAGGGTGAGGGAGTCAAAGGGTTAAGATGGGCAGCAATGGCCCTTTTTTTATACTGTAGATGGCGACAACGAAATAAGAAGAAGAAGAACTACATGTTCAATGATGTCTTCATCACAGTATTAAAACAGGCGGGTTTGAACATTACACCTATACTTCAGTTTCTCATTATGCAACAGTCACTAACACAGAAACTATTGACAAGTTCATCAGACAAACGACTTACACTCGGCTCATATGGCTAAGTCACTGTGTAAATAGATGAACAATACTATGTTACATTCTCTTTATCACCCCCTCAAACAGATACACAAACATGCCCTATAACAGCCACCTGTGCACTGTTGTTATTGTTGGATATTAACATCGGACAGACTTGCAGAGTGGCTGGGGATGAGGAGGGTGGGGGAGACGCTAGGGCAACGAGAGATAGAGATGGATGGAAGTCCATGGTCGCCAACGCCATGCGGCAGGGCACATGATGATGATGCTGATGATTAACATCCCAAAGGCTGAAGACAGAGAAGGTGGAAGATGTAGGCCTACTTGCAGCGACAAGGAATAGATGTATATGGAGGGCCATGATCGCCAACGCCATGCGGCAGGGCACATGATGATTAACATCCCATCGTAATCATGATTAGGGACTGTCTTGGAACCGTGCGTAGTATGGCAGTATTTATATTGCATGAACCCCCATCCCCCAGCCCTCGTTCGTTTTCCTCCCATAACCTCCCCCCCCCCCCCTCTTAAATTATGTGTGGGCCTATGTACACAATAACGCATCCGGTTAATTCCGCACGATCCCCTCACTGGTTGTTAAATCCAAAGCGTTGTCTTTCTGGATGCATGTATACATCATCATCATCATCATCATCATCAGGTGCCCTGCCGCATGGCGTTGGCGACCATGGACTTCCAACCATCTCTATCTCTCGTTGCCCCCAGCATCTCCCCCACCTCCTCATCCCCAGCCACTCTGCAAGTCCGTCCAGCATTCTCTCCCTGGGTCTACCTGGTGCTTTCATACACCCAATAAAAAAACCCGTAAAGTTCTGCCAACGTGTACATGTCCAGTTCTTTGTTTTAACCCTTTGACTCCACACCCTGTCCACCGGCATCCTGCATTGTCAACCTTGCTAGCAAAGCAAAAAACTTAACCCTTTGACTCACTACCCTATCCACCAGAGCAGGAAGAGGGAGTCAGAGTCAAGTTTTTGCAGTTGGTGGGTAGGGTGCGGGAGTCAAAGGGTTAAATGGAGTGATAGAAGACATGGCTGACTACGGCTTCTCTGACCACCAAGCTCCATGGCAGCCAGCAGGAACTGGGAAAATAATAAAAGTAAAACGGCCACATTTATCGCCACATTTGGCCTGACATGTAAACGACAAACGAAAGAAGAAGAAAGGCCGACAGTCTCCTTAATATCCATACATTCTAACTCGAGGTCGTTTCAGTGTGTCTAAATGATACTTTTATCATCCCTTCTCCTACATTCTCCATTTCAACCTCTGGCAAACGCATAGGATTTTGCGCAGGCTCAAGGATTCTTCCAGACAACTGCTGGCAGATTTGGGTGGAGCGCTTACAGAATTGTCTAAGTGTGACGAATCCCTGTGGAAAACCCCCCCACCAAACTGCAAACATCAGTACTTTCAGTGAGATATATATATATATATATATATATATATATATTATATATATATATATATATATATATATATATATATAATATATATATATAAGATAGTGTGTTGACCAGAATTTGGAGAATTTGTAGCGATAAAATGTCCAATAACAGAAGCGAATCAAAATGTTTCGAGCCATAGGGCATGATAGATACGTTATTTTACCATTTCCTGACAAACTGTGCACTGATTATATTAATTTAAGAACAAAGTTTCCTTGTCTTTTTTTCCCCCAGTCTTCCATTTTACTAGTCTAGCATTCAGTCCCATTTTGAAAATTGCTCTGGAATCTGACACTGGAAATTTTTCAACGGAGCTTCCTGATAACCAGCAGTGCCATAATTATGTGTTCTTCCAAATCTGCGAACAATTATCTGGTAGGTTCCTTGTTAACACGGCAGAAAACTTCATGTCCTGGCAAGGTCTAAAAATAAGAGGAGAAGATGGGTCTCGACACTAACCTGAGTGACTGGCGCCAGTGTCTTATCTTGTCTTGTGGGCTGGGATTGAACTGGAGATATCATATCTTCAAGTCCATGGCACTATAATTTGAGCCGGCCAGACCATTAGCTCGGTCGAATCTGGGAGACTAGTTAGTAGTACAGATTAGCGACTTGGGAAAGAAAAAAAAAAAAAAAAAAAAAGGAAGTTCACTACAGACATATACTGCTGAAGCCACCTTTATTATTTCTTTTCCTTCTTTTCTTTCAGAATGCATTTGTACTGGAGAACCTATATGGACTGGAAAAGGATGGAGCCGGAGGAAACTGGATCGGGAGGAAGGAAGGAAAGTAGAGACGTGAGAGGATGAGGGGTGAGGAGGAAATATATTTCCAGACTTCATACTATACCACGCACACAACAAGCCTGTCTTGCCCTCCCCCCTATCTGTCAGGACAGCTGGTTTGCGTTGGGACCTTGTCCAGATAAGCAGGCTCGCTCTTTGAGGGGGTGCCCAGATCGATGGGAGATTTGGCACAACCTCTCTGGCACCGAACAGGCCAGCCAGCAGCCCCTGTCTGTCTACATCTGTTTTCTGCAGATACATCAGCCAGACTCCTTCCACAGTCCTATCCTATCCTATCCTATCCTATCCTATCCTATCTAATCCTGCATGCTTCGGTTTTTGTGGCCTGCCTTGCTGGAGTCTTCAAGCCAGTCCCGCCTCCTCATTTCTTATCTTCTTGTTTTCGTCTTCAGTTCTGTCACTCACTCGTCTCCTTCATTTTCTGAGTGATGACCTTCAACTTGCACTTAATGCCTCCGTTATAAACGAACAAACAAACAAAGAAACAAACACACAAACCAAAAAAATAAACATACAGGCAGATATAATATAGAGCTCACACCACAATTATATATACCAGGAACTAATTTAAATAAAATTATGATTGCAGTGATTGCAGTTTTATCACTCCCTCTTCCCCATCACTTCACTCCCCCCCCCCCCTAGTCTTTCTTTTTCTGTTTCCTCTCTCTCTCTCTCTGTGCGTGCTGTGTGTGTGTGGTTGTGTGTGTGGGTGTGTGTGTGTGTGTGTGTGTGTTGTGTGTGTGTGGTGCGCGCGCGCCGTGTGCGTGCACACGTATGCGTGTTTCCTATATACACATGAGTGTGTGTGTTTTAAGTGTTCTTTTGTTCGGATGGATGTACGGCGTTGTTTTGTCCACACTGTGCAGGCGACATGTTACAACACACTCTGCACATTCAGTCTTTGGTGGACGTTCACACTGGGTGTCCCAAGGGGCCAGCTCATGGTTTATGTGCAGGCTTAATTAAGGCATGTGCCACGGTCACCATACACGTGGCACCTATGACGCTAGTGCATATGGAATTCGTTCCGAGCAAGGAGACGTCATCTAGAGAAACTGAAACTGAAACTCAAGAGGGATTCATCGTACTAGGACAACTGCATATGCGTTCCACCCAGATCTGCCAGCAAACCGAAACTGGGTGTCTTCATGTCTCCAGAAACTGCCAGAAACTGCTTAACTTACTGGGTCTTTAACCCTTTGACTCCCGCACCCTATCTACCAACTGCAAAAACTTAACCCTTTGACTCCCTCA
>CM060315.1:57296634-57299134 GCA_030674185.1 Monoplex corrugatus | reverse complement strand
CGTGCCAGCCGCGCGCCGCGGACCAATCCCTGTGCGCCACGTCACAGGTCGTCGCGTGCCGGATTCCTGGCGAGCCGAGCAAGCCAAGCAAGACAGAGGTGCGAGAATATCGCGCTTTCTTCTTGCGGGTGTAAACGTCTCGCTTAGGTAAGCTAGGTCAGGTGGGCTTCAGTCAGAGGAAAATGGGTGGGGGCGGCCTTTGGGTTTTGTTGCTTTCGTATTGTTTTCTCAATGCACAGGGCACCACCATCCTTATTGTTCTTTACCTATGTGTACTACGTAATGTAAATTCTTTGCGTGTGATTAAATGAATACATTCGTGCAATGCTTAAGTAAATAAACAGACTTAAATAAAATCATGCTTTGTGTTTGGTATTTAGAAAACAACATCAACTTTTTTTTTTCTTTCTTTATGTATTAATAAATCATGTATATAGGGAAAGAAACGAAAGACAAGAAGGCAGACAGAAAGAAAAAGTTCCAACCAGAACTGAGGGACAGAAAATGTCTTATCGGTGATGCCATCAAACCTATTGTGACAACGAAAAGCGCCTAAAACTGTCTGTCTGTGTCTGTCTGTCTGTCTCTCTGTCTCTGGCTCTGGCTCTCTCTCTCTCTCTCTCTCCGTCTCTCTGTCTGTCTGTCTGTTTGTCTGTTTCTGTCTCTGTCGCTGTCTCTCTCTCTTTCTCTCTCTCTCTCTCTCTCCTCTCTCTCTCTCTCTCTCTCTCTCTCTCTCCGTCTCTCTCCCACTCATTAGTCACCGAAATACTCAGGTTACTGTTCTTATCAACAGATCTCAGTTGTATGTCAATCTCAATGTGCCACCTGAGGGGTGCCGTGTGTGTTGGTGGAGGTGGTGGTGGAGGTGGTTGTTTAAGTTTGTGTTGTGTGTGTGTGTGTGTGTGTATTGTGTTGTTTGTTTTATTTTTGTTTTTCTTCGTCGCTTTCATTTTATTGCGCTACACTGACTAAAGAGATGTGAATTGAATCTGGTTCCTCTCTAGTATTGCACTGTCCAACCATCAGTGAATTAATGACTATAATGAAAAGAAAGTATGAAATAGAGGAAGAAAGAAAGTAAGAAATACACATAGCGCAAAAATAATGGGTCGACGACATACGCTTCCCATTATAGCAACGTCTTTGAGTTCAAGACTAGTAAAATGATTAAGCCAATTAAACAATTTCCCTCTTTTGGATAAAAACATCACACACACAACACACACACACTACCACACACCACACAACACACACACACACACACACACACACACACACACACACACACACACTACAACACACACACACACACACACACACACACACACACACACACACACACACACACCACACTCACTCACTCACTCACTTACACACATACCAGCAAGCATAACTGAACAGTTTTCCAGCTAAACAATTCGCATAACTATAACTTTTAATAATGGCCGTCTTTTATTCGAAATTATCCACTCACAATTTAGTTCTAATAGTATATTTGTTTGCTTGCTTGCTTGTTTGTTTCTTTCTTTCTTTTTCTTTCTTTGTTTGTTGTTGTTGGGCTTTTGTTTGTTTGTTGGTGTGTTTGTTTCTTTGTTTATTTTTTGGCATTTTGATTTTTCTCGGATGCGTGTTGCTTTGCCACCCCCCACCCCCCACCCCCACCCCCACTCTGCTGGTGGTATGTTGCTGCACAGTCTGGCATGCCCCGTCTTCGTTGTACGTTTTCATGTCATTTTCCATATAGCCAGTCACTTACATGACTTACAAAATCTTTCATCTGTATGTTTGATATTCTGTATGCGTATAACACAAAGAGGATTTAGCCACTGGCAAGTCGGCAGACATGTTGGCCTGAGAGAACTGAAAAAATCTCCACTTACTATCCATTGGATATCTTGGCGGATCGAATCCAGGATACTCCGATTGGAAGCCCTGCGTTTACCCACTTGAATACAGTGCTCGTCATGATGGAATGTAATGTCGGTAAACAGCAAGCAGAAATCTCCTACGTCAGGCAAAAAGTGCAGGTTAAAGGCTGTTTCATAACTCAAAGGTTATGAAAGTCAGGTTGATAGAGACCTTAACTTTTCGCTTCATTAGCTTTTGTCTTCATCACCAATCCGGAGGGCGATGCACATCTCCTCTCCATCTCTGTTTTGCTTTACCTTCTGCAACCTTGTATAGGGTCAGCACTCATTCACCGAAGGTTGAACGTACAAATTTTTTTCCCCAGAGCCAGACAAGAACACATGGGTCTCAAGACAGATCGTCGTCAGCATTTTGTCTATCAGTTATATGTCAGTACATTTTTTACATAGAGTCTAGGAGTTATGAGTTTGGAGTTTGCTCACGAGATACTCATCGCACTCTGACAGTTCCATATTCGCTCCACCCAAATCTATCCAACAGTTATCTGGCAAACTCCCTGAACCTGAGTTAGCATGATCTTGCAATAGGAAGGGGTTGGGGAGGGAAGAACTTATGAAACACTAAACTGACA
>CM060315.1:57284134-57291634 GCA_030674185.1 Monoplex corrugatus | reverse complement strand
GCATGTGGATTTCATTCTGAGCGCGGAGACTTTTGTCTTGAGAAACTGAAAACTGAAACTGCGGAAACATGTTGCGCATAATTATGGTCTCCAAAATCCACTTATCGACGCAGAAAGTAAAGCCTGTTCCAGCCTCTGGCTGTCTTTAACCCTTTGACTCCCGCACCCTATCTACCAAGTGCAAAAACTTAACCCTTTGACTCCTTTACCCTACCCACTAGCTTTCTGCAGGAAGCTGGTGGATAGAGTGAGGGAGTCAAAGGATTTGGATAGGGTGAGGCAGTCAAAGGGTTAAGTTTTTGCTTTGCTAAAATGGCTGACAATGCAGCATGCTGATGGACAGGATGCAGAAGTCAAAGGGTTAAGATCGGGAGAAGGTAAAACAGAGAAGGGAATGTAGAAGATGGACACTGCCCTTACAACGCCGACAACCGAGATATAAAGTCTCCACCCCCTCGTTGCCTTACGATCTCAGGGTTATCGAAAAAACTTTCCGTTTTTTTGTTGTTGTTTTTTTTACCAGGCTATGTTCCTGAATACCTGTACATACTTTTACGGTCTTCTTCCGCCCCTTCGCGGGCCCCAGAAGCTCAGTTGGTTTGAGCGTCGGATTCACATGCTAATGGTTGTGGGTTCGTATCCCCCATGTGCGCTACATTAAAACTGGACTTCTCACTGTCCCATCTTAACATCATTGTTGTTCTGGTGGTGTCAGTATAGGATTATATAGGAGGTCCCACTTCCCCCACATCCCTGGGATGGTTATCTCCGTCGGCCATATCAACCTGAGGTGGGTGCCGACGTAAAAACTGAACCAAAACCAAAGAAATGCCCCTTTCTCCCTCCTCTCCCGTCCCCTCTCTCTTCAAGTACATAGACCCCAAAGCCTCCGTCTTCCTGTCAGGTAAATAGGAGACATTGTCCCTGGTGTTGTACAGGAAGGGGACTCCAGCCAGGAATCCTGAACTGCTGCAACCATCCACAGCAAGAGGCTGAAATCGTTTACGGCAAGAACAGGAGAAGGGGTTACACATCAAATAGGTCACATTGTCCCTGTCCCATCATCGTCATTCATCAGATGGGTAATACGGTCCCATTACCATCACGCTAAACGGGTAAAATGTCCCATATCTATCATACATCAATTAGGTCACATATGTTCCATTACTATCACACATCAAATGGGTAAAATGTCCCATACCTATCATACATCAATTAGGTCGCATATGTCCCATTATTATCACACATCGAATGGGTAAAATTGTCCCATATATATCATACATCAAACGGGTAAAATGTCCCATATCTATCCTACATCAATTAGGTCGCATATGTTCCATCATTATCACACATCGAATGGGTAAAATTGTCCCGTATCTATCATACATCAAATGGGTAAAATTGTCCCATATCTATCATATATCAAATGGGTAAAATTGTCCTATATAAATCATTCATAAAATAGGTAACATTGTCCTATTACTATCATATGTCAAATAGGTAACATTGTCCCACTATTATCACACATCAATAGGTAAAATTATCCCATTACTATCATACATCAAATAGGTCCCATTGTCCCATTATTATCATACACCAACTAAGTCTCATTGCCCTGTTACTATCATATATTAAATAGGTCATATTGTACAATTACCATCATACATCAAATAGGCTACATTGTCCCATTACTATCATACATCAATAGGTAAAATTGTCCAATTACTATCATACATAAAACAGATCACATTGCCCAGTTACAATCATACATCAGATAGGTCACATTGTCTCATTACCATCATACATCAGATAGGTCACACTGTCCCATTTCTATCATACATCGAATAGGTCACATTGTCTCGTTACTGACATACATCGAATAGGTCACATTGTCTCATTACTGTCATATATCAGATAGGTCACATCGTCTCATTACAGTCATACATCGAATAGGTCACATTGTCTCATTACCATCATACATCAGATAGGTCACATCGTCTCATTACTGTCATACATAGAATAGGTCACATTGTCTCATTACCATCATACATCAGATAGGTCACATTGTCTCATCACCATCATACATCAAGTAGGTCACATTGTCTCATTACTGTCATACATCGAATAGGTCACATTGTCTCATTACTGTAATACATCGAATAGGTCACATTGTCTCATCACCAGCATACATCAAGTAGGTCACATTGTCTCATCACCATCATACATCAGATAGGTCACATTGTCTCATCACCATCATACATCAGATGGGTCAAATTGTCTCATTACCATCATACATCAGATGGGTCACATTGTCTCATTACCATCATACATCAGATGGGTCACATTGTCTCATTACCATCATACATCAGATGGGTCACATTGTCTCATTACCATCATACATCAAGTAGGTCACATTGTCCCATTACCATCATACATCAGATGGGTCACATTGTCTCATTACTATCATACATCAGATAGGTCAAATTGTCTCATTACCATCATACATCAGATGGGTCACATTGTCTTATTACCATCATACATCAAGTAGGTCACATTGTCCCATTACCATCATACATCAGATAGATCACATTGTCTCATTACCATCATACATCAGATAGGTCACATTGTCTCATTACCATCATACATCAAATAGGTCACATTGTCTCATTACCATCATACATCAAATAGGTCACATTGTCTCATCACCATCATACATCAAGTAGGTCATATTGTCTCATTACCATCATACATCAGATAGGTCACATTGTCTCATTACCGTCATCAATAATAGGTCACATTGTCTCATCAACCATCATCATCAATAGGTCACATATGTCTCATCACCATCATACATCAAATAGGTCACATTGTCTCATCACCATCATAACATAGTGTCACATTGTCTCATCACCATATCATCATAGGTCACATTGTCTCATCACATCATACATCAATAGGTCACATTGTTCTCACCAATCATACATAATAGGTCACATTGTCTCATCACCATCATAATCAAAGGTCACATTGTCTCATCACCATCATACATCAATAGGTCACATTGTTCATCACCATCATACATCAATAGGTCACATTGTCTCATCACCATCATAATCAATAGTCACATTGTCTCATCACTTCATACATCAAATAGGTCACATTGTTATCACATCATACATCAATAGGTACATGTCTCATCACATCATACATCAATAGGTCACATTGTCTCATCACCATCATACATCAAATAGGTACACATTGTCCTCATCACATCATACATCAAATAGGTCACATTGTTCTCATCACATCATACATCAAATGTCCATTGTCTCATCACATCATAATCAAAAGGTCACATTGTTCATACATCATAATCAATAGTACTTGTCTCATCACACATAATCATAGGTCACATTGTTCCCATATAGCCTGCTATACCATCATAAATAGGTCAATTGTCTCATACATCATACATCAATAGGTCACATTGCCCATACACGCAATAATCGATGTCTGTACATCATACATAATAGGTCAATTGTCTCATACCATCATACATCAATAGGTCACATTGTTCTACATCACATCATAGGTCACATTGTCATACCATATACATCGAAGTACATTGTCCATCACCATCATACATCAATAGGTCACATTGTCTCATACATCATACATCAATAGGTCACATTGTCTCATACATCATACATCAATAGGTACATTGTTCATACATCAACATCAATAGGTCACATTGTCTATCACCATCATACATCAATAGTCATTGTTCATACCATCATACATAATAGGTCACATTGTCATCCTCATACATCAATAGGTCACATTGTCATACCATCATAATCAAATAGGTCACATTGTCTCATCACATCATACATCAAATAGGTACATTGTTCATCACCATCATACATCAAATAGGTCACATTGTCCATACATCATACATCAATAGGTCACATTGTCTCATCACCATCATACATCAATAGGTCACATTTCTCATCACATCATACATCAAATAGCACATTGTCTCATACATCATAATAGATAGGTACATGTTCACACATATACATCAATAGGAATGTCTACAATAATCAAAAGGAATTGTTATACAATAATAGATAGGTCACATGCTACACACATACATCAAAGGTAATGTTCACAATATACAAATAGGTAATTGTTCATACATCATTAAATAAAAAAATATTACTTGTTTCACACATACAAAATAGGTACATTGTCCAACATCATACACAAAGGTCACATGTCTCACACCATCATACACAAAGGTACATTGTTTCTCTACATAAATAGTCACATTTTCTCACATCTAATAATAGTACTTTTCATACCATCATAATCATAGGACATTGTTTACAATACATCAATAGGTCACATTGTCTAAATCTATCAATAGGTACTTGTTTACCATCATAATATAGGTCACTTTTAACCATATAATCAAATGGTCATCTTCACCATTTTGGATTTTCTACCATCATACTAATAGGTACATTTCTCTTCCTCAACAAAATAGCAAATTGTATCCATCCAATAGGTATTGTTATACCATCATATAATAGGTACTTGTTCATCCATAATAATAGGTAATTGTTTACTTCATGTGGTCAATTGTTCATCTCATACATAATAGTACATGTTCTAATATTCATAGGTACATTGTCTCTTACTCATAATCAATGGCACATGTCTCATACATCAAATAAATGTCACATTTCTATCCATCATACATCAAATAGGTCACATTGTTATACCATTAATCAATAGTCAATTTCATCCATCATACATCAAATGGTCACATTGTCCATCATATACATCAATAGTCACTTGTTCATCACATATCATAATAGGTATTGTTCATCACATATAATCATAGGTCCTTGTCCTCCCATTCATCGTAGGTACTGTTATCATCAAGTAAGTCAATAATAGGTCACATTGTCTCATCACCATCATACATCAAATAGGTCACATTGTCTCATCACATCATACATCAATAGGTCACATTGTCTCATCACCATCATACATCAAATAGGTCACATTGTCTCATCACCATCATACATCAGATAGGTCACATTGTCTCATCACCATCATACATCAAATAGGTCACATTGTCTCATCACCATCATACATCAATAGGTCACATTGTCTCATCACCATCATACATCAAGATAGGTCACATTGTCTCATCACCATCATAATCAGATAGGTCACATTGTTCATACCATCATACATCAATAGGTCACATTGTCTATCACTATCATACATCAATAGGTCACATTGTCTCATCACCATTCATACATCAATAGGTCACATTGTCTCATACATTCATACATCAAATAGTCACATTGTCCATCACCATCATACATCAGTTAGGTCACATTGTCTCATCACCATCATACATCAATAGGTCACATTGTCTCATCACCATCATACATAAATAGGTCACATTGTTCATACCATCATACATCAGATAGGTCACATTGTCTATCACATCATACATCAGATAGGTCACATTGTTCATACCATTACATCAGAATAGGTACATTGTCTCATCACCATCAACATAAATAGGTCACATTGTTCATCACCATCATACATCAAATAGGTAATATGTTCATTACCATCATATATCAATTGGTCACATTGTCTCATCACATCATCAGATCAAATAGGTCACATTGTCTCATCACAATCATACATCAATAGGTCACATTGTCTCATTCCTTATACATCAATAGGTCAATTGTTCATCACCATCATACATCATGATAGGTAATTGTTATTACCATCATACATCAATAGGTACATTGTCTCATCACCTATCATACATCAATGGTCACATTGTCTCATCACCATTCATACATCAAATAGGTCAATTGTTCATCCTCAATCATACATCAATAGGTCACATTGTTCTTCACCTTCATACATCAAATAGGTCACATTTTTCTCATCACCATCATACATCAAATAGGTCACATTGTCTCATACCATCATACTATCAAATAGGTCACATTGTTCATCACATCATACATCAAATAGGTCACATTGTCTCATCACCATCATACATCAAATAGGTCATATGTTACCACAATCATACATCAATAGACATTGTCTCAATCACATACCATCAAGTTAGGTCCATGTGTTCACGTATGCCAATCAGGGTGGGCAGGGTGCAAGAAGAGGTCAGAGGAGAAGAGAGAGTAGAAGAGAGGATAGGGTAAGTGTGGTTCGCAGACAACCATCATGAATCGAAATAGAGACATGTCTATAGATATCAGTCAAAGTAGGGTAATGTCTCATACACTCCTACTTCTTTTGAAATAAAAAAATGTTTATTTACTCTCTTTTATTTGAGACAACACTGACGTACAAAAAACAGAAACAAACAAACAAACAAACAAACAAACAAACAAACAAACAAACAAACAAACAACAAAACAAAACAAACAACTCTTTCACTGCACATTTGTTTTTTTAGCAAAACTACCACGTCACAGATTTTTACACAATTTAATTTATGTTCTTATTCAATTTAGCTTTGTTTGATATTTTCCTTTATTTGAATTTTATTACATTTTTTAAGAAAATGTTCAGAAAAGCCTCTAAAATCGTAATACTTGGAACAATTGTTTAACTATAACTTTAAAGTTACTACTGTCGGTTGTTGTACCGGAACAAAACGCACTAAATAGAACACAAAAATAAAGTGTTTCATCTTTTCGTACCATTTGTGGATTTGAATTGATCTCACATCTAAACCGGATGAGTATAAATTTATTTCCCCTCCCCTCCTCAAGGAAAAAAAGAGAGAAAAAAAACTGTAATCACACGTATACGCAATTCAAGTGCGTGTGTGTGTGTTTACGCTTATGAATGTGTGTGCGTGTGTGTGTGCATGCCTGAGAGAGAGAGAGAGAGAGAGAGAGAGAGAGAGGTGTGTGTGTGTGTGTGTGTGTGTGTGTGTGCTGTCAGGACAACTTTCATGTTAATCTGACATAAGATGGTTATGATGGTTATGCGTGTGCATACGTGCTTGTGAATATGTTCAACTCTTTACTCTTTTTAATGAATGCACCAGCTAAAGCACACAAAGATTTTCATCTCTTCGTACCATTTGTTGACTTGAACAGATCTCGCATCTAAACCGGATGAGTATAAATTTATTTCACGACCCCCACACCCCTCCTTCTCCTACCAAAGGGGAAAAACACCTCGCACGCATACAAGTGAGTGTGTGTGTGTGTGTATGTGTGTGTGTGTGTGTGTGTGTGTGTGTGTGTGTGTGTGTGTGGTTGTGTGTGGTGTGTGTGTGTGTGTGTGTGTGTGTGTGTATGTGTGTGCTTTGTCAGTCCAACTTTTCATGTTGACCTGATAATAGATGGTTATGATGATGGTGTGTGTGCGTGTGTGCGTATGAATATATTTTTTTTCTATGTGTTTTTCAAGGCAGATGTTTCT
>CM060315.1:57264134-57269134 GCA_030674185.1 Monoplex corrugatus | reverse complement strand
ATGTATGTATGTATGTATATATGAATGTATGCATTTATGTATGTATGTATCTATGTATGTATGTACCTACGTACGTACGTGCATATGCACGTATGCATGCATGTACGTGTGTTCATACGTAGGTAGACAGGTAGGTAGATAGGTAGATAGTATAGTATAGTATAGTATAGTATAGTATAGTATAGTATAGTATAGTATAGTATAGTATAGTATAGTATAGTATAGTATAGTATAGTATAGTATAGTATAGTATAGTATAGTATAGTATAGTATAGTATAGTATAGTATAGTATAGTATAGTAGATAGGTAGAAAGAAACTCTAGGGAGAGCTAGACAACAGAAGGTCTTCAGAGAAGTAACCCCCTTTAGACAAGTGTTTCGGCCCTGAATTCCTTACACTCTCGGGGGGCCGGGCCACATCCAGGTCATGACTCCTGGATGCCCTTCTGCTGTTGTCTATTTTTTTTTTTTTTTTTTTCCCACGCCGGGGATCGAACCTGGGCGATTCTGCGCTTCAGAACTGCGGTACGCGGTTTTACCAATGTGCTAACGGGGCACACATCATCTGTAGGGAATTTAATCCTTATGAAGTTCACTTTTTTGGTTCCTCCTTGCCCAGATCCAGCTTGAGCTCCTTTCTGCTGCCTCTGCCATCGCTTTAAGGGCTCTAGTCCTCTTCTTCCCAGAAATGGCGAGTTGTTTCATGAGATCATAAGCGGAGGTGCCCACAAACCCTCTTGCCCCGACCTCTATGGCGAAGATTTTGACCCGCAGACCTGCTTTCTTCAGGGTGCTGGCAAGACCGGCGTATTTTTCGGTCTTGTAGATATGTGCTTCTTCCATTCTGCTTTCGTATGGCACAGTGAGTTCTATCAGAATCACTTGTTTCGAGGAGTCAGAGTGGAGAGCGATGTCTGGTCTCATGCCTGTCTTGCTGATGACATCTGGGTAATTTCTCCACTCTGGGAGGTCTGCTGTACACTCCCAGTCGACTGCTCCATCCAGAAGACCCTTTGGCAATGTGCTGGTTGTCATAGCCCTTTCGGGCCAGACCTGTTTCCCTCCTGCTTTGTAGAACGTTGTCATAGCAATTGGTGCGTTTGGGGTCATGGTTTTTTCGCTAACCACATCTGTGATCACTTTCAGAACTTGGTTGTGCCTCCATGTATACCTTCCTTGGGCTAGCGCTACTTTGCAAGAGCTTAGGACATGTTCCACTGTTTGTTTCTTCTGACAGAGCGGACATGCTGGGTCGTCTGCTTTCCCCCATTTCACTAAGTTTGCATTCGAGGGGAGCAGGTCATATACAGATCTGAGGAGGAAGCTTATCCTTAGAGGAGCCATGTGCCACATATCGTTCCAGCTGAGACTTCTTTGGAGTGCACTGTCCCATGTTGTCCATTGCCCCTGTTGACCTTGCTGGACTGCCTTCTGCACTCTTTTGACATCTTCTTCTTCCTTCAACTCCTGTATGATCATGTCTCTTTTTTCCTTCCCTTTGGCTTTGGACCACCACTGCATTTTTGTTGCTCCCAGTCCCTGTCTGTTGGTTTGCGTGTGTCCAATTATTTCTTTGATGCTGAGGTTTCTCTTGGCATTGTTTACAGCCTCTTGGACTTTCCACTTTCTGCCAGTTCTCAGCTTTGGATGAACTGCTCTCACGATATTGTCCTCCGATTCCTCCAGCATGCTCAACAGTCTTGCTTTTCCAACTTTGTATTCCTCCACTATGGATTTCAGAGGTAGCTTCAGCATTGCTTGACGACAGTAGAATGCAACATCAGTGAGACCAGGTGGGACACCGAGCCATTTTCTTGTGTATTTGTTGATTTTGGCTTCCATTGCTTCGACTGTGCTGGTGCAAATGTCATAGATTAGCAGTGGCCACAGCAGCTTTGGTATCAGCATGAACTGTAGACACCAGACTTTGTATTTGCCTGGCAGTCCGCAGTTATCTATTTTCTTCAGGCCTTCTTCTGCTGTTTGCTTGGTTTCACATCCCCTTTGGTGTGTCTTTCAGGGAGTCATCATACCATCTTCCGAGACTTTTTACTGGCTCTTCTGTGACAGTGGGGATGGCTTGGTTGGCTACCATGAATTTGACTGAATCTGCCACTTTTCCTTTTCGCAGTGAGAGACTTCGGGATTTCTTAGGTTTGAACCTCATTCTTGAAGAGGCCACCAGCTCATCCAGCTGCTTTAAGATTTGGTGTGTCTCTTCCTCATCCGTGGACAAGACTGTTGTGTCATCCATGAAAGCTTTCAGAGGAGGCATCTGGTATCCATCTCCCAGATTCACTGGACCTGAACTCTTCATTGCAGCTTTCAAGATGACTTCCATTGCCAACACGAACAGTATGGGAGAGATTGCACAGCCCATTGCAATGCCCACCTCTAGGTCTATCCAGTCCGTGGTGTATTCTTTGGTAGAGAACCGCATTGAGAACCCTTGGAAATACTTCCTCAGCATTGTTCGGATGTTTTCTGGGATGTGATACATTTCAAGAGCCAGCTGGATCATATCGTGTGGAACTGATCCATATGCATTCGCCAGATCAAGCCAAACTACGTCAATGTCTCTCTTCTCTGTTCTTGCTTTTTGGATGGCATCCCAAATCAACGTGGCATGTTCCAAGCATCCAGGCATTCCTGGTATGCCTCCCTTTTGGACTGACATATCCAGATACTTGTTTTCAGTCAGGTATTTTGTCAATCTTGCTGCCATAACAGAGAAGAAGATTTTCCCCTCGACGTTCAGAAGTGATATTGGCCTGAACTGATTGATGCTGCTGGAGTTCTGCTCCTTCGGAATGTACACTCCTTCAGCTCTCATCCATTGGTCGCTGATCTTCTGGTTCCTCCATGCTGATCGAATCATCTTGTGGAGCCACTCGAGCACTTTTGGGCATTTCTTGTAGAGCAGGTATGGTATTCCGTTTGGTCCAGGTGCTGACTTGGCTCTGGCTTTCTTTACTGCGTTCTTCACTTCATCCAGTGTTGGTGGTTTGTTATTGAATTTTCCTTCTGGCGCTGCAGGCCAAACCAGATTTTGGATTTCAAGTGGTGCCTCGCGCTGAGAATCGGAATATGTTTCCCTGAGATGCTGCTCTAGGGTTTCCTTGCCCACTGTGAGAGTCCCTGATTTGGGTTGTTCAAACAGCTTTCTTGCAAAGTCAAAGGGATCTTTGAAGAAACGATCTTGAGTCTTCTTCTTTTTGCTCTTTCTTCGCCTTGCTGATTCCACTTTGCTGAGAGCATTGTGTTTGGCCTTCAGATCTTTCCAGAGTTCCAGGAGCCCTTGCTTCTCGAATTCTGAGGCAGTTTTCATTCGCTTTTTAAGCTTCCTTTTCTCCCTCCGGATGCTCTCCATCTGCTGCTGTCTTCTGGATTTCTGGGGAGGCGTTTTTGTCTTTGGCTGCCTCACTCCATAAGTGTCCCTGCAGATAGAGTATATGATGTCTCCGTATGTGTCAAGTTTGTGTTCCAGCGTACTGTTCCCTATTAGCGCATTCAGCTTAAGGACAAGTTCCTCATCTAATTTCTCCCATTGTTCTTTTGCACCGGCAGGCGGCAAATTGAGTTTTCCACGTTTGGCGTTAAGAGCTTGTGCAAAATCCGCATCAGAACCGTCAGCGTGGATGTCCTTGGCACTATGGTTTAATTCCTGGCCTTGGTCATCCAACGTCTCACCTGCTATCGCAGTGCGCTGCTGCTGGTTCGTATGTGTCTTCAAACAGCCCATTTTTGTCCTGTGGATCTTCATGCCGCGTTTGGTGGTGAATCTCCTTCCACACGCACACGGAAATTCCAACTGGTCATTAATCATGGTCCGTTGTGCGTTTCCAGTCGTGATGGAGTCAGTGCCGATGGATTCATCATTCTCTCCCCCTTTCGGTGAATCCTGGGACTAAACTAGGCTAGACTACACTACACTAGACTACACTACACTATACTACACTACACTAGACTAGACTATGGTCTAGTGTAGTCTAGTGCAGTCTAGTCTAGTATAGTATAATATAGTTTAGCAGAGTAGAGTATAGTGTAGAGTAGAGCAGAGTAGAGCAGAGTATGTATGTATGTATGTATCATGTATGTACCTTGCCGATGAATTCTATACTACTCTCCACCATCTTCTGGACACTCATGCTCCAGCCACAACCCGTCTTTTACCTGACCGCCCCCCTACCCCCTGGCTCACTCATGAGATTGCCTGTGCAAAACGTGCCCGCCGCAGAGCAGAGCGCCGCTGGCGCAAATCCAAACTCACTGTACATAGGCAACTTTTCCAAGCCTCTAAAACAAAAGTGTCCACCCTCATTGCATATGCAAAAACAAGCTATTTCCAAACCAAAATCCTGAATGCCTCTTCTTCAAAAGAACTCTTTACAACCATGAATCATCTCCTTGGCACACGAAAAGATTTACCTCTCCCAACAAAACACACAAATGAAGAACTCCCATCTGTATTCTCCAAGTATTTCACCACCAAAATACAAACTCTTCGTGACAGGCTTGACAGGACACGCTGTCAACCATGCCCACCTGACCCTTCCTTCTCTGGCCACACCTCTTACTACTTTTACCCCAGTCTCACAAGAAGAAATTCTCAACACAATCAGATCCATGTCGTTCAAAACCTGCGAACTGGATCCTCTTCCAGGTTCTCTCTACTCTGACTGTCTCCCTACGCTCCTCCCATTCATCACTGACATCATCAACACTTCTCTCCAAACTGGAACTGTCCCATATTCTTTCAAGTCTGCTATTGTTCACCCTCTCCTCAAGAAATACAATTTAGACCCAAATGAACTGAAAAATTACCGGCCTATCTCTAATCTCTCTTTCTTGTCAAAACTGCTTGAAAAAGTTGTCCTCAACCAACTGAACTCTCACCTGTCTGCCAACAATCTCCTCAATCCTTTCCAGTCAGCCTACCGCCAGTGCCATAGCACTGAAACTGCCTTGCTACACATTCTCAACAATCTCCTCCTTGCAA
>CM060315.1:57254134-57259134 GCA_030674185.1 Monoplex corrugatus | reverse complement strand
CAAAGGGGATGTGAAACCAAGCAAACAGCAGAAGAAGGCCTGAAGAAAATAGATAACTGCGGACTGCCAGGCAAATACAAAGTCTGGTGTCTACAGTTCATGCTGATACCAAAGCTGCTGTGGCCACTGCTAATCTATGACATTTGCACCAGCACAGTCGAAGCAATGGAAGCCAAAATCAACAAATACACAAGAAAATGGCTCGGTGTCCCACCTGGTCTCACTGATGTTGCATTCTACTGTCGTCAAGCAATGCTGAAGCTACCTCTCAAATCCATAGTGGAGGAATACAAAGTTGGAAAAGCAAGACTGTTGAGCATGCTGGAGGAATCGGAAGACAATATCGTGAGATCAGTTCATCCAAAGCTGAGAACTGGCAGAAAGTGGAAAGTCCAAGAGGCTGTAAACAATGCCAAGAGAAACCTCAGCATCAAAGAAATAATTGGACACACGCAAACCAACAGACAGGGACTGGGAGCAACAAAAATGCAGTGGTGGTCCAAAGCCAAAGGGAAGGAAAAAAGAGACATGATCATACAGGAGTTGAAGGAAGAAGAAGATGTCAAAAGAGTGCAGAAGGCAGTCCAGCAAGGTCAACAGGGGCAATGGACAACATGGGACAGTGCACTCCAAAGAAGTCTCAGCTGGAACGATATGTGGCACATGGCTCCTCTAAGGATAAGCTTCCTCCTCAGATCTGTATATGACCTGCTCCCCTCGAATGCAAACTTAGTGAAATGGGGGAAAGCAGACGACCCAGCATGTCCGCTCTGTCAGAAGAAACAAACAGTGGAACATGTCCTAAGCTCTTGCAAAGTAGCGCTAGCCCAAGGAAGGTATACATGGAGGCACAACCAAGTTCTGAAAGTGATCACAGACGTGGTTAGCGAAAAAACCATGACCCCAAACGCACCAATTGCTATGACAACGTTCTACAAAGCAGGAGGGAAACAGGTCTGGCCCGAAAGTGCTATGACAACCAGCACATTGCCAAAGGGTCTTCTGGATGGAGCAGTCGACTGGGAGTGTACAGCAGACCTCCCAGAGTGGAGAAATTACCCAGATGTCATCAGCAAGACAGGCATGAGACCAGACATCGCTCTCCACTCTGACTCCTCGAAACAAGTGATTCTGATAGAACTCACTGTGCCATACGAAAGCAGAATGGAAGAAGCACATATCTACAAGACCGAAAAATACGCCGGTCTTGCCAGCACCCTGAAGAAAGCAGGTCTGCGGGTCAAAATCTTCGCCATAGAGGTCGGGGCAAGAGGATTTGTGGGCACCTCCGCTTATGATCTCATGAAACAACTCGCCATTTCTGGGAAGAAGAGGACTAGAGCCCTTAAAGCGATGGCAGAGGCAGCAGAAAGGAGCTCAAGCTGGATCTGGGCAAGGAGGAACCAAAAGTGAACTTCATAAGGATTAAATTCCCTACAGATGATGTGTGCCCCGTTAACACATTGGTAAAACCGCGTACTGCAGTTCTGAAGCGCAGAATCGCCCAGGTTCGCTCCCCGGCGTGGGAAAAAAAAAATAGACAGCAGCAGAAGGGCATCCAGGAGTCATGACCTGGATGTGGCCCGGCCCCCCGAGAGTGTAAGGAATTCAGGGCCGAAACACTTGTCTAAAGGGGGTTACTTCTCTGAAGACCTTCTGTTGTCTAGCTCTCCCTAGAGTTTCTTTCTACCTATATATATATATATATATATATATATCATCTCTCACACACACACATATGCATGAACGCACACACAACACCCATGCGCTCAGACACACATACATGTACATTTAATAATTGCTGTACCCACTATGCGCCATCAACGATTATTTTCCAAGTACTGCAACTACTAGTCTACTAAAAATTGTAATGGTGTGTCGATCAAATCATTGCCTGTAAGGATTTATGCGTGACAGTTCGCCAGTTTGACTAAAACCCAAGTCAAATCACTTACATAAAACACACGTCCGCGCGCGCGCGCACGAGCGCGCGCGTACACACACACACACATACACACACATACACACATACACACACACACACACATACACACACACACACACACACATACATACATACATACACGAATGCGCTCCCGAACACACACACACACAGATGCACACCAACACACACCAACACACACCAAACACACACACAACACACACACACACACACACAACACACACACAATCTTTAAACACTCGATATCCTGAAGCTGGCTCTGTCTCTCTGTCTGTCTATCTCTCTCTTTCTCTCTGTCTATGTCTCTGTCTCTCTGTCTCTCTCTCTCTCCTTGTCTATCTGCCTGCCTGTCCGTCTGCCTGCCTGTCTGTCTCTCTCTATCTCTCCTTCTCCTTCTCTCTCTCTCTTTATCGCTTTCTCTTTTTCGCTTGCTCTGTCCCTTTTGCGTTCTTTTTAATGTTTGTTTCATTCTTTGGTTTGTTGGATCGTTGTTTTGCTTGCTAGTGGTTTCATTGTTTGTTTTTTAGTCTCCCTGTTGTTTGTTTGTTTGCCTACCTGTTGTTTGTTTGTTTGTCTACCTGTTGTTTGTTTGTTTGTTTGTCTACCTGTTGTTTGTTTGTTCGCCTGTCTACCTGTTGTGTGTTTTTGTTTCCTCGTGTGCATAAACTTTGCTTGTCTGGTTGGCCTGGCTAGTGAGTTGTGTTGTGTGTAGCCTTAGAGGCATATTGAAGATGCCATTGCCCTTTAGTATGACGTCACGGGCGTCTTTGTAGTCAGGTGTTTAGAAGCAAAATACATCGACCATAAACATAATATCGTTTGCATGGTCTATCGTGTCACTGACCTTGTTGGGAGCAAAAAAACAAAAAATCAAAAACAAAAACAAAAAAACCCACGAAAATAAAAACAAAACAGAACGCGCAGTGGCACACGTTGTGGTTGCCTTAATGGGTGTTATGTTATAATCGAAGTTGTTTGTTGATTTTTAAATTAAACATACAAGGAATTAAGACTTGTTCAAGAGGGATTCTTCAAACTCTAATATTGTCCGAAAATAAAAACAAAACAGAACGCAGTGGCACACGTTGTGGTTGCCTTAGTGGGTGTTATGTTATAATCGAAGTTGTTTGTTGATTTTTAAATTAAACATACAAGGAATTAAGACTTGTTCAAGAGGGATTCTTCAAACTCTAATATTGTCCATCTGAAGAGAGAAGAGTGGCAGAATGGTTAAGACGTTCGCCTGCTAATAACTAAACTCGAGGTTTCAGGGTTCCAGGGCTCGTTTCACGTTGAGACCTCGACTTTTCTCCTCAGTATGACCGGAAAATCGAACTGAACGTCTAGTCTTTTGGAAGAAGACGAAAAACGAGTCGGGCCTATGTGCTTTCTGGCCTGCATACGCTAAAGATCCCACGGCCGTTGAAAATCGTGAAGAACAGGCCTTTCGTCCGGCTGCCCTGGTATAAAAATGTTGGAGAGACAGGTTCATTTCCCAGGTCCGTGCCCTTGAAGTTTTCCTGATGGGAAAATGTGTGTGACCATTCGTATAGTATCATACCCCCTACTTCTGCGTATATACATATATATATATTGTGTGTGTTGTTGTGTGTGTGTGTTGTTGTGTGTGTGTGTGTGTGTGTGTGTGTGTGTGTGTGTGTGTTCTGTGTGTGTGTGTTGTGTGTGTGTTGTTGTGTGTGTGTTGTGTGTGTATGTATGTGTGTGTGTGTATGTGTGTGTGAGTGTGTGTGTATGTGTGTTGTGTGTGTATGTGTGTGTATGTATGTGTGTGTGTGTGTGTTGTGTGTGTGTGTATGTGTGTGTGTGTTGTGTGTGTGTGTGTGTGTGTGTGTGTGTGTGTGTGTGTGTGTGTGTGTGTGTGTGTGTGTGTGTGTGTGTGTGTGTGTGTGTGTGTGTGTAAACAATCAGTTGCCGTGTTGTGCGCACACTTTCACTGGCAATAGGTAGTGAAGGGGGGGGGGGTAGAAAGTGAAACGACAAACTTCAAACTTCAAAGCTCTTTATTACCCCAGATTAGTACCATTTCTTCCTTTATTCTTAGTTCGTGTTTCTTGTTACTCTACTGTATACGATATAAGCACATAAAAAAAAGAAGAGAAAAGAGAAAGTTAGATACGTGAGAGGGGGTGGGTGAGCAGGTACCGACAGCAAGCTTACTTTGATGTAAGATAAGAGTGAAGTGGGGGTGGGGGGGGGGAGGGGATAGTGTTTGGATGGCATCATAAAATATTGGTCATCTTCGTACGCAGGCAGGAGTGTGTGAGAGTAGGGGAGATGGCGAATAGGAGGGGGGAGGGGGAAGAGGGGGGGGGCAGGTACTGACAGCAGGCGTAGTTTGTTATAAGATTAGAGTGAGGAAGATGGATTGGTTGGTTTGGTTCAGTTTTTACGTCGACACCCACCTCAGGTGATTTGGCCCACGGGGATAACCATCCCAGGGACGTGGGGGAAGGGGGGGACTTATCTAATCCTATACTGACACCACCAGAACAACAATGATGTTAAGATGGGACAGTGAGAAGGCCAGTTTTAATATAGCGTACCCCGGGATTCGAACCCACAACCATTAGCATGTGAATCCGACGCTCAAACCAACTGAGCTATTGGGCTCGCAAGGAAGAGGGAATGAAGGGAATACATTATAAAGCACCGGTCACACGGGTTACAGGCAACTGTTACGCGACATGTGTTGTCTAGATATATGTGCCGAGCTTAAGTGGCCAACTGTTGTTGTATTATCTACTCTGCTCCATCCGCTCAACAGTTCGTTGTTTATATACTTGTGGCTTAACCCTTTATACTTGTGGCTTAACCCTTTATACTTGTGGCTTAACCCTTTATACTTGTGGCTTTAACACCTTTGACTCCCGCAACCTGTCCGCCGGCATCCTAGCTATTGCCGGGGCCATGCTAGCAAAAACAAAACCTTAACCTTTGATTCACTCACCCATTTCACCTTCCTGCAGGAAGCTGGTGGACAGGATGAGGGAGCCAAAGGGTTAAATATTTTGGAGTT
>CM060315.1:57241634-57244134 GCA_030674185.1 Monoplex corrugatus | reverse complement strand
CTAGACACGAATACTGAAAGTCCCTTCATGGTTAGGCCATAAAGAACAATTGGGACACAAATGTTGAAAGTCCCTTCATGGTTAGGCCATAAAGGACAATCTAGACACAGAATATTGAAGTCCCAATCGAGACACGTATACTGAATCTCACCGCATAGGTAGGGACAAAAAATAAAATAAAATAAAAAACCAACCAAACAAACAAAAAAAAACAAACAAAAAAAAAAAAAAAAAAACAAACAAACAAACAAACAAAAACGGACAACGAAAACACAAATATTGTAACTCCTACATGTACATATAGGGAATGAAGGACGATCAAGACAGACTGCTTAAAGTCCCGTCATATACAGACAAGACATAATGACAACGGAGACAGGAATACTGAAACTCCCTTCACAGATAGGCCATAAAGGACAGCCAATACACAAGTGCTGAAACCGTTATCATAGGGCTGAGAACAATTAAAGACACGAAAACTGAAAGTCCCTTTATAGATAGAACATATAGAACAATCGAGACACGAATACTGAAAGTTCCTTCATAGACAGGGCATAGAGAACAATCGAGACACGAATTTTGAGTACAACTGAGGCACGAGTATTGAAATTGCCGTTATGGATAGGACATAAAAAAAACAATCGAGATACGAATATTGAACGTCAGCGCCGAGAAGGGTATAACAAACAATCGAGACACGAATTTAAAACTCTCTTCACAGGTAGGACATAAAAGACAATCAAGGCACAAATGTCGAAACTCCCTTCACAGTTAGGGCGTAAAAAAAAAAAACAAACAAACAAAACAAACAAACAAACAAACAAACAAACAAACAAACAAACAAACAATCAATCAATCAAAACACGAATATTGAAACTGCCTTCACATATTATTATACAGTATTGAGGACAATCAAAATTTAACATGACATCCTGACATTGTTCTTGACAATATGCCAACGATTGTCAACACTTTAGTACTCAGGATCAACGCAAAGCAGCACTACTGACATAACAAAAACATGAAGATGATTTCATGTCATAACATATCATGCTGATTTTCAAAACAAAACAAAAAAACAAAACAAAACAAAAGAAAGAAAGAAAAAGAAAGAAAAAAAGAAAAAGAAAAAGAAAAGAAAAGAAATTCTCTGGACCACACGTCTGAAACAAAGAAAAGCAAACTAAGCGCCTGTCCACGTGATTATGGATGAACATGTAAGAACTAAGCGTATTGCTTTAGCTTTCATCTCGAACGTAAACTTCGACACGTTCTAGCGGCTTTGGTATTTTCGACCGTACATAGTCTAGTATACAATTGAATTCGTCTTCCAGCTTGATAGTAACTGGATATTACACACACACACACACACACACACACACACACACACACACACACACACACACACACACACACACACACACACACACACACACAGAAAGAGAGAGAGAGAGAGTGAGAGAGAGACAAGAGACAGAGAGAGACAGAGAGGACAGAGACAGAGAGAGAGAGAGACAGAACAGACAGAGAAGACAGAGACAGAGAGAGATAGAGACAGACAGACAGAGACACAGAGAGAGACAGACAGACAGAGACAGCGACAGAGAGAAGAGACACTGAGAGAGAGAGAGAGAGAGAGAGGAGAGAGAGAGAGCGAGAGAGACAGACAGACAGACAGAGAGACAGACAGACAGACAGACAGAGAGACAGACAGACAGACAGACAGACAGACAGAGAAACACACACCCACACACACACACTCTTTCTCTTTGCCCAATTTAATGCAGTACGTAGGCCTACTTCCGAGACCAAAGCGACGAACGAACGAACGATGACACTCACCTGTGACGTCATGGGGTCATCTCGTGCGTGACAACCGACATTTTTTTTCGTGACAGGACGCGCGATTGTTGTTATGGCCGCGAGAGAGACAAGCTCGCATTTGCACGTGCGACAGACAGCGCGTGGGCATGTGTAGGCATGCACAGTGACGTGTGTTGTTGTTGAAACGGGCAGAGAGGGAGTGAGGTAGCGGGGATGGGGTGTGGGGAGGGGGGGGGTTAGGGGTGGGGTGGGGTGGGGGAGGCCAGGGGGAGCTGTCCGTGTCACTGCTCCGCGCGTCACGCATCTGTCTGTCAACTCAGCGATGATTATCATTGCAGATTAACCATTGGTTATATACTGAGTCAGTGTCAGCGTTCGGCTGTTTGTTTGTTTGTTTGTTTTGGGTGTTGTTTTGCCATTCATTTGTGGGCTTCAGCTCCACGTGCACTCGATGTATACGTGTGTGTTTTACGTGTATGGCAGTTT
This sequence comes from Monoplex corrugatus, assembly GCA_030674185.1. Taxonomy (NCBI): domain Eukaryota; kingdom Metazoa; phylum Mollusca; class Gastropoda; order Littorinimorpha; family Ranellidae; genus Monoplex; species Monoplex corrugatus. The sequence continues at coordinate 57,241,824 of CM060315.1, read as the reverse complement.
TTAAAAAAAAAAAAATTTGTTTGTTTTTTGTTGGGAGGGGGGGGGGGGGGGAAGGGTTCCTTTTTTTTTTTTTTTCCCGTATTCTGTCATTATTTCTTGGGAGTGCCAGGAGCTTTTTTTCAGTACAAACAGTAACACCACTCTTCTGGACCGGAAATTCTGTGCAAAGTAAATTTTTTCTCGTTTCTGT
>CM060315.1:57231634-57236634 GCA_030674185.1 Monoplex corrugatus | reverse complement strand
TTATTATCATTATTATTATTATTATTATTATCATCATCATCATTGTTATTATCATTATCATTATTATTATCATTATCATTATTATTGTTGTTGTTGTTGTCATTGTTATTATATCATCATCATTATTATTATCATTATTATTATTATCATCATTATTATTATTATTACTATTATTATTATCATTATATTATTATTAATATTATTATTATTGTTGTTGTAATTATTTTTGTTGTAATTATTATTACTATCATCATCATCATCATCTTCATCACCACCATCATTTATTATCGTCATCGTCATCGTTGTCGTCGTCGTCATCGTCATCGTCATCGTCATCATCATCATCATTATTATTTGAAGCCCAGCCGACTGCACAGAGTCATATCAGGGCTATAACCGTCTCACAACGTAAACGAGTCTCATTGACTCTGACATAAAAACACCTGGAACCTGGAAAAGAACATTAAGTACACACATCAATGCATTCAGACACATAATGTAAGTGTATGCCCGTGGTGCTGACCATTCCGCCCAGTTTATCGCCAGCCTGACAGTTTTGAAGACTTCGTGTTCCACTAAAAGTTCGTTTTTTTATAGGAACTCGTAATGCACAATGAGTTCCACTGAGTTCAAAGAATAGTGCGAGAGAGAGAGAGAGAGAGAGAGAGAGAGAACAGAGACAGAGACAGAGACAGAGACAGAGAGAGAGACAGAGATAGACAGACAGACAGTTAGACAGAGACAGAGAGAGAGAGAGACAGAGACACAGAGAGAGACAGAGACAGAGACAGACAGACAGACAGACAGACAGAGACAGACAGAGAGAGGGAGAGAGAGGGGAGAGGTAGATAGATAAATAGATTGGTAGATAGATAGATGGGTGTTCTTCTCTTACATCTTCTTTCTGACGTCCAGTGAAGGGCAGTCCGGGTGATGTTATCCTGTGCTCTTGAGATGACGTTTCCAATCAACCTCCATCATCTTTTCATGACGATAACGCCCAGAACTCTCTTGACTAGAATGCGCTGGGCAAGTAGTTGTTGGTTAGAATAAGGTACTGGACCAGAAGATTCACATGGTTTGGTTTGGTACAGTTTTTCACGTCGGCACCCACCTCAGGTGATATGGCCGACGGGGATAACCATCCCAGGGAAGTGGGGGAAGGCGGACTTATCTAATTCTATTCTGACACCACCAGAACAACAATGATGTTAAGATGGGACAGTGAGAAGGCCAGTGATAACCATCCCAGGGAAGTGGGGGAAGGGGGACTTATCTAATCCTATACTGACACCCCACTAGAACAACAATGATGTTAAGATGGGACAGTGAGAAGACCAGTGTTAATGTAGCACACCCCGGGATTCGAACCCACAACCATTAGTATGTGAATCCGACGCTCAGCTAACAGAGCTACTGGAGGTTCTTTTGTGAAGAAGGTTGAAAGCTTGGTGGTAAGATCGTTTTCTATCATCCACCAGCATTCTGAGCCGCAAACTGGTGAAGTACATATAGGATGGATAGTACACAACTCTGGTGCATTCTCAGCTTGATGGTGGTGCTGTACTGGGAAGGAGGGGAGGGGGAAGGAAGATAATTTCCACACATTTTTCAGCATTCTGAAAGTGTTCCTGGCTTTGATGAGACGGTTCTTGATGTCACTGCCTGGTCCTCGGTCATATCTGACAGCGCTGCCTAAGTTGGTGAACTGTTTGTCGGAACGTTACTGTCTATGCGATACGGAATCCAGTGGCACAATGAGGCGCGATCATACCGCAGAGTGCCTGTCTCCCTATCTGTGTCTATGGTGGAAAAGTGTGAAAGAGGAACTGTTCGTATGGCTTGACGTTTTTGTTTGTCTGTTTGTTTTTTTATGTCTTCTTTCCTTCCTTTCTTTCTTTCTTTCTTTCATTCATTTTTTTGTTGTGGTCCCTACTGTTGTTGTCGTCATTGTGGTTTTGTTTAATTTGTGAAATTAAAACCGGGTTGATATGTGCGTGTGTGTGTGTGTGGTGTGCGTGTGCGTGTGTGTGTGTGTGTGTGTGTGGTGTGTGTGTGTGTGTGTCTGTGTCTGTGTGTGTGCGTGCGTGCGTAGGTGCGTGCGTGGGGTGAGTGGGCGGGGATTGATGGGAGTGAAGGTGTGGGTATAGGTGTGAGTGTGTGACGATTTGGTCGTGTGTTTTGCTGTCACAGGAATGGACCTGTGACGTAAATAAGGATCACAAAGCATGTTTTTGTAATGTGACACTGATAAGTCACAGGTCTTGCTGTGATTACGTCTGTTCGAGAAAAAGAAATATAGACAGTGGGGGAAAGGGGAAAGGGGTGGGGAGGGCGAATAGAGATAGGTGTCTACCTTTGGATAGATAATAAAAAAATAAAAAAATTCTCTCTCTCCCTCTCTCTCTCTCTCTCTGTCTGTCTGTCTGTCTGAAGAAATCCTAAGAAAAAAAAAGTTTATGAGAGTGTAAGGTTTCTGTACTCTCTCTTTTCTCTCTTCTCTCTTTCTCTCTCTCTCTCTCTCTCTCTCTCTCTCTCTCTCGCTCTCTCTCTCTCTCTCTCTCTCTCTCTCTCTCTCTCTCTCTCTCTTTCTCTCTTTCTCTCTCTTCTCTGTCTGAAGAAATCCTAAGAAAAAAATTTAAAGTTTATGGGTGTGTAAGGTTTCTTTACTGTTTAGAAAACCAATTCCTTTTATGTCTATTGGTGCTTTGCGAATGTACATACAATTGATTTCGACCCGACCCCCAATCCCCAACCCCCAACCCCCAACCCCGGGTTCGTCTCCCCTCTAAATAAATCCAGGTTTGATCAATAAACTATTCATTCATTCAACCGTTTATTCGTTCTCTACCCCCGTGGAGATACCCGGAGGCTCTTTCAATATAGGTAGTATCCCCACCTTATGGAAATTCTGTGCCAGAAATTTTCTCTTTTCTGTCACTCTCTTTGTTTCTGCCTTGTATCTTTGCTTTCTGTCATTTCTTCCTGTCACTTTCTGCCCTGCTGGTTCATTCACCTGTATGTGTTCGATAGTCTTATACACTTTCTCTTAAGATTGATAATTGGTTACGTGCGTTAAGTGCATTTTTGGCTCTAAGGAAATGAGACATGCTGAAGCAATTTTAGGTAATTCAGGCCCGTTTTTATGTATGTTTTAGTGTCCTTACTTGTGTTTAAATTTGTATTCAGGTGTGTTTTATATCCCCTTTACGATAAATTGGACGGAGTGGTCAACTCCAGAAGCAATTCCTTAGATTATGTGCGCAAAAGCATTGATATGTGTACTTAATTTTCTTTTCCTTTTTCTTTCCTCCTGTTGAAGTATTGTGTATATTTTGAAACGGTTATAGCCCTGACATGGCTCTACACAGTCGGCTGGGCTTTAAACAAAACAAAACAAAATAACAATAATAGTAATAACAATTCTTTCTCTCTGTAAAAATGAATAGATCTATTTAAAGCGTTTTGAATAATTTCACTAAAGTGTTTTGAACTAACTCACTCTCCCCCCCACCCCCCCCCCCGTACCTTCATTTTATGGACAGAGCATGTCATCCCAAGAGAACGGGACAACATCACCTGAACTGGCCATCAGTGGTCACCGCAAGGAAGACGTGAGAGAGGAAAACCGAAGAACAGCAAGCGATGAACTATCATCATCATCATCATCAAGTGCCTTGCCATATGGCGTTGGCGATCACGGCCCTCCATATGCATCTATCCCTTGTTGCCTCAAGCACATCTTTCACACTCTCTGTCTTCAGCCACTCTGAAAGTCCATCCAATATTTTTGTCCTTGGGTCTGCCTGGTGCTCTCTTTCCCTCCAGCTTTCCTGTTGTGACCAGGTGCTCTAATTCCCCTTTCCTCATAAAATGGCCTCTAAATGTTGCCTGTCTTTTCCTAATCTTCCTTATGAATGATTTTCTTGTGTCTGCCTCCGTCACGACGGTCTCCTTTGTTTTCTTTGCTGTCCATGGAACTCTCAACATTCTTCTTAGAAACCACATCTCGGCTGCCTCAATCTTGTTCTGGCTTTGATTGTTGACTGTCCACACCTCACAACCGTATAACATTATCGGTTCTATATAACATTCAAGAACTCTCTTCCTGATGTTAATTGATAGGCGATGAACCGCAGGAGACCTTAACCCTTTTACTATCCACCAACTGCAAAAACTTAACCCTTAGATTCCCTCACCCTTTCCATCAGCTTCTTGCAGGAAGCTGGTGGAAAGGGTGAGGAAATCTAAGGGTTAATTTTTGCTTTGCTATCATGGTTGACAATGCAGGATGCTGGTGGATCAGGTGAGGGAACCTAAAGGTTAAGTTTTTGATTTGCTAGCATGGTTGACAATGCAGGATGCTGCTGGACAGGGTGCGGGAGTCAAAGCGTTAAGGACCTGGTAGACACTTGGGGTACTATACAGTGGCTGACGCAGAACAGACGGAAGTGGAGAACCTTCGTTGCTACCCAACATGGAGATGGCATGATGGGGTAGTACGATTATAAGTAAGTATCTCAGTGCCACGACTTTCTCACCAATACCCTTAGCGATTTCTGCAGTGTAAAATAAACACGGAGTAGTTAATCAAAACAAACAGACCAACAAACAAACAAACAAAAACACAAAAAAACAGAAAAAAAACAAAAACAAAACACACAAACAAAAACAAAAAGCAAAACAAAACACACACACACACACACACACACACACACACACACACACACACACACACACACACACACACAACACACACACACACACACACACACACACACACACAACACACAAAAGTACCTGAATTTAGGTTTCGTGTGTCTCTAACATCGCTAGCTCATCGTCTTAGACACAATGTACGAAGAGAACATGAATGTGCATGGCGCTTAAATACTATGGCCAAAGTAGATGAACTGCATTCTTGTTTCACTGTGTCGTCCTATGCTACATAAGTTTAGAACGAAACTGATGCCACAGAAGTTTAGATTTTAGATTTGATT
>CM060315.1:57219134-57226634 GCA_030674185.1 Monoplex corrugatus | reverse complement strand
AGAAAGAAAAACACAAGAAAAAAAAAGAAGAAAAAAAAAGAAAGAAAGAAAAACACAAGAAAAAAAAAAAGAATAAAAAAAAAGGGAAAAAAGACACAAAAGAACTAAAGACAAAAAAGAACAATAATAATAATAACCCCACCGCTATGATGGTTGGGCTATGCTTACTGTTTCCTTTATGATGAAAACATGATTGCAGCAAATTCAGAAGTTTTTGTACTTATCAAGGTCACCGTGACCTTGAACAAGCTTCTGTTGAAACAAGCCTCGACGTTTATCAGGGACAACGACAGACTGTCACAACAGTGAAAACACAATTGGGATACCATCAGAAGTTCTCGACCGAGTACTGTTCGCACGCCTTCCTAAAAAGAGTGCTGTTTTTAATCTTTTTCTTTTATTTATTTATTGATTTATTTATTTATTATTTATTTATTATTTATTCATTTGTTTATTTATTTATTTATTTATTTATTTATTTATTTATTTATTGTCCTTGTGACATAGACCTTAATATCTTGTCATCCAAACTTATATGCACTCTGGACTCCTGAACGGTCTAGATCTTAGAACAAAAAATTGGGTGAAGTTCCATCTAAAAAACCAAAAAAATAAAAAAATAAAAAAATAAAAACCGAGAAAACTGTTCTATTCGGATTTGGTAGCAGACAGACAGACAGACAGACTCACACACTCACATAACAAGACACACACACACACACACACACACACACACACACACACACACACACACACACACACACACACACATATATATATATATATATATATATATACACACACACACACACACACACACACGCACACACACACAGACACTAAAATAAAATAAAAAACAAGAAAGAACAACGTCATGACGTCATACCAACTAAAGACGTCATTTCGCTTCCCAAACATAGGCCTACACCATCCCGTTCTGAAAATATTTCAAAACAACATAAAAAGACCCACGATCTTCCGTACGTTCTCACTGTCCACGACTCTGTGTTGAAAGGTGTCAACTCAAGAAGACTGGGACGATCTTACGGTTTTGAAGGAGACTCGTGCCCTGTGAACGACCCTCATAACATTAAAAGCTCATTAGATATGGCCTTTTCCAAATTTGATGATTCAGCAGACTGTATTGTTTTTCACTGTGGTGTGCATGAATTGAACAGCAAAGATCTCCCTGCAACAACTAAACATCTCGCTTCAGGCATAAAACAAATAGCACAAGAACATCCAAAATCTAAACTAGTCGTTAGTAAGGTTGCCCCTGTACGGCAGGCCCGAATGGAGGTTCAACGAAATCTGTTCAACGCTTTTCTATCTGCTGAACTTGTTGATATGAAAAATATTTCTTTTGTATCACATGAGAACCTTCGTACCACTCAACAATTTCTAAAAGACGACATTCACCCCACCACCAGAGGAAGTAGCATCATTGCAGGAAATCTTGGAAGACACATTCGAGACCTATTTTGGGAGACTCCAAGGAGAACATCAAGATCAAGATCATCACAGCTACACCCTTCCAGATTCTCCAGAGGACAGTACCACCCTTTTGACAACTACACACCATGGTGGCCGTATAATTTGTTTTGAAATAACAGTATTACATATACAATACTTAATGTTCATGTCACAGGACTTTTTCCTCGTCATCTCTGACATGTCTTCTGCTGAAAATAAACAATAACTAGGTTTTAGTCCGACTATCAAGACTCGGTCAGACTATACACTTTGTACATTTGAAGACGTGAATGCCATTATTTTGATTTTTGGTTATTTGTTATCCCTTGTAATCTATTATCACCTTTATAAGTTATTCGTACGTTGGACTATGTAATTTTCTTTTTATTGATTTTGCTACAATTTTGTTTTCTTTACTTCGTAGTCTAAGTAATTACGTAATTTTCTTTCTGTCCAGTTCTCCTGGACACAGAAAATCAAAGTATTCATTATTATCGCCCATAAATAACAGTTAATAGAAAGTTGGAGATTAACCAATATCAGCAATGCGAAAACAATCCCAAGTCAAGTTTTTGCAATGGAATTGTAGATCCCTTTCCACCAATTCGGCTTACTTGGAGCATTTCCTAGCATCAAATAGGTGTGAAATTTTGATTCTACAGTCGATGAATGTTGTCGCTACCAAGCTTCCCAATTTCCCCAATTATTATTATCCTCCAGTCTATGAATGTGGGAATCACGGGAAGAAGGTATCCACCGCGATTTATATACTCAAAGAGTTACAATACTGCTTACTTACTTCCCCAGTTTTGAAATCAAGCGAAGATTTGCATGCTTGTGCTGCCACTGTCCAATTAAGCAATTCTCTAAACATTAACGTTTTGTCAGTCTACCTACCAACAGGTCCAAATGACCACAACACAGAATGGCTGCGCACTATCCAAGATCAGCAGCGTGGTAAATGGCTAATAGGTGGAGACTTTAATTCCCACTCCCCATTTTGGGAAAAGAACTGTTCTACTGTTACGAGCAATCGTTTGGTAGAAAATATCGTTGATAGTTCGCTTTACCTTCTAAATGATGGTAGTGTCACTAGGATCCCTGATGTTTCCAAACACAGGGCGACAGCCATCGATTTGTCTCTAATCTCACCAGAATTAGCACCATCCTGTACCTGGGAAACTCACAGAGACACTTTGGGAAGCGATCACCTACCTATCATCATAACCATAACTGACAAAAACATCAGGATGAAAGACAGCTCTCCTGAAATTATTCCAAAATATAATTACAAGCGTTCTGACTGGTCCTTATTTCGAACTGCTCTAGCTAATCAAGATTACAGACATTATGAAAGTGAAAATGTAGACATTATGTTTTCTAAATTCCAAGAGTCAATTTTAGCCGCTGCAGACCTATCGATTCCGAAACTCAAATCTTCTAGATTAAATAATCGATTGGGTAATGTTTGGTGGACAGAGGCATGTGAGAAAGCAGTTCAATATAAAAGGGAGAAATTCAAAATCTACATCAAAAGCCGGAAACCTGAGGATCATGTCGAAATGAAAAAAGCTAACATCCAATGTAACAAAATCATTGCTGAAGCAAAGAAAGATTATTGGGCATCATTCTGCACAAAAGAAATTTCAGATTTCAAAGATTTCCATAAAGTCTGGACGAAAATGAAACAAATGAAGGATGGAACCAACTTACCTAGGTGTCCGATAATGATTGAAACATGTAACACATTTCCTTCAGACATGGACAAAGCAGAAACTTTTGTGGATCTGTTCGCCAAAAACAGTAAAGTTGAAGGTTTATCTCCTGACTGCAAACATCACAGAGAAATGGAAGATTACAACCCAATCTACACTGATCCAGTACCACAGAATGATCTCTGGTTTAATTCTCCAATCACCTTAGAAGAGCTAAAAAACACAGTACTGTCTCTACACAACAAAAAGAGTTCGGTAGGTGTTGATGCAGTTTCGACTGAAATGATTAAACATCTCCCTGAAAACTACCTTATTTTCCTACACAAAATTTTGCAGAAATGCTGGGTTACTGGATCTGTGCCACAAATCTGGCAAAAGTCTATAGTTATACCAATCTTAAAAACAGGAAAATCGAAAACCGATAAAAACAGTTACAGACCTATTGCTTTAACGTCCCACACAAGCAAACTAATGGAAAGATTGGTCTTAAACAGACTTTTACACTACTGTGATAAAAATAACGTTATTCCGGTAAACCAGGCAGGTTTTAGAAAAGGAAGATCCGCAGTTGAGCACCTAGTTAAACTTACAACTCAGATCAAACAACAGTTTGCCCGCAGAAAAAGTGTTTTAGCTACTTTCTTTGATGTGAAAAAAGCTTACGATCAAGTTTGGCATAAACGTTTATTGTTCAAGCTAAAATCTGTTGGTTTATCGGGCAATATGTTCAATTACATTAAATCTTTTTTAGCTAATAGAACAATTCAGGCAAGAGTGGGAGCTAGTTATTCTTCTTCACGATGCCTCGACATGGGGATTCCACAAGGTTCAGTGATAGCACCTATTTTATTTAATATCCTTATACAGGATCTTCCTAAAGCTCTTTCAAATCGTGTTGTTTTAGTACAGTACGCTGATGATATATGCACTTGGATGAATATCACTTTAAAAAAGACAACTCCACAGAGAACGCGAAATTACATCAGGAAGTTGTATCAAATTGATCTTGATAATCTTGGAAACTATATGTTAGAAAATGGGCTGTCGTTGTCAGCAGAAAAAACTAACATGATGCTGTTTGATCCTGGTGGTAACTCAAATAACTTGCCTATTTTCAAATTGCTTGGTGAAGTGTTAAATTACAAACAGGTCGTAAAATTCCTGGGAGTTTACATCACGTCCAAATTAAGCTGGAATGTCCATTTTGATTATATTTTAACAAAAGCGCGAAAAACCTTAAATTTTCTAAAGATAATAAGCAAATTACCCTGGGGAATGGATACAAATGTACTGATTCATCTGTCAACAGCGCTGGTCAGGTCTAAATTATCCTACGCGCAAGAAGTTTTCTTCAATGCACCCAAATATTTACTAAAAAAGATTCAGAGCTTGGACTGCAAAAGTCTTAAAATTGCACTAGGTGTACCAACTCATGCTTCTACTCTGGAAACGTACAAAGTTGCTGGAATTCTACCTTTAAACAACCATCGTGAGTTAGCTACAGCAAAGTTTGCAATTAGAACTACTTCACAAGTGGATAATTTTGTGAGCAAAGAAATTAAGATCAGGTCTGATACTGACTTTCCAAAACGAGCAAAAAACATTTCATCACAAATTACAGCCGCAACTTACATATCTGGCCTGATCAAACAGTCCAACATAACAATGGATGAAATTGCTGAGAAACCAACGATAACGCCTATCCCTACATGGGAAATGCTAAATGCCACATTTGATCTCGATTATGCAAAAGTTAAAAAAGATGATAATGTCAACATTACGCTATCCACAGCTTGTGAACACATCGATGAAAAGTACAGTACCCACCTCCACATTTTTACCGATGGGTCAGTCTTAGCAAACCAGAGCGCTGGAGCAGCCTTTTATGTTCCAAAATTTAACATTAAAAAGTCTTTTTTCATTGGGGCAAATGTATCTATATATACAGCAGAATTGGTCGCTGTTGTTCAAGCGTTGCATTATTTAATAAGCCTTCGGCCTGTGTCATTCAAAGTAGTTCTCTTTGTTGATTCAAAATCTGTATTATATGCCTTACAGTCTTTTGATACAGACACAAGACCTGACTTAATTATTGAGGCAAATCATCTAATACATTGTTTAAAGATAAATGGTTCGGAAATCAATTTATGCTGGGTGCCTTCTCATGTTGGTCTTCATGGCAACAACGTAGTTGACAGAGCAGCTAAATCCGGTGCCCTCCATTCTGAAAATTCCATAGAATTACATGTTAACACCTCGGTAAAAGAAGCTTACAACTCGCTAGAATTAGCATCATGGATTCGATTTCATGAACATTTAAATGAAAAATTTGTGTCTCAAAAAAGAATCAAACTTTCAGTTCAAAATATCTGTAAAAATTTGCAGTATTCCTCGTTATATCATTTGAGATTAATTGTTATGACATATTTTCGCATTCAACTGAACGCTTTGAAAACAAAATATTGTAACAACGTTTTATGTATTTGTGGCGAACAATTCACATTGTATCACTGTTTGTTTTACTGCAGAAAGCTTCGTTCCTTTTTACCAAAGACGTTTACACAAGGAAACTATCTTGAAACGCATTTTAAAGAAGTTGTATCGGATCAAGTTTTGTTAGTTAAAATTTCAGAATCATTGGTTCACAGTCCTGTTAATGCGTTACTTTAAGATTATTATTATAATTATGATTATTTTTGTTTTGTTTTGTTTTGTTTTTATGACGATTTTTCTTTTACATTATTGATGTTAGCGTTGTTCTAGTTTCATTTCTCTGTTCATCCATATCCTTTTTCTTAAGACCTTGCCGCTTCCTTTTAATTTTTTTTACGTCCCTTACTCTGTTCCCCTCTCCCCTCCACCCCCCCCCCCCTTATTTCATCCTCCATGCCATTTTTCCCCGTCTAATATCACTTATAGTGAAAAGACGTTAAATCAAGCAACGAACGAACACACACACACAAGACAAACACATACACACACACACACAAACACACATAGACAAACACACACACACACACACGTAGAAATACACACACACACATGCGCACACATATACTTAGACGAACACACATATACACGTCACACACCATACACACAGAATAAAACACATGCACACAAACAGCCACATATACAGAGATACACCCGCAAACACACACTGACACACTTAGACATACACACACAGGCACACACACGCACACGCACACGCACACAGACACACACACATACATATACAAACCCACGCGCGCACACACAGACACACACACTCACAGACACACACACACAGACACACGCATGCAGACAGACACCGACAGAGAGAGAAAGAAAGAGAGAAAGAGAGAGAAAGAGACAGACAGACAGACAGAGTTGACAAACACACAGACACACAGACACACACACACACACACACACACACACACACACAGACACACACAGACACAGACACACAAACACACACACACACACACACACACACACACACACACACACACACACACACACACACACACACACACACACACACACACATCCTGGTTAACATCGAATCCAACTTTTCCTTACAGAAGAGGGACAGAAAAAAGGCAGGCAGAAAGAGAGAGGAACATCAGTTATCATGGCTGGCGATCTTTGTGGCTTCAAAACGAAACGTATAAATACACACTGGAGTCTGACGAGACCACACGTGAGGTGCAATATTCTCTTTTCATTTTTGAAAGGGATTCTCTCAAAAATAGAATCAGATAAATGAATAAGAAAGAAGAAGAAGAACAAGAAGAAGAACAAGAAGAAGAACAAGAACAAGAACAAGAAGAACAAGAAGAACCAGAAGAACCAGAAAGAAAAAGAAGAAGACGAAGAAAAAGAAGAAGAAGAAGAAAAGAACAAGAACAAGAACAAGAACAAGAACAAGAAGAACAAGAACAAGAAGAACAAGAACAAGAACAAGAACAAGAACAAGAAGAACAAGAACAAGAAGAACAAGAACAAGAACAAGAACAAGAACAAGAACAAGAAGAACAAGAACAAGAAGAAAAAGAAAGAAGATGAAGAACAAGAACAAGAAGAGCAGTTATCATCAATGGTAGGCTTTATTTTTTTGTTAAAACAAATGGTGTGAACGGAGTTTTGTGGCATTAAACTGAAGCTTTTCATGAGCGAGACTGTACGTTTGTGCAAAAGGCTTGAACCCAATCTCTTCATAAAACGACAAGAACAAAGAAAAGAAGTTCTCTTCATGCACAGCCTATTCCTTAAAACAAACAAACAAACAAACAAATTCAGAAGAAATTAACTGTTTTCATATAAAACGGGT
>CM060315.1:57209134-57216634 GCA_030674185.1 Monoplex corrugatus | reverse complement strand
TGTTCCTGTTGTGACCAGGTGCACAACCGCACAACAGTATCGGTTCTATGTATGACTCAAGAACTCTCTTCCTGATGTTAATTGACAGGTATTTGTTGGTAAGAACGTTTTTCATCTTATTGAATGCTGTTTTGGCTTGGCCGATTCTGCTGGCTGTTTCTGATGTGCATCTGCCGTCTGATGAAATGACCGTTCCCAGATACTTATCAACCTGTCCAGAGGGTGTACGATGATTAGAATAACTCTAGTCTTTACTACAACTGCTACCACAACATGTGCCACAGTTAGGATCTGTGGTGTCAATGTATATGGAATATATTCTCAGAGCAGAGACGGCATGTAAAGAAACTGAAACAGATATTGAAAAAAACATCCAAAACAAGTGCGACTGCCCGCGTTCAAGCAAACAGGAACTAGAAAAACTCGAAAATAGGATCAGGACGCGTATTTTATACAACGAGACAAGACAAGACAGGCGCAAATTTTCGGCCAACTGACCGTTTATGAAACGTGAATGTAAGATCACAAACAAACAACAAACACAAAATTAGGAGAAAAAGACTGAAACTTCCCTGCTGCTTCGTCCAGTGGCAGAAAAGGACTGGAGGAAGTACAGATGACTGTACGTTTTTGTTTTAGTAAAGCAGGTCTTTGTGTAGGATACAGCAAGGGAAAAAATTAAAAAAGAAAACAGATCGAACAACTGAAGGCTGCCCCCCACTGCTCATGGTGTGTGAGTGACAGTGTTCACCCTTTCACTTCCGGGCCCCACCCATCAGCATCCTGCACTGCCAATTATGCTAGCAAAACAGGAAGCTGGTGGATAGGATGGGGAAGTCAGATCCCCTGTTGGCAGATTGTTATGAAAAGTTAACTAATTGTTATATATGTTATTCTTTGACACCGTTAATTCATTGTTCTAAATTATTGATTTGTAATTGTTCCCCTTCTTACATTCAAACTCCCCCACACACACCCGTTCTTTTTTTCATTTTTTCTTGTTCTTTTTTGTATGTTTCTCTGTGTGTGTGTGTGTGTGTGTGTGTGTATGTGTGTGTGTGTGTGTGTGTGTGTGTGTGTGTGTGTGTGTATGTATGAATGCATGTATGTATGTATGTGTTTGTGTGTGTGTATATGTGTGTGTTTGTGTGTGTGTGTGTGTGTATGTGTGTGTGTGTGTGTGTGTGTGTGTGTGTGTGTGTGTGTGTGTGTGTGTGTGTGTGTGTGTGTGTGTGTGTGAAATCACTATCGTGAACAGACATTAAATAAAAGATTCCTTCCTTCTTTCAAAAGGTTATTATTTTGTTGTTGTTGTTGTTGTTGTTTTTTGTTTTTTGTTTTGTTTTGTTTTGTTTTTTTGCAGTTGATGAATGGGTTGCAGAAGTCAAAGAGTTAATGTTATCAATGGTCTAGGTCTGTCACACATCCCTTGCTGATCCTGACATGGTGTGGGACTTTCGATTGTTTATGGATGAAGGAATTATTTATCACAGACAGCAGTCAGAATAAGTTCTTAACCTTGATGAAATTTTCATAAGAAACTATTCAGCGCTTCGGACATTCAATAGATTCCTGACCCTGAAAAAAGAAGCAAACAAACAGACGAAAAGCATACCAACCAGCCAACCAATCAACCAACCAACCAACCAACCAACCAACCAACCATCCAACCAACCAACCAACCAACCAACCAACCAACCAACCAACTAACCAACCAACCAACCAACCAACTAACCAACCACCCACCCAACCAATCAATCAACCAACCAACCAAGCAAACAAACAAACATAATAATAATAATTAATGATAATTACAATATTTATATAGCGCAAAATCTTGATAAAATCAAACAAACAAATTCCAAACAGAAGCAGAACAAATCCAAAACAACCCAGAAATTTAACCCCCCCCCCCCCCAAAAAAAAACCACAACAACAACAAAAAACCGTTCACATAATTTGTGTATTTGCCTCTTTATCACACCCACTTACCACAACGACCCGGAGAAACGCTATGCCCTCAGCCAAAGAGTGTAGACAACATATATACATATATATAGGCTCCTACACGGTATACAGTGCGTTTTCCTTTTTTCCATCACTGCATTGGGACGTCTTTTCGGGACATGTTATTTACCGACTCTCCCCTCAGGACAAGCCCAGCCGGCAATTTCCGTGTCACGTTACTAAAAATACATTGAGCAGCCAGGGAGGTCCTTACCTCCCCTGCAGCTGTCGTAAACACAACTTTTTTCCGTTATAAAGCGGATGCTTTAACAAATTTGGTGTTAAAAGACAGTGGGGGGGGGGGGGGGGGTGTGAAGGAAGTAGGAAATTCAGGAACTGGTATATTTGGGGGAGTTGGGATGTGTATGCGTGAGTGAGTGTACGTGTGTGCTCTGTGTGCGTGTTTTCTCTCTGTCTGTCTGTCTGTCTGTCTCTCTCTCTCTCTCTCTCTCTGTCTGTCTGTCTCTGTCTGTCTCTTTGTCTCTGTCTGTCTCTCTGTCTCTCTGTCTCTGTCTGTCTCTCTGGCTCTGTCTGTCTGTGTTTGTGTGTGTGTGTGTGTGTGTGTGTGTGTGTGTGTGTGTGTGTGTATTTGTGTTGTGTGTGTGCTGTTTGTGTGCATTTGTGTGTGTGTGTGTGTGTGTGTGTATTTGTGTTGTGTGTGTGCTGTTTGTGTGCATTTGTGTGTGTGTGTGTGTGTGTGTGTGTATGTGTGTGTGTGTGTGTGTGTGTGTGTGTTGTGTGTGTGTGTGTTCGTTATTTCTTTTAACGTCTATTCACATATGTGTGTGTATATATATATATATATGTGTGTGTGTGTGTGTGTGTGTGTGTGTGTGTGTGTGTGTGTGTGTGTGTGTGTGTGTGTGTATGTGTGTGTGTGTGTTTTGTGTGTTTCCTCTCTCTCTCTCTCCGTCTCTCTCTCTCTGTCTCTGTCTCTGTCTCTGTCTCTCTCTCTCTCTCTCTCTCTGTCTCTCTGTCTGTCTGTCTGTCTCTCTCTCTCTCTCTCTCTCTCTCTCTCTGTAGTAGCTGCAGCTGGTATTATCATCGTCGCCGTCATCATCGGAGTAGTAATAGGTATTAGTATGACAGGCGCCGTAGTCAAGTGGATAGACGTCAGACTTTCCTATCGGAAGGTCCTGGGTTCGATCCACCTGAACACATCTCTGTCTTGCCAGGTGGGTAAAATATGGGACTTTTTTTTTTAGGATCATTGCACTCAGTGGGTTACCTTTGTGCTCACCCTCCCCCCCCCCCCCCCTTCTTTTCTTTTTTTGTTTTTTGTTTTTTGTTGTTGTTTTTTTGTCCCATTTTCTACGCCACCTTAATGGCTAGAGAAGTTGGAATAGTTTTTACAATGCGATGATGATGATGATGTCGATGTGGATGACAATCATGATGCTATGGAGGAGTTCCCATCTAGGATTGAGACGGCGTGACAGGGCTGTCTGTACTCGACGCTTACTATCATAATATGTCCTGACGTCAACCAGGCCCGAGAGATACAGACACCTGTGGTGCTGGTCGGAAAATTTGAGCAGCACCCTCAATGACGCGTCCGTGAAGTGGATGAGACTGGACTGTGTGGTTCCAGTCTTCCCAATGAGCCCATAGCACGCTCAACTCTGGGTAGAAGCCGGTTCGAGCCGAAAAATCCCGCAATGATTTTTGAAGGGACTGATGGGGATTCGAAACCACAACCTTCCAGTCGGTAGTCCGTTGTGGTAACCACTACACCACGGCAACTGATGAAATGTGGGAAATTTTACTGATCTCATAGGACATCATGTGTGTAGACTTGCCAAATGCTTTAAACGCCTACATGCAGATTATCAAATATGTACGTTAAAGATCCTGTAAGTCACGCCAGTGGCTGGCTTATGGAAACATGGAGGAGGAGGAGGAGGAGGCCAAGGAGGAGAAGAAGAACAAGAACAAGAACAAGAACAAAAACAAGAATAAGAACAAGAACAAGACGAACAAGAACAAGAAGAACAAGAACAAGACGAACAAGAACAAGATGAACAAGAACAAGAACAAGAAGAAAAAGAAGAACAAGAACAAGAAGAAAAAGAAGAACAAGAACAAGAAGAAGAAGAAGAAGAAGAAATAGAAGAGGAGGGAGAAGAAGAAGAAGGAGGAGGGGGAAAAAGAAGAAAAAGAAGAAGAAGAAGAGGCAGAAGAAGAAGAAGAAGAAGAAAAATAGAAGATGTAGAAGAAGAAGAAGGTGGAAGAAGAAGAAAAAGAAGAAGGATGATGCCTGTCTTCTCTCCTTTATTAATTTACCTTCCACAATACTGAACAGGGCCAGGTAGCCATTCACAGCTGGGTGGACTGGAGGCTGTACACACACGGTTATTCTAGAGCCAGGCTCGTACACTTATATTGGAAGAGGGAACGCGATCGCTACGCTTACTCGAAACAGTACTTGGAAAAGAAGGAGGAGAAGGAGAAGGACAACAAGAACTCTTTGTAGCGGAATGTGTGTGTGTGTGTGTGTGTGTGTGTGTGTGTGTGTGTGTGTGTGTGTGTGTCTGTGTGTGTGTGTGTGTGTGTGTGTGTGTGTGTGTCTGTGTGTGTCTGTGTCTGTCTGTGTGTGTGTGTGTGTCTGTGGTCTGTGTGTGTCTGTGTCTGTGCCTGTGTCTGTGTCCGTGTATTTGTTCGTTTGTATATGTGTGTGTGTACACAAAGATCTGACTGAGATAGGGTTGTGTGTGTGTGTGTGTGTGTGTGTGTGTGTGTATGTCTTCGGGCAAAGATCTTGCTAAGATAGGGCCGAGTTTGTGTGTGTGTGTGTGTGTGTGTGTGTGTGTGTGTGTGTGTGTGTGTGTGTGTGTTGTGTGTGTGTGTGTGTGTGTGTGTGTGTGTGTGTGTGTGTGTATGTCTTCGGCAAAGATCTTGCTGAGATAGGGCCGAGTTTGTGTGTGTGTGTGTGTGTGTGTGTGTGTGTGTGTTGTGTGTGTGTGTCTGTGTGTCTGTGTGTGTCTCTGTGTGTCTGTGTCTGTGTCCGTGTATTTGTGCGTTTGTATATATGTGTGTACACAGAGATCTGACTGAGATAATAATAATAATAATAATAATTACAATATTTATATAGCGCAAAATCTCGATAAAAATCAAATCTAAGCGCTGAACATACACTTACGCACGCGCGCACACACACACTTACACATGGCTATAAATGGGGAAAAAGAATAAAAGCAATGGAAAATTATAGAGAGCATATTATATACAAATATATATTACAATGTGATTCCCCTCCGAGTGGAGACAGGCTACAGAGGGGGGATGAGTGAGGTCAGGATTTTATGCAGAGGAGAAAAGGTGAGTTTTGAGAGCGGACTTGAAGGAGACAAAAGTAGGTTGCTGACGGACAGAGAGAGGAAGTTTGTTCCAGGAAAGTGGACCAGAAACAGAGAAGGCTCGTGGACCATAGGTATTGAGCTTGGTGCGTGGAAAGCGAAAAGTCAGAGGATCGGAGGCAGAGCGGAGGGTACGTGAGGGAACATAGATCTCAAGTAGGCTTGACAGGTAATGGGGGGCTGCGTTATTGAGGCTTTTGTAGCACATGGTGTCTAGTTTGTACTGTATGCGCTTTGATACAGGGAGCCAGTGAAGTTGTGCCAGGAGAGGAGATATGTGGTCAGCTTTTTTCTTTTTGAGTACAAGGCGTGCAGCATTGTTTTGAATGCGCTGTAGGATGTGAATGGTGGAGGCAGGAAGACCAGACAGGAGTGAATTGCAATAGTCAATGCGAGACATTATGAAGGAGAGAACGAGTTTTGCAGTTGTTTCCACAGAGAGATACTTCCTGATCAAGCTTATACGATGGAGGTGAAAGTAGCAAGATCTGGCAGTTTGAGAAACAAAGTTGTTCATGGAGAGGGTAGAGTCAATGCAGACACCAAGGTTTTTAGCTGAATCAGAAATTGGGACTGATGTGTTACATAATGGGAGAGAAAGAGGAGGCAGCTGAGAAAGTTTCTGACGGGTGGCAATGAGGATAGCTTCTGTCTTGTCGTCATTAAGCTGAAGTTTATTGAATGTCATCCAGTTCTTAATGTCCGAGTAACACTCAGTGGTGCGAGTCAAGAGGCGCTGTATATTGTCTGGTGTGTCACTGTCTAGAAGTTGGGTGTCATCAGCATAGAAGTGGTGTTTTATAGAGTGGGAGTTGATGATGGTGGACAGGGGGGAGGTGTAAAGAGTGAAAAGAACAGGGCCAAGGACAGATCCTTGTGGAACACCACAGGTCAGGTATGCAGGTTGAGAGTAAGTGCCATTAATGAGAACAGTTTGTTTTCTGTTTGACAGATATGAAGTGAAAAAGGAGAGAGCAATGTCAGAGATGCCAAAAGTATGATGAAGTCTAGAAAGGAGAATACCATGATCAATGGTATCAAAGGCTGCAGACAGATCAAGGAGTGTGAGGAGAGAGACTTTGCCAGTATCAGTTGCAAGGAGGAGATTGTTGAGAATGTGTAGCAGGGCAGTTTCAGTGCTATGGCACTGGCGGTAGGCTGACTGGAAAGGATTGAGAAGATTGTTGGCAGACAGGTGAGAGTTCAGCTGGTTGAGGACAACTTTTTCAAGCAGTTTTGACAAGAAAGAGAGATTAGAGATAGGCCGGTAATTTTTCAGTTCATTTGGGTCTAAATTGTATTTTTTGAGGAGAGGGTGAACAATAGCAGACTTGAAAGAATCTGGGACAGTTCCAGTTTGAAGAGAAGTGTTGATGATGTCAGTGATGAATGGGAGGAGAGTAGGGAGACAGTCAGAGTAGAGAGAACCTGGAAGAGGATCCAGTTCGCAGGTTTTGAACGACATGGATCTGATTGTGTTGAGAATTTCTTCTTGTGAGACTGGGGTAAAAGTAGTAAGAGGTGTGCCAGAGAAGGAAGGGTCAGGTGGGCATGGTTGACAGGGTGTCCTGTCAAGCCTGTCACGAAGAGTTTGTATTTTGGTGGTGAAATACTTGGAGAATACAGATGGGAGTTCTTCATTTGTGTGTTTTGTTGGGAGAGGTAAATCTTTTCGTGTGCCAAGGAGATGATTCATGGTTGTAAAGAGTTCTCTTGAAGAAGAGGCATTCAGGATTTTGGTTTGGAAATAGTTTGTTTTTGCAGATGCAATGAGGGTGGATACTTTTGTTTTAGAGGCTTGGAAAAGTTGCCTATGTACAGTGAGTTTGGATTTGCGCCAGCGGCGCTCTGATCTGCGGCGGGCACGTTTTGCACAGGCAATCTCATGAGTGAGCCAGGGGGTAGGGGGGCGGTCAGGTAAAAGACGAGTTGTGGCTGGAGCATGAGTGTCCAGAAGATGGTGGAGAGTAGTATAGAATTCATCGGCAAGGTTGTGTGACTTTTCAGAAAGGAGGCGGGAGGCATCAGATGAAAATGTGGAGAGGTCAATAGATTTGAGATTGCGTCGAGTCACTGTGCGCGTGGTACGGGAAGGAGGAGAAATGTCAAGAGAACAGAGAATTGCAGAGTGGTC
>CM060315.1:57189134-57194134 GCA_030674185.1 Monoplex corrugatus | reverse complement strand
GACAGAAGAAAGAGAGAGAAGGAGACAGGAGACAGACAGACAGACAGAGAGAGAAGAGAGACAGAGAGACAGAGAGACAGACAGACAGACAGAGAAGAGACAGAGAGACAGAGAGAAGGAGACAGAGAGACAGACAGAAGAAAGACAGGAGAGAGACGAGACAGAGAGAAGAAGAAGAAGGAGACAGAGAGACAGGACAGAGAGAGAAGGAGAGCAGAGACGACAGACAGACAGACAGAAAAAGAGAGGAGAGAGAGACAGACGAGAGAAGAAGCGAACAGAGAGAAGAGACGACACAGAGAGAGACGACGAAAATGAGCAATAGAGACGTAGAGCAGCAGACGACAGACAGACTCAGAGAGACAGACTAAACAGACAGAAACGAGACGAAGACACACAGAAGAGCAATGAACACAACAGAGACGCAAGCAAAAATGAGAGAGAGAGAAACGGTCTGGGTGACACTGACCGCAACAGTCTTTACCAAGTGACACCACAAAAGAAACTGAACCGTCACAACTGTCAAAAATGACCCGGCAATACAACGTACAGCACACTGGCTGGTCGGGCTCTGCCCACCTGTAACGGCAAGCTTTCACACAGCACACAGACACACACACACACACACACACACACACACACACACACACCATTACACATACACACAAACACCACATCACAACTGTCACACACCACACACCACACACACACACTCTCTCTCTCCTCTCACAAACACAACACACACACATACTACACACACACACACACACCTCCTCTCACACACACACACACACACACTAACACAACATCACACAACACATACAAACTCACACCCACTCACACACTCACTACCACACACACTTACATTCTACAACACACACACACTACACACACACAACACACACACACACTACACACACACCACACACACACACACACACATACACACATACACACAACACACAACACACACACAACAAACTTCACACACACACACACACACTCTCTCTCTCTCTCACATACCACACACTACACACCACAGACACACACACAACACACACACACACTCACACACACACACACACTCTCACACACACACTCTCTCTTCACACACAAACACACACACCACACACACACTCACTCACAACCACACACACTCTCTACTCTCTCACACACACACACCACAACACACACAAACACTCACACACACACATCACACACATACACCCACCACACACACCTCGCACACACACAACATTACACACATCATACACACACATCACACACACACACTCACCCCACATCACACACACACACACACACAACACACATACACACATACACACATACACACACAACAACTGTCAAAACACACACACACACACACACTCTCTCTCTCTCTCTCACATACACACACACTTACACACACAGACACACACACACATACACACACACACTCACACACACACACACACACTCACACACTACACACACACACACTCTCTCTCTCACACACACACACACTAACACACAACACACCACACACTCACTCACACACACACACTCTCTCTCTCCCTCACACACACACACACTAACACACACAAACACTCTCACACACCACACATACACACACATACACACCCACTCACACACACACTCGCACACACACGCGTACATTCACACACACAGACAACTCACACTCACACACACACTCACACACACACACACCACATCACACTCACACACCACACAACTCACACACACATATACACACTCACATACACACTACACACAATATACACACTCACACACTCACACACATTCACACACACACATGCAAACTCTCTCTCTCTCTCACACACACCACCAACACACCACACACACACACCACACACACACACACACACACACACTCACGCACACATACTCTCACAGAGACAGAGACAGAGACAGAGACAGACAGACAGACGACAGAGACAGAGAGAGACAGACAGACAGACAGACTAAAAAACAAACACACACACACACACACACACAACACAACATCACACACACCACACCACACACACACAAACATCACACACACACACAATACACACACACACACACATCACCACCACCACACACCACCACTATCAACCACCACTACTACTAAATCCACTACCACGACCACTTCCACTTTCACTCCCACACAAACACGCCTGCATGCATTCGAAGCACGTGCGAATGTTTGAGCCACCTGCGGGTTTACTTTGACCGCTTCGTCATCGTGTGATTCTATTGTGTCCACCACGGCTCTATGTCCCACACTCAGGGGGGTCGTTAACCTCTGTGGTCAGTTTTAATAAAGGCGGGTGGCGGTGGTTTGAGGAACTGGAGGAGGACTAAACCCGTCGCTGACCCAGTGAAGCCTGAATCTTTAATTATAAATTCCTCCCTTCAGTGAAGCCTGAAAGCTTTGATTATATCCCATAAAAGCTGGGGGTAGGGTGTGTGTGTGTGTGTGTGGGGGGGGTATGTGTGTGGTGTGTGTGTGTGTGTGTGTGTGTGTGTGTGTGTGTGAGTGTGTAGGGGGGAGGGGGTGTGTATGTGTGTGTGAGTGTGTGTGAGTGTGTGTGTGTGTGTGTAAAACGTGTGTGTGTGCGTGTGTGTGTGTGTGTGTGCGTGCGTGTGTGTGTGTGTGTGTGTGTGTGTGTGTGTGTGTGTGCGTATGTATGTGGATATGTGTGTGGGGGGGATGTGAGAGAGAGAGAATGTGTGTGTGCATGTTTGTGTGTGTCTGTGTGTCTGTATGTGTGTGTGAGTGTGTGTGTGTGTGTGTGTGTAGTCTCTATGTGTGTGTGTGTGTGTAGTCTGTATGTGTGTGTGTGTGGTCTGTATGTGTGTGTGTGCATGTGTGTATGTGTGTGTGTGTGTGTGTGTGAAACGTGTGTATGTGTGTGTGTGTGTGTGTGTGCATGTGCGCGTGCGCGCGCGCGCGCGTGTGTGTGTGTGTGTGTGCGTGTGTGGAGGTAGGGGGAGGGGGAACCAGACTACCAGACTACCCACTGACTTAAGTGCCTAATCTACGGCTTTAACAGTCATAGGCTTTATTCCACGACCCGCTGGGCAACCGTGGGAACGGCTAGTTCTCGTTTTTTCCTTTCCCCCAGGTCCCGCCTTAAACTTTGATAATAATTGTTAATAATTGATAATAATTGTTTTAAGACTTTTTCACTGCCTTAGGCCTTGATAAGACTTGTTATAAGACTTTTAGCCGCCTTAGACTTTGATAAGACTTGTTTTAAGACGACTGAAGGTAAAAACAAAATGTGACTGCTGGATCTTGAGGGTAAAAAACAAAATATTAAAAAAATACCTTGTTTGTAAAAAGATCCTTGGGAGTATAAAACACAGCCGTTTCGAGCCCAGGCCCTTTTGTCAAGTCTTGTTTTTAAGACTTTTCACTACCTTAGACTTTGATAAGACTAGACTTTGCTAAGACTTGTTTTAAGACTGTTCACTGTCTTAGACTTTGGTCAGACTTGTTTTAAGACTTTTCACTACCTTAGACTTTGATAAGACTAGACTTTGATAAGACTTGTTTTAAGACTTTTCGTCGCCTTAGACTTTGATAAGACTTGTTTTAAGACTTTTCACTGCCTTAGACTTTGATCAGACTTTATATAAGACTTCGTGTAGTCTGTATGTGTGTGTGCGTTCGTGTGTGTGTGTGTGTGTGTGTGTGTGTGTGTGTGTGTGTGTGTGTTGTGTGTTATGTGTGTGTGTGTGTGTGTGTATGAAACGTGTGTGTCTGTGTGTATGTGTGTGTGTGTGCATGTGTGTGTGTGTGCATGTTGTGTGTGTATGTGTCCGTGTGTGGAGGTAGGGGGAGGGGGAACCAGACTACCAGACTACCCACTGTCAGCGCGTCTGTGGTCAGTCAAATGTGGACACACAGATCAGACACAAAGTTGTTATTGTTGTTTAAAGCCCAGCCGACTGCGTACAACCATATCAGGGCTCTAACAAGTTCAAACAATACATAATACTTCAACAGGGAAAAAAAAAAAAGGAAAAAGAAAATGAAGTACACGTATCAATGCATTCGCGCATACATCCAAGGACATGCCCCCTGGCGTCCACCACTCCGTCCAATTTAGCGCACAGAGGATCTAAAAAATATATCTGAATACAAATCTAAGCATACCTACCCAAGGACACCAAACCAGATGTAACAACGGGCCTAAATTACCTTGAATCGCTTCCGCATATATCATTTCCCTAGAGCCGAAAATGCCCCAACACATGTACCTGATTATCAATCCTAAGAAAAAGTACGCAAGACTTTATCGAACACATACAGGTGAATGGACCAGCGAGGCAGAAAATGTTAGGAAGAAATGACATAAAGTAAAGTACAAGAAAGAAACAAAGAGAGTGACAGAAAAGAGGACATTTCTAGCACAGAATTTCCAGAAGGTGGGGATACTATTTATACTGAAAGAGCCCCCGGCATCCCCACGGGGGAAGGTCTGACACATAGAGATAGGTGTGTCTGCCACATGGACAGCGTAAATGGTCATGGTCTTGTAGTCTTATATGGAAGGCATCCCGAAATTCCCACGGGAATTCTGTCCTTAAGAAGATGTGAACAGCATGCAATTGCAGTACAATGTAATGCGGTACAACACTGTATGAGACAGACAACACGTTACAATGCACAATTCACTTACACACACAGAGAGAAAACAAGAAAGATGGCAATACACCATGAAGACGTCTCTCTCCGGGAACGATCTAAAATTTCACCTGGAAAATTTGGTTGTTCTGACCATAGAAATGCA
This sequence comes from Monoplex corrugatus, assembly GCA_030674185.1. NCBI lineage: Eukaryota > Metazoa > Mollusca > Gastropoda > Littorinimorpha > Ranellidae > Monoplex > Monoplex corrugatus. The sequence continues at coordinate 57,189,308 of CM060315.1, read as the reverse complement.
ATACAATGCAATGCAGTGCTATACCAATACGATAGGATCGATACGACACGACACGACACGATACGGTACGGTACAATACGATACGATACGATACGATAGATATACCATACCATAGCCTGTCAGTTCTGTTTTGTTTTTTGTGTTTTGTTTTAATTAAAGGATCATCGACAGACA
>CM060315.1:57176634-57184134 GCA_030674185.1 Monoplex corrugatus | reverse complement strand
CTTTCTTCTTCTTTTGTCTTCTTCTTCTTCTTCTCGTCCTGTTTAAAGCCCAGCCGACTGAGCAGAGCCATATCAGGGCTATAACCGCTTCAAAACATACAAAAACTTCAACAGGGAAAAAGAATCAAGTACACATATCAGTGCATTCGCGCACATAATCTAAGGACATGCCCCTGGCGTTGACCATTCCGTCCAATTTATCACACAGAGGATTAAAAAAAACGCACCTGAATACAAATTTAAGCATACCTAAGGACACCAAAACACAAACTGCTTCTGCATATCTCACGTCGCTAGAGCCAAAATGCACTTAATACATGTACCTAATTATCAATCCTACGTAAGACTTTATCGAACACGTACAGATGAATGGACCAGCAAGGCAGAAAATGACAGGAAGAAATGACAGAAAGCAAAGGAACAAGGCAGAAACAAAGTGAGTGATAGAAAAGAGGAAATTTCTAGCAGAGAATTTCCAAAAGGTGGGGATACTATTCATACTGAAAGAGCCCTCGACATCCCCATGGGGGAAGATGACCGTGTAGACATTTGCATTATATTGCATGGTTTATCAGAAAGCTTCTTTCTGCAGATGAAGATACTACGATCTCATGCTGGAATTCTTAAGATGTTAAGTCCAGATCAGGAGAACGTCGCTAACAGTTACAGAATCTGAATGTTTTGGGTCATTTTCAAAGCCACAACGATTTAACATTTATCGACGTTTTATTCTTTCTCGGCTGTTTTCCCCTGAGGTTGTACAGATTTTTACCATAATGTTGTTACCCAAATGCATTACCCAATTTTCAGTTACGTCAAACCTCATATAGGATCAAAATTGTTACCAGACATCGCAGCGAAACATACTAACCGCACGTGACGTTCTCAGATTTACACGAGCAAAGCCTAACTTTCTTGAGGTCTGAGCATGAAACTTACCATAGCGATTCTCTTGGTTTGAAAAACAAAACAAAACAAAACAAAACAAAACAAAACAAAACAAAGCAAAACAAAACAAACAAATAGAAAATGATGAAAGGCCACAGACGTGATAGAAATTGTCATCAGACGGTAATGTCTACAGAACCAGCCGCCAAACTCGACATCATGATTCGTTCATGTCAAATACCCCATTGACAGGCCACAGACCTCATTAACCCTTTGACTCCCGCACACTATCCACCAACTGCTAAAAATTTAACCTTTCGATTTCCTCATCCTATCCAGCAGCTTCCTACAGGAAGTGCTAAATTTTTGCTTTGCTGACATAGTTGACCATGCAGGATGTTGATAGACAAGGTACGGGAAGTCAAAGGGTTAAAATTGTCATCAGACGCAGCAAGCTTGACAACGCGTGGACATTCCTAGCGTTACAAAAGCTACGCCTAGCTTACCTGATAGACGTCTAAGGAAAACCAGCAGAAGACGACTTAACTTAATGAATCGCTTATACCCAACATTCCTGCCCAAATCTGGACAACCTCCCCCCCCCTACACACACACACACACACACACCACACACACACACACACACACACACACACACTCCACACACAGTCATACACAAGAATGAGCCGTATGCAAAACGAGGGGCAGTGCCTACACAGACAGAGTCAGTGGTGGTGGTGACCAGCGACCATCACCTGGGCCCTCTTCACAGCACACACCTGGAGTTTGTAAGTAAATTGAAGTAAGCCAAAGCCGGCCTCTAATCACACTCTGCCCGCTAGTCCCCAAAACCCCTTGTGGGGGCACTAAAGGAGCCTTGCGCCCGGCTAATCCTGGCCTAAGCAGGCTGCACGTGCGATAAGTGGTCATTGTGCCAGGTCACGCCAACAAGGTCTGCAGGCCAGCTTGCTTGATCTTTTAGTCTCTGAGCGGATTGGACGGACCCACGGGTTTACGAAAATAACCCTTTCCACTCTCCCCCTCCCCCTCCCCCTCCCCTCCCCCCCACCTTAGCCACCAGCCTCCTGCAGCAAATGAAAATTTGGAGTTTGGAATTTGTTCAAATGGGATTCATTCGCACTCGGAACAAATTCCATATGAGCTCCACCTACTTCTGCCAAGCATTTATCTGACAGTTTTCCTGATCTTGTGCAAAAGCGGGCCCCAGTAAGCTCAGTTGGTTCGAACGTCGGATTCACATGCTAATGGTTGTGGGTTCGAATCCCGCGGTGCGCTACATTAAAACTGGTCTTCTCACCGTCCCATCTTAACATCATCGTTGTTCTGGTGGTGTCAGTATAGGATTAGATAGGTCCCTCTTCCCCCACTTCCCTGGGATGGTTATCCCCGTCGGCCATATCACCTGACGTGGGTGTCGACGTAAAAACTGAACCAAATCAATCAAATCTTGTACAAAACCCTGTGCTCGTACAAGGACTTGAAATAGGGAAGCGGGAAGAATGGACTTATCAAACACAATGCTGTCACTACCGAATGATGGAAACGTTCAGACAGGCAGTGACTAGGCCAGTTTGTAATGTTTCCTGCTGGGATTGTACTTGGGATATCACATCTCGAGTCCACGGCTCCAGAAAAAGTGAACAAACCAGCCTGCACGAAAAAAAAAAGAAAAGAAAAACAACAGAGAGAGACAGAGAGAGAGAATGAGAGACAGACAGACAGACAGACAGACAGACAGACAGACGGACAAAAGACAGACAGAGAGACAGAGACAGAGAGACAGAGACAGAGAGTGACAGAGAGAGAGACAGAGACAGAGAGTGACAGAGAGACAGAGAAACAGAGAGAGACAAGAGAGAGAGACAGAGAGACAGACACAGTGACAGAGAGACAAAGAGACAGACAGTTAGAGACAGGCAGACAGACAGACAGACAGACACCCACACACACACAGACAGACAGATAGACAGACAGACAGACAGATAGATAGACAGACAAAATGAGACAGACACAGAGAGAGGATCATCATTTTCCTCCTGGCCACTACTGAAAAAAGCCAACAAACATAAACTAAAGGAAGACACGACGGGCGCGGAAGCCAAACTTGTAAACGTCGGACCTCCAATCACAAGGTCCAGGGTTCGATCCTCCTAGACACCTCCGCCTGGTGGGTAACATCATCATCATCATCATCAAGTGCCCTGCCGCATGGCGTTGGCGATCATGGCCCTCGATATATGTCTATCCCTTGTTGCCGCAAGCACATCTTCCACCCTCTTTGTCCTCAGCCACTCTGCAAGTCCGTCCGATATTTTCTCCCTGGGTCTACCTGGTGCTTTCTTTCCCTCCAGCTTTCCTGTTGTGACCAGGTGTTCTAATTCCCCTTTCCGTCATAAAACGGCCTATAATTGTTGCCTGTCTTTTCCTAATCTTAATTGTCAATGATTTTCTTGTGTCTGCCTCTGGGTAACAGGAGGACATTTTTTCCCCGATTCTCGGGTCAACATGCATGTTGACCTGCCAGTGCCTAACCCCCCACCCCTTCGTGTGTATGTGTATACTAAATATCAACTATGCACGTTAAAGATCCTGAAAGTCATAGTAAATGACTGGCATGTGGAAAAATGAATACAACACCCAGCATGCACGCCCACCGAAGACCGAGCATGCAGACTGTGCAGCCACATACCGTGTGGGCAAAATAACGACATGCACGCCTAAAAAAAACAAAAAAACAAACTCAAAACACTAAAATAAAGTGAAATCAAATAAATTAGAATAAAACAGAATAAAATGAAAAAAATAATAAAGTAAAATGAAATAAAATGAAACAAAACAAAATAAGATAGAATAACATAAAACAAAATAAAATAAAACAAAATGACATATAATACACTGAAATATAAATACAATAAAATGCAATTTTATGAAATAAAATTGAGAAGAAAAATGAGCTGTTACTAGTATACACCAGTTTGAACACTTAAGAGTGCTTTTAACCCTTTGACTCCCGCACCCTGTCCACCAGCATCCTGTACTCTCAATCGTGCTGGCAAAGCAGAAAACTTAACCCTTTGACTCCCTCACCTGTCCACCAGCTTCCTGAGGCTGGTGGACAGGGTGAGGGAGTCAAAGAGTTAAGTTTTTGCAATTTGTGGATAGGGTGCTGGAGTCAAAGGGTTAAGTTTTTGCAATCGGTGGATAGGGTGCCGGAAGTCAAAGGGTTAAGCCGCGTGCGTAAACAGGGGTCAGAAATCGAAGGCTGCGTCACGTACAGATGATTAGCCCGAGGAGCTGAACAAAGGCTGTTGTTTGAAGTTAGCCGAAGTATGCACGTGATGTTTGGCTGTTTCCTTGTATTTACCGTAGCGTACCACTTGAAAGGTATTCTGTGCACTCGTCTGGAAGGGGCTGGGGGGGGGGGGAGGAGGGGGGCGGAGGATTTGCAACATGTTCCGTTTTCCACACGATTCCCAAAACATGTGCGACTTATGTAGCTTTTCTTTTCTGTGAAATAAGACCTTTTGCCAGCGCGTAACGCTTAACCGTAGGTATTGGGCTTACGGTTTATTGTTGTCGCTCACATTGGGGTTTTTTTTTTTCAGAAGGTCTCTGATGAAGATAAACTCACATTGTCTTTGCTGTCATTTTTTAGATAAACTCACACTGGTTTTGTTGTCATTTTCTTTTCAGAACAACTCTGATGAAGATAAACTCACACTGTTTTTGCTGTCATTATTTCCCAGAACATCTCTGATGAAGATAAACTGACATTGTTTTTGCTGTCATTTCTTTCAGAACATCTCTGATGAAGATAAACTCACATTGTTTTTGCTGTCATTTACTTTTCAGAACATCTCTGATGAAGATAAACTCACATTGTTTTTGCTGTCATTTACTTTTCAGAACATCTCTGATGAAGATAAACTCACATTGTTTTTGCTGTCATTTTTTTTCAGAACATCTCGGATGAAGATAAACTTTTCATAACAATAAAGCCTAGGTTGTTTCAATGGCGTATGCTATGATCATTTTGGATCTCGTCCATCCCATGGCATCTGTGGCGTCTGTGCATGTATGTATAATAAGTTCCGAGTGAGGAGATCTCAAGACACCATATTGAGAAATTGAAGCTGAAAGTAAACGATACATTAACATACAGATAGACAGGGGGAAAAAATCAGAGCTCTTATTTAATACAACCAGACAAAATAGGCACAAATTTTCGGGCAACTGGCCTTCGTCAAGCGTAGATGTAAGATTATCACTGGACGAAACAGCAGGGAAGTTTCAGTCTTTTTCTCCTAATTTTCGTATTTGGTATCTGTTCATTTGTGATCTTAGTCTACGCTTGACAAACTGTTCGTTCGTGATCTTAGTCTACGCTTGACAAACTGTTCGTTCGTGATCTTAGTCTACGCTTGACAAACTGTTCGTTCGTGATCTTAGTCTACGCTTGACAAACTGTTCGTTCGTGATCTTAGTCTACGCTTGACAAACTGTTCGTTCGTGATCTTAGTCTACGCTTGACAAACTGTTCGTTCGTGATCTTACATCTACGCTTGACAAACTGTTCGTTCGTGATCTTAGTCTACGCTTGACAAACTGTTCGTTCGTGATCTTACGTCTACGCTTGACAAACTGTTCGTTCGTGATCTTACGTCTACGCTTGACAAACTGTTCGTTCGTGATCTTAGTCTACGCTTGACAAACTGTTCGTTCGTGATCTTACGTCTAAGCTTGACAAACTGTTCGTTCGTGATCTTACATCTAAGCTTGACAAACTGTTCGTTCGTGATCTTAGTCTACGCTTGACAAACTGTTCGTTCGTGATCTTACATCTAAGCTTGACAAACTGTTCGTTCGTGATCTTAGTCTACGCTTGACAAACTGTTCGTTCGTGATCTTACGTCTACGCTTGACAAACTGTTCGTTCGTGATCTTACATCTAAGCTTGACAAACTGTTCGTTCGTGATCTTAGTCTACGCTTGACAAACTGTTCGTTCGTGATCTTACGTCTACGCTTGACAAACCGTTCGTTCGTGATCTTACGTCTACGCTTGACAAACTGTTCGTTCGTGATCTTACGTCTACGCTTGACAAACCGTTCGTGATCTTACGTCTACGCTTGACAAACTGTTCGTTCGTGATCTTACATCTAAGCTTGACAAACTGTTCGTTCGTGATCTTAGTCTACGCTTGACAAACTGTTCGTTCGTGATCTTACGTCTACGCTTGACAAACCGTTCGTTCGTGATCTTACGTCTACGCTTGACAAACTGTTCGTTCGTGATCTTACGTCTACGCTTGACAAACCGTTCGTGATCTTACGTCTACGCTTGACAAACTGTTCGTTCGTGATCTTACGTCTACGCTTGACAAACCGTTCGTGATCTTACGTCTACGCTTGACAAACTGTTCGTTCGTGATCTTACGTCTACGCTTGACAAACCGTTCGTGATCTTACGTCTACGCTTGACAAACTGTTCGTTCGTGATCTTAGTCTACGCTTGACAAACTGTTCGTTCATGATCTTACGTCTACGCTTGACAAACTGTTCGTTCGTGATCTTAGTCTACGCTTGACAAACTGTTCGTTCGTGATCTTAGTCTACGCTTGACAAACTGTTCGTTCGTGATCTTACGTCTACGCTTGACAAACTGTTCGTTCGTGATCTTACGTCTACGCTTGACAAACTGTTCGTTCGTGATCTTACGTCTAAGCTTGACAAACTGTTCGTTCGTGATCTTACGTCTACGCTTGACAAACTGTTCGTTCTTGATCTTAGTCTACGCTTGACAAACTGTTCGTTCGTGATCTTAGTCTACGCTTGACAAACTGTTCGTTCGTGATCTTACGTCGACGCTTGACAAACTGTTCGTTCATGATCTTACGTCGACGCTTGACAAACTGTTCGTTCGTGATCTTAGTCTACGCTTGACAAACTGTTCGTTCGTGATCTTACGTCTACGCTTGACAAACTGTTCGTTCGTGATCTTACGTCTACGCTTGACAAAAGCCAGTTGTATTAAATACGCGTTCTGATTTTTTTTTTTTTTTTTCGTGGGGTTTTTTTTTTCTTCTGGTTCCTGTTTGCTTGGACGCGGGCAGTCACACTTGTTTTGGATAAAGATAGACGTTAAATCTGTATGCCAGGTAGGAAGGACTCCAAGACTTTGCCAAAAGACCATAGAGTTTATGCACAAGTGTACTGTTTATGCCATGATCATTTTTGGATCTTCTCTATCACATGGCATCTATGGCGTCACAGTGCAGTTAGATTTTACTCTGAACTAGGAGACCCTCCATCTTGAAAACTGCAACAGAAACTGTTACACATTTCACACAACTGTTGTTCTTGTTTATTTCTTCTTCAGGAGTGGACTGTGTTTTGCCATATTTATGTATAGTTTTTTTTTAGATATCCATTTCTTTTTCTGGTGAATGGATGTTAGAGACCGGATTGGGGATAGAAATAGAACTCCCACCTCCCTGTTAACAAACTCTTTCTCTTTGTAGTCTCTTTGTCTTTCCAGCTGTATCTCTCTCTCTCTTATTTCAAATTAGAAATATTGTCATTGCCTAGTTAA
>CM060315.1:57144134-57149134 GCA_030674185.1 Monoplex corrugatus | reverse complement strand
ACACACTACCACCATCATTCATCATTATCACCATCATCAAACACACTACCACCATCATTCATCATTATCACCATCATCAACACACTACCACCATCATCACCATCATCACCACCATCAACACACTACCACCATCATCACCATCATCATCACCATCAACACACTATCACCCATCATCACCATCATCACCACACTACCACCATCATCACCATCATCAACACACTACCACCATCATCACCACCATCAACACACTACCACCATCATCACCACCATCAACACACTACCACCATCATCACCATCATCAACACACTACCACCATCATCACCACCATCAACACACTACCACCATCATTACCATCATCACCACCTCAACACACTACCACCATCATCACCATCATCAACACACTACCACCATCATCACCATCATCAACACACTATCACCCATCATCACCATCATCACCACCATCACCATCATCACCATCATCACCACCATCAACACACTATCACCATCATCACCATCATCAACACCACCACCATCATCACCCATCATCAACACACCACCACCATCATCACCATCATCAACACACCACCACCATCATCACCATCATCAAACACACTATCACCATCATCACCATCATCAACACACCACCACCATCATCACCACCATCAACACACTACCACCATCATCACCATCATCAACACACCACCACCATCATCACCATCATCAACACACCACCACCATCATCACCATCATCAACACACCACCACCATCATCACCATCATCAACACACTACCACCATCATCACCATCATCAACACACTACCACCATCATCACCATCATCACCACCATCAACACACTACCACCATCATCACCATCATCACCACCATCAACACACTACCACCATCATCACCATCATCACCACCATCAACACACTACCACCATCATCACCATCATCACCACCATCAACACACTATCACCATCATCAATCGCATCATCATGAACACTTACCACCATCATTCACCAGTGCGTCAATCCAACTTCTGACCGACACCGCATTCTTACCTCCGTCACTTTACGCCAGCATATTTAGATCATAACTAATACAACCCACCATCATCCTAATCCACAGCACATGATTATCATCCTCATCGACATCACACATACACGCAAATAAACCATCTCGTGCCATTACAGTCATAACATGACACACAGACAATAGCACACATACCCCCTGATGCACATGACCCAAAACACCACAACAATATCAACCCTATCACCCACTATCACCATACCATCACCATATATCACCACATCACACTTACACCCAATCACCATCACACACACCATCCACCATCATCACCATCATCAACACACTACCACCATCATCACCATCATCACACATCAACACACTACCACCATCATCACCATCATCACCACCATCAACACACTACCATCATCACCACCATCAACACACTACACCACACACCATCATCACCACATCAACACACTACCACCATCATCACCACATCAACACACTACCACCATCATCACCACCATCAACACACTACCACCATCATCACCACATCAACACACTACCACCATCATCACCACCAAATCAACACACTACCACCATCATCATCACACCATCAACACACTACCACCATCATCACCACCATCAACACACTACCACCATCATCATCACCATCATCACCATCATCAACACACTACCACCATCATCAACACACTACCACCATCATCACCATCATCACCACCATCAACACACTACCACCATCATCACCATCATCACCACATCAACACACTACCACCATCATCACCATCATCACCACCATCAACACACTACCACTCATCATCACCACCATCAACACACTACCACCATCATCACCATCATCACCACCATCAACACACTACCACCATCATCACCATCATCACACCTACACACTACCACCATCATCACCATCATCATCACCATCAACACACTACCACCATCATCACCACCATCAACACACTACCACCATCATCACCATCATCAACACACCACCACCATCATCACCATCACCAACACACTACCACCATCATCACCACCATCAAACACACACCTACAACACCACCACCATCATCACACACAACACACCACCACCATCATCACCACCATCAACACACTACCACCATCCACCATCATCACCATCATCAACACACACCACCATCATCACATCAACACACACCACCATCATCACACCACCATCAACACACTACCACCATCATCACCACCATCAACACACTACCACCATCAACACCATCATCACCATCATCAACACACACCACCATCATCACCACCATCAACACACTACCACCATCAACCCATCATCACCACCATCAACACACTACCACCATCATCAGCGCTGACACTTTACAGATGACGAACCACCAGCTTGTTGATGACAAGCGTCAAGTCTGTATTGCTGGTTTTGCTTCTTCTTTTTTTCCATGTGTGCAGCTAATACTACCACCTGCGCATTTCAGCGACTCTTAACCCTTTGATGCCTGCAGCCTGTCCACCAGCATCCTGCGTTGTTGACCATGCTAACAAAGCAAAAACTGAACTCTTTGATTCCTTCACCCTGTCCCACAAGTTTCCTGCAGGAAGCTGGTGGATAGGGTTAGAGAGTCAGTAAACTTCAAATGCATTTAACATACATGAAATTTCCGATAACTAGGAGAGAAGTTACATTATTCGGCTGGCTTGGCATCTCTCTGTCTCTGTCAGTATCTTAGTCTCTGTCTGTCTATCTGTCTGTCTGTCTGTCTGTCTGTCTATCTCTGGCTCTGTCTCTGTTCCTATCTCTCTCCTCTTCTCCTCTCTCTCTCTCTTCTCTCTCTCTCTCTCTCTCTCTCTCTCTTCTCTCTCCCTCTTTATCTCTCTGTGTATCTCTCTATATATCTCTGTCTCTCTCACTCTTTCTCTCTCTTGCTATCTCTCTGTGTCTCTCTGTCTCATTCTTTGTATCTCTCTCTCTCTCTGTTGCTCTCTCACAATTTCTCTCTCTTGCTCTCTCTCTTTCTCTCTCTCTCTCTCTCTTTCCCTCTACTCTCTTCCCTTTCTCTCTTGTTTGTTGTGTGTGTGTGTGTGTGTGTGTGGTGTGTGTGTGTGTGTCTCTCTCTCTCTCTTGATCTCTCTCTACCCCTCTCTCTCTCTCTGTCTTGCTGTCTCTGTCTGTCTGTCTGTCTGCCTCTCTCTCTCTCTCTATCCCCTCGCTCGCTCCTCCTCGCTCGCTCGATCTCCTTCCCTCACCTTTCCCACCACTTCAAGATTTCCAATGTTATTTGGGTTCAGCGCTGGTTAGACATATCCCTTATTATTACCGTCAATGCGTCTGGCGTAGGTGGTTATTCTGGGGTGACACTCTGCCCTTCATTCTTCTGCGCGCTATCAGCCCGCTTGCAGGTAGAGAGGATGAAGGAGTGAAAGGTAAAAGCTTATTCTTCTGATTGAATTACATCTTCTTCCAGTCTGACCAGAAAGAGATCGTTTAACTGCATCGCTATATCGACGAATGTCGATCGTGGGTACAGACACGGACACGGACACAGGACAGACAGACACAGACACACACACACACACACAACACACATCACATACACATTCACTACACACACACATACACATACACTCACACACACACACAACACACACACACACACACACACACACACACACACACACACACATACACATACAACATATATATATATATATATATACAGCACTAATAATGATAATGGCAATATATATATGACAATAAGATAATCAATTTTACAATATAACATTGATAACAATAATAAATAATAATAATTAATGATAATGATAAAAATCAAAAGACAGACAGACAGACAAACGGAAGACAGAAAATCGAAACCATATGAAACGAAATTTCCTCGAACTTACACGGTTGTCTGTGGGGGAGGGCCACGAAAACGAATCAAACAAGAAAAAGTGACAAGTCACGTGCACTACTAGCCAATCAACCACCTGGTTAGTACAGTAGTTGGTAGTGTTGATTGTGATCGTGATGAAACTCTCTGCTTTATCACAGTCTGTGCTGCTTCACTGTAGCTCCTGCACATTGTAGGTATTGACTTGACTGATAGGCCACCAACCCCCTGACACTCCACAAAGTACGTGTGGCATGTTATACACACACACACACACATAGACACCAATAATAACAAGGATTGGCTGATCGGCTTTGCAGGCCTCGATAGCTCAGTTGCTTCATCGTGGGAATAATGATACTTAGTGATGATGATCATGATAATGATGACGATGATGATGATGGTGATGGTGATGATGATGATGATGATGACTATGACGACGACGACGACGACGATGATGATGATGATGATGGTGGTGGTGGTGGTGGTGGTGTGGTGGTAATGATAATAACAACAATGATAACAATGATGAAATGATAATGATAATAATAATGATAAGGAAAAGAAGAAGAAGAAAAACATGATGATGACGATGATGATGATCATCATCATGATGATCATGATGATAACAATCATTATCATCATCATCATCAACAACAAGAAGACAAAAACAATAATCACTGACTACATTTCTAAGATGCCAAATATTGATGTATAAATTAAATACATTAAATAAAAGCACGCTGTCACAGTCCATTCAAACATTTATTCACAACGAAAAAAGAAAAAAAAAAAACAGGTTATAAAGCACACAGATACTGGGAGAGGAAGGACAGGATACAGGTGATATGGCCAACAGGAATAACCATCCCAGGTAAGTAGAGGAAGGGGGGACTTTTCTGATCCTATACTGACACCACCACCAGAACGACAATGGCTGTTAAGATGGGATCCAAAACAAGTGGGACTGCCCGCGCCCAAGCAAACAGGAACCAGAAGAACAAGAAAACCAATGCAAGCGCGTATTCAACAAAGACAAGCGCAAATTTTCG
>CM060315.1:57131634-57136634 GCA_030674185.1 Monoplex corrugatus | reverse complement strand
CTATGAACGAAAAAAATAGCACTTTTCGGTATAACAAACAGGGAAATAGCCCCGGATAATAAAGAGACACAAGGTCAATCATATATTACTGGTAGCTAGACTATCTGTCTCCAAATTCAAATATGGCAAATGCAAAAATCTACATCTTATATTTGAAACTGAATTACGACTAAGAAATCTATGAGCAAAAAGAGCGGAATGTACTGTAGCAAAAAGAGCGGAATGTACCGTTAACCTAGCCCATCCAATAATAAATACGAACCATGGTTTGGATACAAATGTAAAGTAGCAAAAAGAGCGGAATGTACCGTTAACCTAGCCCATCCAATAATAAATACGAACCATGGTTTGGATACAAATGTAAAGTAGCAAAAAGAGCGGAATGTACCGTTAACCTAGCCCATCCAATAATAAATACGAACCATGGTTTGGATACAAATGTAAAGTAGCAAAAAGAGCGGAATGTACCGTTAACCTAGCCCATCCAATAATAAATACGAACCATGGTTTGGATACAAATGTAAAGTAGCAAAAAGAGCGGAATGTACCGTTAACCTAGCCCATCCAATAATAAATACGAACCATGGTTTGGATACAAATGTAAAGTAGCAAAAAGAGCGGAATGTACCGTTAACCTAGCCCATCCAATAATAAATACGAACCATGGTTTGGATACAAATGTAAAGTAGCAAAAAGAGCGGAATGTACCGTTAACCTAGCCCATCCAGTAATAAATACGAACCATGGTTTGGATACAAATGTAAAGTAGCAAAAAGAGCGGAATGTACCGTTAACCTAGCCCATCCAGTAATAAATACGAACCATGGTTTGGATACAAATGTAAAGTAGCAAAAAGAGCGGAATGTACCGTTAACCTAGCCCATCCAGTAATAAATACGAACCATGGTTTGGATACAAATGTAAAGTAGCAAAAAGAGCGGAATGTACCGTTAACCTAGCCCATCCAATAATAAATACGAACCATGGTTTGGATACAAATGTAAAGTAGCAAAAAGAGCGGAATGTACCGTTAACCTAGCCCATCCAGTAATAAATACGAACCATGGTTTGGATACAAATGTAAAGTAGCAAAAAGAGCGGAATGTACCGTTAACCTAGCCCATCCAGTAATAAATACGAACCATGGTTTGGATACAAATGTAAAGTAGCAAAAAGAGCGGAATGTACCGTTAACCTAGCCCATCCAGTAATAAATACGAACCATGGTTTGGATACAAATGTAAAGTAGCAAAAAGAGCGGAATGTACCGTTAACCTAGCCCATCCAATAATAAATACGAACCATGGTTTGGATACAAATGTAAAGTAGCAAAAAGAGCGGAATGTACCGTTAACCTAGCCCATCCAGTAATAAATACGAACCATGGTTTGGATACAAATGTAAAGTAGCAAAAAGAGCGGAATGTACCGTTAACCTAGCCCATCCAGTAATAAATACGAACCATGGTTTGGATACAAATGTAAAGTAGCAAAAAGAGCGGAATGTACCGTTAACCTAGCCCATCCAGTAATAAATACGAACCATGGTTTGGATACAAATGTAAAGTAGCAAAAAGAGCGGAATGTACCGTTAACCTAGCCCATCCAATAATAAATACGAACCATGGTTTGGATACAAATGTAAAGTAGCAAAAAGAGCGGAATGTACCGTTAACCTAGCCCATCCAATAATAAATACGAACCATGGTTTGGATACAAATGTAAAGTAGCAAAAAGAGCGGAATGTACCGTTAACCTAGCCCATCCAATAATAAATACGAACCATGGTTTGGATACAAATGTAAAGTAGCAAAAAGAGCGGAATGTACCGTTAACCTAGCCCATCCAATAATAAATACGAACCATGGTTTGGATACAAATGTAAAGTAGCAAAAAGAGCGGAATGTACCGTTAACCTAGCCCATCCAATAATAAATACGAACCATGGTTTGGATACAAATGTAAAGTAGCAAAAAGAGCGGAATGTACCGTTAACCTAGCCCATCCAGTAATAAATACGAACCATGGTTTGGATACAAATGTAAAGTAGCAAAAAGAGCGGAATGTACCGTTAACCTAGCCCATCCAGTAATAAATACGAACCATGGTTTGGATACAAATGTAAAGTAGCAAAAAGAGCGGAATGTACCGTTAACCTAGCCCATCCAGTAATAAATACGAACCATGGTTTGGATACAAATGTAAAGTAGCAAAAAGAGCGGAATGTACCGTTAACCTAGCCCATCCAATAATAAATACGAACCATGGTTTGGATACAAATGTAAAGTAGCAAAAAGAGCGGAATGTACCGTTAACCTAGCCCATCCAATAATAAATACGAACCATGGTTTGGATACAAATGTAAAGTAGCAAAAAGAGCGGAATGTACCGTTAACCTAGCCCATCCAATAATAAATACGAACCATGGTTTGGATACAAATGTAAAGTAGCAAAAAGAGCGGAATGTACCGTTAACCTAGCCCATCCAATAATAAATACGAACCATGGTTTGGATACAAATGTAAAGTAGCAAAAAGAGCGGAATGTACCGTTAACCTAGCCCATCCAATAATAAATACGAACCATGGTTTGGATACAAATGTAAAGTAGCAAAAAGAGCGGAATGTACCGTTAACCTAGCCCATCCAATAATAAATACGAACCATGGTTTGGATACAAATGTAAAGTAGCAAAAAGAGCGGAATGTACCGTTAACCTAGCCATCCAGTAATAAATACGAACCATGGTTTGGATACAAATGTAAAGTAGCAAAAAGAGCGGAATGTACCGTTAACCTAGCCATCCAGTAATAAATACGAACCATGGTTTGGATACAAATGTAAAGTAGCAAAAAGAGCGGAATGTACCGTTAACCTAGCCATCCAGTAATAAATACGAACCATGGTTTGGATACAAATGTAAAGTAGCAAAAAGAGCGGAATGTACCGTTAACCTAGCCCATCCAATAATAAATACGAACCGTGGTTTGGATACAAATGTAAAGTAGCAAAAAGAGCGGAATGTACCGTTAACCTAGCCCATCCAATAATAAATACGAACCGTGGTTTGGATACAAATGTAAAGTAGCAAAAAGAGCGGAATGTACCGTTAACCTAGCCATCCAATAATAAATACGAACCATGGTTTGGATACAAATGTAAAGTAGCAAAAAGAGCGGAATGTACCGTTAACCTAGCCCATCCAATAATAAATACGAACCGTGGTTTGGATACAGTCATGCGTAAACAGCCCCGACATACAATTACAAGTATGAAACAGTGATGAATGTTTTGTTGTCCATCTAACAGATTGACAAGTAGATATGTTGTGTGTGCTCTGAACTTACACCCAAAAGACTATTGTTTGCTGTTACTAAATAATATGTCAGATCATTTGCGCCTTCTAACAGGAGAACAAAGAATAAAGAGAGCAAACATTCAACAGCAACAAAACAAAACAAAAACTTACCGAGGCATAGGGTTTTACACTGGCTCAGGGATTCTGGCAGATGATTGATGGAGGAGTTGGGTGAAACGCATATGGAATTGTTTGAATGTGATGAATCCTTCTTGAACAAACTCCAAACTTCTTGTGTTGTGTTGTGTTGTGTTGTGTTGTGTTGTGTTGTGTTGTGTTGTGTTGTGTTGTGTTGTGTTGTGTTGTGTTGTGTTGTGTTGTGTAGATAGATAGATAGATAGATAGAGAGAGAGAGAGAGAGAGAGAGATAGATACAATGTAGATGGATAGATGGATGGATAGATAGATATATAGATAGACAGACAGACAGACAGACAGACAAATATATAGACAGATAAATACATAGATAAATGCATACATACATACAGGCATGCATACAGGCATACACAATACATACATACATACATACATGCATACATACATACACATACATACATAACTACATATATATATACATACATACATACATACATACATACATACATACATACATACATACATACATACATACACACACACATATGTATACATAAACCAAAACCGTGTGTACTGTTAGCAGATACAAAAGCTCACAAATGTGTACATTTACTCACAAGTCTGCCCATTACTCAAAACAAAGATGCCTCGACTTGAGCAAAAAGGAGCTTAACTACGCTTCAATCCCTCACCCACATGGTAATTACACATGACCTAAAATGACCCAATCTTTGCCCCATTATCGGAGCGTACGTGGCCCATGCACACTATACCGCCATTTATCACATAACGCGTAACCGTACAGAATAATCCAGGTTGTTCTAGCATATGAATAGTTACTAATCCATGTGAAAAGTTTATATTAAAGACCCAACATTTTTGCCCACGGTACTGTTCACTGCCCGGGATTTCTTTGCAAAGGGGATGGTTACGAGATAAGCATCTTGCACGACCAGCTCAGCGAAGAAGCACGGACTGAAAGAAAGATTAACCAACCTTGACATAAAACTGCGATATGCTTACCAACGTACTGAATCGCATCGGACCATCAAAGTGAAATTAATAAAATAATGAAGCATACACGTATAAACACACAACACAGCCAGAGAGACAGAGAGAGAGGGAGAGAGAGGGGGGAGTAAGAGAAAGGTAGAGGGAGAGACAGACAGACAGAGAAAAACAGAGAGACAGAGGCAGACAGAGAAAGAGACAGACAGACAGACAGACAGAGACTGACAGACAGAGAGAGAGAGAGAGAGAGAACAGGCAAAGACAGAGACAGATCGCGACAGACACTCAGGCAGGCAGACAGAAAAACAGAGAGAGAGAGAGGCAGACACAGAAAGACAGAGAGAGAGACAGACAGAGAGAGAGAGACAGAGAGAGAGAGAGAGAAACAGACAAAGACAGACAGACAGACAGGCAGGCAGGCAAATATACACATAGGCAGACAGAAATAGAGACAAGGAGAATTAGAGGGCCAGAGACAGACAGACACACACACACACACACACATACACACACACACACACACACACACACACACAC
>CM060315.1:57101634-57121634 GCA_030674185.1 Monoplex corrugatus | reverse complement strand
GTCATACGTACGTCATGTGGCAGGGTACATTTAAGACAGATCATTTCAACACTAATTTGAATGAGGATTTTGGCATTATTTATACTGTAAGAAATCTCTCAGGGCTCGCTGTAAGGTTGAAGGGTTTTTTTATGTGCTTATCTGACATGGTTATTGTTCATTCAAAGCATCGCACTACACGTATTCATGAACGACCATATGCTTAAAACCAGCAGGTGTCGTATGTAGACAATGTTGCAGATCAGTCACTGTCTTAAAGATGTTTGTTTGCCTTGCAAATAACGCAGCCCCCGATTACCTGTCAAGCCTACTTGAGATCTATGTTCCCTCACGTACCCTCCGCTCTGCCTCCGATCCTCTGACTTTTCGCTTTTCACGCACTAAGCTCAATACCTATGGTCCACGAGCCTTCTCTGTTTCTGGTCCACTCTCCTGGAACAAACTTCCTCTCTCAGTCCGTCAGCAACCTACTTTTGTCTCCTTCAAGTCCGCTCTCAAAACTCACCTTTTCTCCTCTGCATAAAATCCTGACCTCACTCATCCCCCTCTGCAGCCTGTCTCCACTCGAAGGGGAATCACATTGTAATATATAATTGTATATATTATGCTCTCTATAATTTTCCATTGCTTTTATTCTTTCTCCCCATTTATAGCCATGCGTGTGTGTGTGTGTGTGTGAGTGTGGTGTTGTGTGTGTGTGTGTGTGTGTGTGTGTGTGTGTGTGTGTGTGGTGTGTGTGATGTGTGTGTGTGTGTGCGTGCATGTGTGTGCGTGCGTGCGTGTGTGTCTGTTCAGCGCTTAGATTTGATTTTTATCAAGATTTTGCGCTGTATAAATATTGTAATTATTATAAATTATTATTATTATTATGTAGACAATGTTGCAGATCAGTCACTGTCTTAAAGATGTTTGCTTGCTTGCACATGGGTGCGGTGGTTAAGTGGTTAAATGTCTGACTTTCGAGCGAAATGTCCTAGGTTTGATTCGACTAAACACCTTCTGCAGGTTGGTAAAGGGTGGAGACTTCATTGTGATCTCCCAGCTCAATATGTGAGCAGACCAGCCATGTGTCTAATCCCTTTTCGTGTGTATAAGTATGCAGTGTGTGTATTGTGTGTGTGTGTGTGTGTGTGTGTGTGTGTGGTGTTGTGGTGTTGTGGTTGTGTGTGGTGTGTGTGTTTGTGTTTGTGTGTGTGTGTGTGTGTGTGGTGTGTGTGTTGTGTGTGTGTGTGTGTGTGTGTTGTGTGTGTGTGTTGTGTGTGTTTGTGTGTGTGTGTGTGTTGTGTGTGTGTTGTTTGTTGTGTGTGTGTGTGTTGTGTGTGTGTGTGTTGTGTGTGTGTTGTGTGTTGTGTGTGTGTGTGTGTTGTGTGTGTGTTGTTGTGTGTTGTGTGTGTTTGTGTGTTGTGTGTGTGTGTGTCTCTGTCTGTTGTTGTTGTTGTTGTCTGTTTTGTTGTGTGTTCTGTGTGCTCTGTGTTTGTGTGTGTGATCCATGCAGTATGTGTGTCTGTGTATGTATTGTGTTGTGTGTGTGTTGTGTTCTGTTGTCTGTTGTCTGTCTGTCTGTTGTCTTCTCTCTTCGTCTCTCTCTCTCTCTCTCTCTTCTTCTCTCTCTCTCTCTCTTACGTACCCTTTCGTGTGTATACGCATGCAGTTGTGTGTGTGTTGTGTTGTGTTGTGTTGTGTTGTGTTGTGTTGTGTTGTGTTGTGTTGTGTTGTGTTGTGTTGTGTTGTGGGTTGCGTTGCGTTGTGTTATGCTGTGCTGTGCTGTGCTGTGTTGTGTTGTGTTTGTGTGTGTGTGTGTGTGTGTGTGTGTGTGTGTGTGTGTGTGTGTGTGTGTGTGTGTGTGTGTGTGTGGTTGTGCTGTGTGTTATGCTGTGTTGTGCTGTGCTGTGCTGTGTTGTATATGTTTGCAATATATCAAATATGCACGTTAAAGATCTTGTAACTCATGTCAGTGTCCGTTGGCTTATGGAAACATGAAAACACCCAGTATGCACGCCCACCACAGATGCAGACTGGGCAACAGCATCGTGGAATGTGGTCAGCTTATCTAACAGCCCGAGTTCATTGTGTTCCACTTAAGAGAGAGAGAGAGAGAGAGAGACAGAGACAGAGAGAGACAGAGACAGAGAGAGAGTGAGAGAAAGAGAGAGTGAGTGAGGGAGAGACAGTGAGAGAGAGACAGTGAGAAAGAGAAAGTGTGTATGAGAGAGAGTGAATGAGAGAGAGTGAGACAGAGAGAGTGAGAGAGAGAGAGTGAGAGAGAGAGAGACAGTGAGAGAGACAGTGAGATAGAGACAGTGAGACAGCGAGAGAGACAGACAGTGCGAAAGAGAGAGAGAGACAGAGACATAGAGAGAGAAGAAAGAGAGACAGAGACAGATAGACAGAGAGAGAGACAGAGACACAGAGAGAGACAGACAGACAGACAGACAGAGACAGACGGACAGACAGATACAGACAGACAGAGAGACAGAGACAGACAGACAGACAGAGAGGACAGGAATCAGAAGACACGTGTGGGCAGCAGAACAAGACGTACAGATTCCGTAACTTGTCCATCACTGCTTCCTCTGCACGAGGCCATAAAAACCAGACAGACATTACGTCATTATCAACCCCAGAACAAAGAAAATAAGCTTCCATTATACAAAAACATAACAACTTCTCCTGCGAGAGACCCGGATGTTTTTTTATATTTATCTTCATATTTGTTTGAAAGACAGTGAGAGAGAGAGAGAGAGACAGTGAGAGAGAGTGTGAGAGAGACAGTGAGAGAGATAGAGTGAGAGACAAAGAGAGAGAGAGAGAAGAAGAAGAACAAGAAGAAGGAAGAGACAGGTAGCATATACCGACAAGACCCTAAACGCACCATTGAAGAACAAGGATACAAACCATTCCAGCCATCTCGCTAGCTGCTGCCACAGAAGGCGCGCCATCACGAAGGTCCCATGTGCTCAGGGTGATGCGAAGGCACTAAATCGGATCAGGGACTTCAGAATCACATCAGCTTCAGGGCAGGACAGGGCCAGACGGCGAGCGGCATGCCAGTCTGAATCGTTAACCAGATGGAAGGGTGAATCGAATGCGACTTCCTAGAAGTGGTCCCTACACGAAATTGTCCACACAGCGTGCTTTTCAAGTTCATCATACATAGAGACTTTGTATTGTGCGTTTTGGTGGATTTCACGTGAGGTTTTTTTTTTCTGTCTCATGTAAATTGTTGCACCGCAAAACATATGTGCTAAACATATGTATATGTTATGTATATGTATATGTATATGTATATGTATATGTATATGTATATGTATATGTAGGCTATATGTAATGTATATGTATTTGTATTTGTAATCTACCTGCTATTCTATTCTATCTATTCTATCTATCTATCTATCTATCTATCTATCTATCTATCTATCTATCTACCTATATATATAATAATATATATATATATCCATCTATCTCTTTGTCTGTCTGTCCATCTGTCTTATCTATCTATTTTTATCTATCTATCTACCTACCTACCTACTATCTACTATCTATCTATACATAGATAACATATGTAATATTTATGTGCATGATGTATATATTATATATATTATGTATATACATATATTGTGTGTGTGTGTGTGTGTGTGTGTGTGTTGTGTGTGTGTGTGTGTGTGTGTGTGTGTGTTGTGTGTACATATATCACATACAGATATATTCACATAACCAGCCGCTGTGGTGTAGCGCTTAGCGCAACGGACTACCGACTGGAAGGCTTGTAGGTTCGAATCGCCGTTAGTCCCTTCAAACATACCGTAGGATTTTACGGCTCACCGCTCCATCAGATTTGGGTTTACTGGGAAAACTGGCGTCACACAAATCCAATTTCATCATTCAAGGTGTTGCTCAAATCTTCAGGTCACAGCCGCAGGTGACTGTATCTCTCGGACTCGGTTGACGCCAGGATATGTTAGGACAGTAAGCGTAGAGCACAGTCCTGTCACGCAGTCTCAATCCATAGCATCAAGATTATCATGCTAATCACCGTCATCATCATCGCGTTTTAAAAAGTGTACAAGCTTTTATTGCCATTAGGGTGGCGTGGGAAATGTGACCTCCCCTCCCCAAAAAATAGAGAGATAAAGATAGATATTTAGATATGAATACAACTATATAGACATAGAGGCGATAGATTAAGGAAGTGAGATGTATTCTGCATTGTAATGTGATCATACCATTTTATTGTCATTTTACCCTGAGCAAGGCCAAGGGCCTTAATATATAATAAAACAACATCTAGCGTGTGTGTATGTGTGTGTGTGTGTGTGTGTGTGTGTGTGTGTGTGTGTGTGTGTTGTGTGTGTCTGTGTTGTGTGTGTGTCTGTGTCGTGTCTGTGTGTGTGTGTGTCTCTGTGTGTCTCTGTGTGTGTGTGTGTGTGTGTGTGTGTGTGTCTGTGTGTCTGTATGTCGGTTTCTCTGTATGTTCATGCCCCCTAAGGTGTGTTTGAGTGTATGTGTCTTTTAGACGATGTTCGTGAAGGGTCAAATCTGGCAAAATGCGTGGAATTTCTACCACAAAAATTTTTCTTTCTTCTTATTTTCCTTCTCTCTTGTATTTCTTTCTTTCTTTCTTTCTTTCTTTCTTTTTTTTTTAAATCATTAAAGTTCAAAAAGTGTCCGGGACGTATTTGACAGGATGCAGAAACCGCCAGCAACCCTGGTGTGACAGACATGTGGACATTTCTGCAGCGTGTTACCAAACACAATTATAAGGTCTTTGATGTTATGAGGCACATGGGACCACGCCTTTGTCTCCTGCATGCAAGACACGTCTGCTGATTGCACCTCATGCAAGTTCCTGCTGTGCTCCCTCTTCCTTGTTCATCCTCCCGTCTCGCCCTCCACCCCTCCACCTCCCCCCCCCCCCAACCCCCGCCAGCGCCACTACCACCAATCTCTCAAGAAGCCCCAGCTGTCCTTCCATCTGCCAAGAGAGAGCACTGTGTGACTCTTGGTGGCAAAAGGGCCGTCACTGTGTGCAGCTCATTATTGAGTGACCGGGTTTTCTAAATTGGGTCACAGCTTGTCTGCAGGCAGGCAGGCCAGTCTGTCTCTGCCAAGAAGTTTAACCCTTTGACTCCTGCACCCTATCCACCAACTGAAAAATTTAACCTTTTGGCTCCCTACCCTTTCCCCAGCTCCTGCAGGAAGCTGGTGGATAGGGTGAGGGAATCAAAGGGTTAAGTTTTTACTTTTCTAGCATGGTTGACAATGTAGGATGCTGGTGGACAGGGTGCAGGAGTCAAAGGGTTAATTAAGAATCCTTTCACTCCTCTCACCCTATCCACCTGCAGGAAGCTTGTTGTATATAGGGTTAGGGGTTGAAAGAGTTTTATTGCGTGATATCGAGGCTTTTGTTGCGATTTTGAAATTCCACACATCCCGCCTATAAAAATATTGTTGTAGTGCCAATCTGATCAACCGGGTTGATGAGCGTTTGGAGTTGGGAGTTTGTTTTAAGAGGGAGTCATCGCATTCAGAAAGTTCTATAATTTACACTCTGCTCGAATCTGCCAGCAGCTATCTGGCAGGCTCCCTGAGCCTGCGCAAAACCCCAACCTTGAAATGGGGGAATTGTGTGGTGGAGGGGGAGAGGGAATCATGAAATACTAAGCTGACACCACCAGAATGATGAAAACATTAATTCGGGCTGCGAACAGGCCAGGTTTTTGTTTTGTTGTTTTGTTTTGTTTCTTTCCTTTCTTGTGTGTGTGTGTGTGTGGTGTGTGTGTGTGTGGTGTGTGTGTGTGTGTGTGTGTGTGTGTGTGTGTGTGTGTGTGTGTGTGTGTGTGTGTTTGGTTGGTTGGTTGGTTGGTTGGTTGGTTGGTTGGTTGGTTGGTTGGTTGTTGGTTGGTTAGGTTGTGGTTGGGATTGAACTCAGAACATCGAGCCTTGAGTCCCGGCTCTATCGAGAGAACCGTGAAAAATATGGTAGTTGGTCAGAACGCCATACTCGTAACGCGGGCGCTAAAGGTCTGACCCATCTTCTGGTTTCGCCTGTAACGATGTATAAATGAACTGTTTCTGTGCAGTTCAGTTTCAGTTTCTCATTATAACGTCTGAGCGCTCAAAATGAATTCCATAAACGCTGACGTCACTGATGTCATGTGATAGAGAAGATTCCAAGCCATGATGGCATAAGCGTTTAGCCTGCACATAAACCCTATGCTTTGGGAAGGTCTTGAGGTCCGACGTAGTATAAGGGTTTTATACATGTACCTTTGTATCAGTCTGACACTGGAACAGTCTAGGCTACCTATAATGACATATGTATCTGAAGATGTAATATTTCAACAACAACAACAGCAGCAGCAGCAGCAACAACAAAGACGCAAATAGAAATCCACTGAAATGAAAATACAATCAGCCGCTTAGTATACAAACTTATCTCATCAAAGTCCTGTATAATCACATCAAATTGATCATCCCTGATCAATACAACAACACATAGCCTCATCTCCCCATCAACATGATTGGCCCTTTGACTTCCTCGCCCTATCCACCAGCTGCAAAAAAAAATAACCCTTTGACTTTCTGTGAGAAGCTAGTGGATAGGGTGAGGGAATTCAAAGGGTTAAGGTTAAGTTTTTGGCTTTGGCTAGCATGGTGGCAATGAGGATTAACTGACATGAACACCGGTGCGGGAGTCAAAGGGTTAAAGTAATGATCCGTTATAGCAGCTTCTCCGGCCCTTTAAATTACCACACCCTATCCACCAACTGCAAAAAAAAACTTAACCCTTTGACTTCCTGTGGGAAGCTGGTGGATAGGGTGAGGGAACCAAAGGGTTAAGTTTTTGCTTTGCTAGCATGGTTGGCAATGCAAGATGTTAGTTTGACACACGGTGCGGAGTCAAAGGGTTAAAGTAATGACCCCGTTATACATAATAGCAGCTTCTCCGGTCCAGCAACTGACAACAGATTTAAATGCTACTAACTAGCTAGTAGCGCCAGGTGCAGGTGGACGAAGTGAGCATTGAGCCACACAGGTGCAGCAGACATCACAATCAGTCCCGCGTGAAATGCGCTGACCACCTGCCGGTCAGTGTTGCTGATAATGGTGGATGGACATTGTCCATTCAGACTTCAACTTCTCTTATGTCATCCCTTGCTTTGTTTCATCGTCCTCGATTCTCACCTCACCCTCACCCTCAACCACCCTCCCCATCCCACCCCACCCCACCCCACCCCTCATCCACCCTCCGGCACCCACCCTCTCCCGTTCGTTAGCTGCGACTCCCACCTGCACCCGAATCATATCAATGAGTTTTGTTGTTGTTGTTGTTGTTGTTGTTGTTGTTGTTGTTGTTGTTGTTGTGTTGTTGTTGTTTTGTTTTGCTTTGGGTTTGTTTTTCTTTCTTTTTTTTTTTTTCTTTTTTTTTTTTTTGTTGATGTGGGCTCGTTGCTTCTTTGGACAGAACCGTGGACTCAAGATCTGATATCTTGAGTTCAATCCCAGCCCGCAACATTGAAATTAGCCTGTTCCTTGTCCATCTTAATGTTTAAATGTTTCCATCCTATCCTGGTGGTGTCAACTTAGTGTTTCGAAGGTAACACCTCCCACCCACCCCCACCCCACCATCCTTCCCAACTTCCTGTTTCTAGACCTGGCCAGCGATGGGGTTTTGCAAAAGGTTTCGGGAGCTGCCAGATCATTGCTGGCAGATTGGGTGAAGCGCATATGGAACTGACCGAGTGCGGTGCATCCCTCTTGAACAAACTCAATCGTATATGGCCGTTTGTTTGTTTGTTTGTTTGTTTGTTTTTTGTTTTTTTTGTTTGTTTGTTTGTTTGTTTGTTTGTTTTTACTCTGCCATGAAATTGAGGCAGTCTTACTGCGTTTTTCGAGACGTCCATTCTGGGTTTCTCGTGCCTCCATAAGCCGCCAACACTCACATGGCTTATAGCATCTTTAACGTGCGTATTTCATGCTCTGTGGCGCATATGGGAGCTCAGTCACTAGCGAGTCTTTACATAATTTTTTATTTCGCCTGGGAGTTCGGGAAAATCTCCACCGTTTCTAGAGTCATAGTAAGTCATTTACTGAGACACTTTTTTTAAAACATAAACTAGGTAAGCCATTATTTAACATAACTCCTCTCTCTCACTCTCTCTCTCTCTCTCTCTCTCTCTCTCTCTCTCTCTCTCTCTCGCTCTCTCTAATATAAGTGGGACCGTTCTAAATGTAATCTACTCCATTTCGAACCAAATGACATCAGTCAACAAATGTATTCTTGTTCCTTAACTTTCCTTTATGATACGCTTGAAACCCAAAAACACCTGGCGACAAACAGCAGAAGGAGACCTCGATGCCCTGAAACACACCTGAGATACTGTACAGACGCTTGTCCAAAACAGACGGGAGTGAAGAACTTTCGTTGCTGTCTGACATGTCAATGGCATATAATTATGTTGTAGATAAGGACTGAAACCATACTTGAAATTCTAACAGATAGTACGCTGTATTTAGTTCGGGAACATTTGAGAAATGTCAAATGTAATATGGTCTGTGGGGCACAGAGAGATAGGGGCGGTTGAAGAGAGACAGAGAGACAGAGAGAGAGAGAGAGAGAGAGAAACACAGAGAGAGAGAAACACAGAGAGAGAGAAACACAGAGATAGAGAACACACAGAGAAAACACAGAGAGAGAAACATAGAGAGAGAGAAACAGACAGGTAGACAGACAGACAGAGACACAGAAACACAGAGACACAGATCTCGAAATGAAAGAAAATCATCAATCACACACTATTTATAGGCCATTTTATGAGGAAAAGGGAATTAGAGCACCTGGTCACAACAGGAAAGCTGGAGGGAAAGACATGCACCTAGTAGACCCAGGGAGAAAATATTGGACGGACTTGCAGGGTGGCTGAGGACAGAGAGTGAAGGATGTGCTTCCGGCAACAAGAGATAGACTACATATGGAGGGCCATGATCGCCAACACCATGCGGCAGGGCACATATGATGACGACGACACTATTTGAGTTTTTCGATCTGAAAGAGATGTGTCTGAATTTTATAACTATGGGGTTGATATGACTTTTGACCGTTTTTCTGTATGACTTTTGACCGTTTTTCCCACAGCTGACCACCCTTCCACAGACGATATGTGAAACTATCCACAGGTGCGGACACTACTGGACAATCAGAACGATACTTCTATTATCTTGTTCACCTTGTTCACAGCCCGAGTGGTGGCTGATAAACAATACAACTTTGAGAGGGCTAAGGGTGGTGAGTGTGTTGTTGCGGCGGTGTGGATAGGGAGCTTCATGGCTCCGCCTGCAAGTGATGTCTCCTCAAAACTTGTTTTATCCATTGTATTTATTTTGTTTTAAAAATCAGAAACACAAGAAAACAGAATCAGAACGAGTGTATAACCCTTTGACTCCCGCACCCTGTTCACCAGCACCTGCATTGCCAATCATGCTAGCAAAGCAAAGACGTAACCCTTTGATTCCCTCACCCTTTCCAACAGCTTCCCACAGGAAAGCTGTTGAAAGGATGAAGGAATAAAAGGGGTTACGTTTTTGCTGTTGGTGGACAGGGTGCAGGGAGTCAAAGGGTTAAGACATACAATCGAACAGGCGCAAATTTTCGGCTAAGTGGCCTGTGTCAAGCATACATACACAGGCATCAGCAACAACAACAACAACATTAACAACAACAACAAAGAACAAATACACAAAAGCTAGGAGACCAAAACAAAACAAAAACAAAAAAGCGGATCTTGCCCTGATGTGTCGTAAGCAGAAAATAACACAGCGGAATCTTGCTGGTTTTTTTTTTTTTTTTTTTTTTTTTATTTTTTTCCATTCCTCTAGTTTGTGCATTTGTTCTGTTTCTCTTTTGTTGCTTTTGACGAAGCCTTTGCCAAAATTTGCATTTCTTTGTTGTGTATTATCAGTACACGTTCTCATTGTATTTTCGTGTTTCTTATTTTTCTGTTTGTTTGATCGTGCAGTTCTTTGATAAATATTTCATTTATTACTGTATGAATATATTTATTTATTATCTATCTGTTGTCTGTCTGTCTGTCTATCTCTATCTATCTACCTATCTATTTATTAATGTTTTGTTGTTTCATGTATACATAATATTTTATTTGTTTATTTATTTTTTATTATCTATTTATTTATTTATTTACTTATTTAAATCTGTTTATTTGTTTATTTATTTATTTATCTTTATGTTTATTTCTTTATGTGTTTATTTATTCGTTATATTTTGTTTTATTTATTTTATTATATTCTATCTTCTTATTTATTTTATTTTTTTTATTTTATTTTATTTTATTTTATTTTATTTTATTTTCATTTCATTTTATTTTGTCCTAACGGATTTTCTCAGTGATTTTTGGCCTGCTGTCTCCGGTCCACGGGGAAAGTGCATCACCACAGTGTAGCGTCACTCTTCTCCTGTACGCAAACATGTTTTAAAACTTGCTTACCATTCGATCAAGTGGATATTTTTCTTTTCTCAGTAATTTTTACCAAAGGACAACCTCGCCATCGACGTGGGTTCTGTTTTTCACCGTCGTGTCCTAAGACACGGAACTTCGGTTTACATATCATCTGAAAACACTAAAAACTGAGATCACCACACCTGTCTAATGGAGTGAGCGTGTGAAAGGGGGGAGGGGAAGGGGGAGGGGAAGGGGGGGGGGGTCTGTGTCCAAATTGCAATCGAATCCCTGACCTCTGGCTCTTATCGCTTTGATTTTGATTGATTCGGTTCAGCTTTACGTCAGGACCTACGTCAGGTGATGACGGTTGATGGGGATATCCATCCCTGAGAAGTCGGGGGAAGGGGGACTTATCTAATCCCATGCCGACACGACCAGAACTACAATAATTATGTTAAGATGGGTCAGTAAGAAGGTCAGATTTTAATGTAGCGAACCCCGTGGTTCGAACTTAACCCTTTGACTCCCGCATCCTATCTACCGGCTGCAAAAGTTTAACCCTTTGACTCCCTCAGCCTATCCACCAGCTTCCCGCAGGAAGCTGGTGGATAGGGAGAGGGAGTCAAAGGTTAAGTTTTTGCTTTGCAAGGATGGTTGACAATGCAGGAAGCTGGCGGACAGGGTGCGGGAGTCAAAGGGTTAACAACCATCAAATACATGAATCCGACGCTCAAAGCTCAACGCTCAACGGTTGGTTCGTTCGTTCCCTAAAAAAATTAAGTTCTACCGCACTATATGAAATAGCCACAGAATCGGCTAAGCCAAAACAGCATTCAAGAAAATGAAAAGCATTCTTACCAACAAATGCCTTTCAATTAACATCAGGAACAGAGTTCTTGAATGTTATATAGAACCGATAATGTTATATGGTTGTGATGCGTGGACAGTCAACAAGCAAAGCCAGAACAAGATTGAGGCAGCCGAGATGTGGTTTCTAAGAAGAATGTTGAGAGTTCCATGGACAGCAAAGAAAACAAACGAGACAGTCTTGATGGAGGCAGATACAAGAAGATCGTTTATAAGGAAGATTGGGAAAAGACAGGCAGCATTTGTAGGCCATTTTATGAGGAAAGGGGAATTGGAGCACCTGGTCACAACAGGAAAGCTGGAGGGAAAGAGAGCACCAAATATTGGACGGACTTGCAGAGTGGCTCAAGACAGAGAGGGTGGAAAAGGTGCTTGCGGCAACAAGGGATAGAAACAGATGGAAGACCATGATCGCCAACGCCATGTGGCAAGGCACTTGATGATGATGATGACACGATACGAAAATGAAGACTAGTGATAAGAACTTTTTTTAAACGAAGCCTTGAAATAGGGTGGTCCCCCTCCTCTGACGGGCTTATATACAGTATAAGAGTTCTGTGGCTGAGGGGCCCCAGTAGCTCAGTTCGTTTGAGGGTCAGGTTCACATGCTAATGGTTGTGGGTTCGAATCACGGGGCACTCTACATCAGAACTACCCTTCTGTCTGTCCCATCTTAACATCATTGTTGTTCTGGCGGTGTCAGTATAGAATTAGATAGGTCCCCCTTCATCACACTTCCCTGGGATGGTTATCCCCGTCGGCCATATCACTTGAGATTGGGTGTCGACGTAAAAACTGAACCAAGTCAATCAATGTGGCTGAGCCCCAAAGGCGGGAAGGAGATGTATCTTTGTCTCCTATCGTTTCCCAAGCTAGGAGTTTTTAGGTCCAGTGGGCCAACACTCCACGTCAAAACATGCACGAAAGTGGACGCTGCTGGACAATCGAAGGGTTTTTGTTCCTATTATCTTGACCACCTTTTCCACCTTTTCAGTTTGAGCCGCCGCTGATAATCAGTATCTCTATGCCGGACAACTGGCGTTTGATGTCTTTTTCTCTTGATAATCAACTTGTCAAAACGCTATCTCCGTCACAACGGACATCGCTGACAAGAACACTTACCGTTGGCCATCTGGCAGGCTTGTCACTGGCGTTGGTTTTATTCAGTATTCATACAGAGGTTGGCCCGGAACAGAAAAGAGGGGAGGGTCTTCGTTGCTTCCCTACATGCCAGTGGCGCAGTGGGCGGTAATTAATCCGATTCGTGCACCTACGTACAGGTAATTATACTTCTGGTTCAGTTGGGTGTCGTTGTTGTTGTTGTTCTTGTTCTTGTTGTTATTGGTTGTTGTTTGTTGTTGTTGTTAAGAGAGGAAGGGAGGATATCGAGAAGTCGTGCGAGATCTTCCCTTAGCCATAACTCTCTCTCTTCTCTCTCTCTCTCTCTCTCTCTCTCTCTCTCTCTCTCTCTCTCTCTCTCTCCTCTCTCTCTCTCTCCCTCTCTCTCTCTCTCCCTCCCTCTCTCTCTCGCTCTCTTTTTCTCCCCCCTCTCTCTCTGCTATTATCAACAAAAGTTTGTTTGTTACCATCTTGCCCTGAAGATAGAGTTCACCAAATAATGACAAAATCAACAGAAAAGACAAGGCAATTTTACAATACATGATAATGAAAGTACTGGTGGTCCTATACGAAAGACGGGACGGGGATAACACAAAGAGAGAGAGAGACAGACAGACAGACAGACAGACAGAGAGACAGAGAGAGAGAGACAGAGAGAGAGAGACAGAGAGACAGAGACACAGAGAAAGAGAGACAGAGACAGAGCAGAGAGACAGAGAGACAGAGAGAGAATACAATATACACTACAACTAATAAGATCGGCTATAAGCCCTTACTTTAATAAAGAGATGTACTAATAAAAAATGAAATAAAAAGAAAGGGGCCTGCCACGGGCTGCATAATTAAAGAAAGTATGTATTGTTAGAGGGAAAGTAGTAAGGCCACAGCGTTTTAGAAGAGCGACGGACACGAGAACGAATCTCACCATCATAATCATAAACATAATTATAAACATAAACTACGTGCAGTTATAATGGGGGGTGGGGTGGGGGGGGGGGGTCACACACACCACAGTGTATTTACAACCTATCACAACCCTAACCCGAACCCTAACCTTAACAAAACATGTCTAACTAAATGAGACTCTGCTGATTAATTCAGTGATACAGTTCTCATTAAAAATGCTTTTATACGAATACGTTCCAGCTTGGGAGACAGTTCACAGAATACAGACACTCTATCCATGTTCAGGCCTTGGGCCCCTCACAAAGGAGACTATAATAGAACTGTGTACAGAAATGATATGCATATAAACACTAGCATCTAATGACGAATTCATTATAAAAAAAATCACAAGAAGTTGCTGCATTTCTAAATTTAAGCGCTTTGTACAGAAATACACGTATTTCGAACAACGTTAGCGGCAGCTGATGACTTCAGTAAGTTGTGTTTAAATAAGAAGGGTTTTCTGTAACATTTTGAGCGAATATATTTCTCACGAGTAGAAGAGAGAGAGACAAATGGAGACAGACAGACAGACGACAAACAGGCAGACAGACAAACAGAGACAGACAGAAAGAAAGAGAGAGAGAGAGAATCTTTTCAATGCTCTGTCTTGAACGTGTGTGGTATGATTAGAAAAAACGAATCTCTCTCTCTCTCTCTCTCTCTCTCCTCTCTCTCTCTCTCTCTCTCTCTCTCTCTCTCTCTCTCTCTCTCTCTTCTCTCTGCTCGCTCGCTCGCTCTCTCTCGCGTGTAGGCTTAAACAGGTCTTTAATACAGCTGTATAATATCATCATAAAGCTTCCCCTGAAATATGTTTTATAATGCTTCGGTATACAACACGCTAAGGACTGCTTCTGTAGTGTCCAATTTCATGATCACTATCGGGTGTTGCAACGTATAATATTGCACACCCCTGACAAAGATACATAGATATTAATTACTTGCGCGGAACACCTGTGGGAGGCATGGAGCACTTCGGGAAGGCAGTTCACTGCTTCTTTGAAGTCCCAGGTAGGGTTATAAAGGTATTGTCCACAGGTGTCTATGGCAGGGTAGCAGCTATGTCCCCTTTGTCTTGACCACCCCCTGTTTATGTTGGTGATAAACCCATGGCTGAGAGATACTGACTTCACTGCCTCTTGAAGTCTTACGTGAGTGGTTATGAAAAGAAAACGATTGCCAGGGGACAACATTTTCAAGAAGAGTAAACACGGGTACTAATCCTCAGCACCAAGGGGGTGGTGGTAGGGGGGGGGTTAGAGTTTGGTGTTTGGAGTTTGGAATATGTTCAAAAGGAATTCATTGCACTCGGAGAAGTCTACATGCGCTCCACCCTAATCTACCAGCAACTTTCAGGCAGATTCCCTGAGCCTGTGAAAAATTCTTTGCGCAGGCAAGGTCTTGAAATGTGGAACGGACTGGAGAAGAATACCTACGAAGCACTAAGCTGACACCACAAGAATGATGGAAATATTAAGATGGGCAGCGCACAGGCAAGTTTTTAATAATGTTGTTGGGGTTGGTTTGAACTGGAGATAGGAGCAGATGTGTTCTGTTTGTTCTGTTTTGATGAGTTTATAAAGTCCTACCACTCTCAGAGTATATAATATGAGGACTAGCTATAAGAATGTTCTCTCAAAGAAGCCTTAAAATCATGGAAATTATAAGACAACGCTTATCTTCTTTAACCATACGATAAGATTCATCTTACGACAGTCCCTAATCGTTATCACGCTGGGACGTTAATACCACTGAAGAGAGAAGAAGAAGAAGAAGAAGAAGAAGAAGAAGAAGAAGAAGAAGAAGAAGAAGAAGAAGAAGAAGAAGAAGAAGAGAAGAAGCCTTCAAAAATATTGGTTGCACTGTGAGATACCGTACCGATACTATGGTCGGATTCTCTATAGGATTGGGGGAGCAGATCTTGAGTCCACGGCTCTATTGAAAGAACCAAACCAGCCTGCCACGAAAAAAAAATAGTGGCTCGCATGAGAGTCGAACACACGACCTCTGCATTAACCCTTTTTGACTCCTGCACTCCATCCGCCAACTGCAAAAAAGTTAACCCTTCCACTCTCTCACCCTATCTACCAGCTTCCTGCAGGTAGCTGGTGGATACGGTGAGAGTCAAAGGGTTAAAAGTTTTTTTTAGCTGGTGGATAGGGTAAGAGAGTCAAAGGGTTAAGTTTTTGCATTGCTAGCATGGGTTTGATAATGCTGAATGTTGGTGGACAGGGTGCAGGAGTCAAAGGGTTAATAAGCACAGCACTCTTATCAACAACACACAGCCGAATTAATGGGGACATTTGATAAAACCGTGGTCCACCCGAGGATTGAACCCGCAACCTCAAGTGAGTTATTACTATAAACATGGCGTGCTAACAAAAGAGCTAATGGGCCCAACGCAAAGGTCGATCTCTTGTGTGTGTGTGTGTGTGTGTGTGTGTGTGTGTGTGTGTGTGTGTGTGTGTGTGTGTGTGTGTGTGTGTGTGTGTGTGTGTGTGTGTGTGTTCGTTCGTTCCTTGATTTAACGTCTTTTCACTATGTGATATTAGACGAGTGTGTGTGTGTGTGTGTGTATGTGTGTGTGTGTGTGTGTGTGTGTGTGTGTGTGTGTGTGTGTGTGTGTGTGTGTGTGTGTTGTGTGTGTGTGTGTGATGTGTGTCTGTGTGTGTCTGTGTGTGTCTGTGTGTGTGTGTGTCTGTGTGTGTTTGTGTGTGTGTGTGTTGTGTGTGTGTTTGTGTGTGTGTGTATGTATGTGTATGCGTGTGTCTGTCTGTCTGTCTGTCTGTGTCTGTTTGTGTCTGTCTGTGTCTGTCTATCTGTCTGTTTGTGTCTGTCTGTGTGTGTTTTTTCCTGTTTGTTTTTGTCACTGCAAGGGAGACAACCCAACTTCCCCTCTCTTGTATTTTCCCTTTGTGAAAAAAAAACCGATAGGTGACAGATAGTGACTGACTACCTATTGAAGCTTTCCTTTTTTCCTAGTGATAATGGACTCCTCACAGGCTGTTTGTGTCTTTTATCAGAGCCGGGGACTTCAAGATCTAAGATCTCCCGTTCAGTCCTTTCCCCGCAACATAAAAAAAGATGGCTTGTTCGCTACGCATGTCATTCTTAATACTCCCGATTATTTTGGTGGGTGTCAGTGTTTCATTGGATCTTTTGAAATGGGAGCCGTGGACTCGAGATGCGATACCTCGAGTTGAGTCCCAGCCTGCAACATCAAAAACTGGACTGTTCGCCATCCATCGTAATTGTTACCATCGTTCTGGTGGCGTCAGCTTAGTGTTTCATAGGTCGTTCTCCCCCTTCCTCGTTTCAAGGCCTTTGCCAGCGCGTAGTTTCCAGCAGGCTCAGCGTGTCTGCTGGATCATTATTGGCAGATTTGGATGGAGCGCATATGGATTCGTCCGAGTGCGATAAATCTCTCTTGAACAACGCCAAATAAACTCTGTAGTAAAGAGAATAGTACCTATCCGTAGGTACTATCTTTTTGCTCTGTAGGTACCGTGTCTTCGTCTTCGGCATTTCAAGACTTAGCCATGGCATACGGTTTTGTGCAGGTTCAAGGGGTCCGCCGGATAACTGATGACATACTTGGATGGAGGGCATATGGAATTGTCTGAGTACGATGAATCCCTCTCGAACAAACTCCAAACAAAATTTATGTCTCGACTTTGCCAAAGCAAGGATTTTGCGCAGGCTGGAGAGGTCTGCGCATGCCGTATAACTGTTGATATACGTGGATGGAATATGTACGGAATTGTCCGAATGCGATGAATTATTGAAGTATCCAGTGTACTTCGTCGCTTGGGAAAATCTGTCCTGCTAATTATAATCCCATATTTTATTTGGCCTGCCAACAGCTAAGTGGAATGTGTGGGAGGAATGGTGATAGTCTCCAAGGTATCATGGTGATAGTCTCCAAGGTATCATGGTGATGGTCTCAAGGTATCATGGAGATGGTCTCACAGTATCATGGTGATGGTCTCAAGGTATCATGGTGATGGTCTCCAAGGTATCATGGTGATGGTCTCACAGTATCATGGTGATGGTCTCCAAGGTATCATGGTGATGGTCTCAAGGTATCATGGTGATGGTCTCCAAGGTATCATGGTGATGGTCTCACAGTATCATGGTGATGGTCTCCAAGGTATCATGGTGATGGTCTCAAGGTATCATGGTGATGGTCTCCAAGGTATCATGGTGATGGTCTCACAGTATCATGGTGATGGTCTCCAAGGTATCATGGTGATGGTCTCCAAGGTATCATGGTGATAGTCTCCAAGGTATCATGGTGATGGTCTCAAGGTATCATGGTGATGGTCTCACAGTATCATGGTGATAGTCTCCAAGGTATCATGGTGATGGTCTCAAGGTATCATGGTGATGGTCTCACAGTATCATGGTGATGGTCTCACAGTATCATGGTGATGGTCTCACAGTATCATGGTGATGGTCTCACAGTATCATGGTGATGGTCTCAAGGTATCATGGTGATAGTCTCCAAGGTATCATGGTGATGGTCTCACAGTATCATGGTGATGGTCTCACAGTATCATGGTGATGGTCTCACAGTATCATGGTGATGGTCTCAAGGTATCATGGTGATGGTCTCAAGGTATCATGGTGATAGTCTCCAAGGTATCATGGTGATGGTCTCAAGGTATCATGGTGATAGTCTCCAAGGTATCATGGTGATAGTCTCCAAGGTATCACGGTGATGGTCTCAAGGTATCATGGTGATGGTCTCAAGGTATCATGGTGATGGTCTCATAGTATCATGATGATGGTCTCAAGGTATCATGGTGATGGTCTCCAAGGTATCATGGTGATGGTCTCCAAGGTATCATGGTGATGGTCTCAAGGTATCATGGTGATAGTCTCCAAGGTATCATGGTGATGGTCTCACAGTATCATGGTGATGGTCTCACAGTATCATGGTGATGGTCTCACAGTATCATGGTGATGGTCTCACAGTATCATGGTGATGGTCTCCAAGGTATCATGGTGATGGTCTCACAGTATCATGGTGATGGTCTCACAGTATCATGGTGATGGTCTCAAGGTATCATGGTGATGGTCTCAAGGTATCATGGTGATGGTCTCAAGGTATCATGGTGATGGTCTCACAGTATCATGGTGATGGTCTCACAGTATCATGGTGATGGTCTCACAGTATCATGGTGATGGTCTCACAGTATCATGGTGATGGTCTCAAGGTATCATGGTGATGGTCTCACAGTATCATGGTGATGGTCTCACAGTATCATGGTGATGGTCTCAAGGTATCATGGTGATGGTCTCACAATATCATGGTGATGGTCTCAAGGTAACATGGTGATGGTCTCAAGGTATCATGGTGATGGTCTCAAGGTATCATGGTGATGGTCTCACAGTATCATGGTGATGGTCTCAAGGTATCATGGTGATGGTCTCACAGTATCATGGTGATGGTCTCACAGTATCATGGTGATGGTCTCAAGGTATCATGGTGATGGTCTCACAGTATCATGGTGATGGTCTCACAGTATCATGGTGATGGTCTCACAGTATCATGGTGATGGTCTCAAGGTATCATGGTGATGGTCTCACAGTATCATGGTGATGGTCTCAAGGTATCATGGTGATGGTCTCACAGTATCATGGTGATGGTCTCACAGTATCATGGTGATGGTCTCAAGGTATCATGGTGATGGTCTCACAGTATCATGGTAATGGTCTCAAGGTATCATGGTGATGGTCTCACAGTATCATGGTGATGGTCTCAAGGTATCATGGTGATGGTCTCACAGTATCATGGTGATGGTCTCACAGTATCATGGTGATGGTCTCAAGGTATCATGGTGATGGTCTCACAGTATCATGGTGATGGTCTCCAAGGTATCATGGTGATGGTCTCACAGTATCATGGTGATAGTCTCAAGGTATCATGGTGATGGTCTCAAGGTATCATGGTGATGGTCTCACAGTATCATGGTGATGGTCTCAAGGTATCATGGTGATGGTCTCACAGTATCATGGTGATGGTCTCACAGTATCATGGTGATGGTCTCACAGTATCATGGTGATGGTCTCCAAGGTATCATGGTGATGGTCTCACAGTATCATGGTGATGGTCTCAAGGTATCATGGTGATGGTCTCACAGTATCATGGTGATTGTCTCAAGGTATCATGGTGATGGTCTCACAGTATCATGGTGATGGTCTCACAGTATCATGGTGATGGTCTCAAGGTATCATGGTGATGGTCTCAAGGTATCATGGTGATGGTCTCACAGTATCATGGTGATGGTCTCAAGGTATCATGGTGATGGGTCTCAAGGTATCATGGTGATGGTCTCAAGGTATCATGGTGATGGTCTCACAGTATCATGGTGATGGTCTCAAGGTATCATAGTGATGGTCTCAAGGTATCATGGTGATGGTCTCAAGGTATCATGGTGATGGTCTCAAGGTATCATGGTGATGGTCTCACAGTATCATGGTGATGGTCTCAAGGTATCATGGTGATGGTCTCAAGGTATCATGGTGATGGTCTCACAGTATCATGGTGATGGTCTCAAGGTATCATGGTGATGGGTCTCAAGGTATCATGGTGATGGTCTCAAGGTA
>CM060315.1:57089134-57094134 GCA_030674185.1 Monoplex corrugatus | reverse complement strand
GTTTGTGAAGAGAAAGAGAGGGGAGGGATGGCAGAAAAAGAGAGACAGAGAGAAACACACACACACACACACACACACACACACACACACACAGAGAGAGAGAGAGAGAGAGAGAGAGAGAGAGAGAAAGAGAGAGAGAAAGGGAGAGAGACAGAGACAGAGAAAGGGAGAGGGGGAGAGGGACAAAGAGAGACAGACAGACAAACAGAGACAGACAGATAGAGAAAGAGAGAGAGAGGGAGGGAAGGAAAGAGGGAGAAACAGGAAGTGTGACAAGGGTAAAGATAGTTTCTTTCTTTCATCGTATTTTCGACGCAAAGGACCACAGGGACTGACTGACGCAACTGCTGTCAAACCACGATGAGAGCAGTTTATGAGACGTGTAGATCTATACATCTTCAGTTCCTTCTGCTGAATATTTGGAAAACAACGAGGTTTGTTTTGTTTTTTCACAAGATTTTTTTTTTTTCTTATGTTGAGCTATAAACGTTGAATGCCACATGGAAACTGTCACCACATACTGTCTGTCATTGCCTCGTACAGAAGATGGAGCAGCACACACACACACACACACACACACGCCACGCGCGCGCGCACACACACGTATACACACACACATATACACAACACCCCACACCACACACACACACACACACACACACACACACACATACACACGATTATACACACACATATACACACACCCCGCCCAACACCACACACACACACACATACACACATACACACACATATACACACACCCTCAACACCCAACAAAAACACACACACACAAAACACAAACACTCATCACACACACACACACCACACCACACACACACACACACACACACACACACACACACACACACACAACACATACAACATAAAAGCAAGCACACACACAAAACCAAACACTCATTCACACACACACACACACACACACACACACACACACGCACACACACACACACACACACACACACCACACACAAGAAAATACAAAATACAACAACAACAACAAAAGAAAAACAACAAAACAAAACAAAAATCAGAACAAACGTGAAAACAAAAATAAAACATGTATAGCATGCTAACAAACAAACAAAAACATGTATAAGATGCATTCTTCTGTACCCAAACAGTTTCATAATGCGTTCCACTCACCCTAATCTGCTGTAAATGTCTAAAGAAAATAAAAGGAGAAAACTTTAAAAAAAAAATTTATGTTATTTGTAATATTAATACCTGTAAATCTGTGGTAAAAATTACTGATGACTTTCATACTATCATTGAAGTATGAATTTTGTGATGTGATATAACTATTCTTTGTTGATAATAAATTATGTGGTTGAGTTTTTTTTTGTTTTTGTTTTTGTTTTTGTTTTTTGGTTT
Source organism: Monoplex corrugatus (assembly GCA_030674185.1). Taxonomy (NCBI): domain Eukaryota; kingdom Metazoa; phylum Mollusca; class Gastropoda; order Littorinimorpha; family Ranellidae; genus Monoplex; species Monoplex corrugatus. The sequence goes on along the minus strand of CM060315.1, from coordinate 57,092,742 downwards.
TGGTTTTGGTTGTGTGTGTGTGTGTGTGTGTGTGTGTGTGTGTGTGTGTGTGTGTGTGTGTGTGTGTGTGTGTGTTTCACTTTAATATGAAGAACAGCGTATTTGATAATGAAAAAAAAAAGTATTTAAAGAAAGAAATAAACAAGCAAAAACAAAGAAAAAAAATATGGAGATGCCGGGGATTGAACCCGGGGCCTTTCACATGCAAAGCGAACGCTCTACCACTGAGCTACATCCCCATCTGATAGATGCATTGAATTTACTGATTTTATTGATGGGTCGGTTTGTAGGTTAGGTAGACAGGTAGGCTGCTCGGATGGATGGTTGCTTGGCCGTTTGCTTGAAATTACAATTATGAGCGAACACTATCGTCAGCATGGGGGCTTCGTAAGCATTGTCCTTGGCGAGTTCGATCAGAACAGGTACTGCTGTGTTTCGAGTTTGTTTAATTAACCCTTTGACACCTGCACTCTGTCCACCAGCATCCTGCATTGTCAACTATGCTTGCAAAGTAAAAACTTAACCCTTTGATTCCCTCACACTTTGCAGGAAGCTGGTGGATAGGGTGATGGAATTAAATAGTTTAGTTTTTGCAGGTGGTCGATAGGATGCGGGAGTCAAGGGATTAAGAGGGATTATAGTACACGAAGACAGAAGTCATGGTGATCGGTGGGAGACATGAAGTTCCCTCGTGCAGTATGGCAGCAAATGGCGCAACCTTGACGCGGGTTGATGGGTTCAGGTGCCTGGGGGCGATCGTTTCGTCGGACGGCGGATGCATATCAGAGGTGGCCGGCGGAGTCGGCCGGGCCGAAACGGCATTCAGGAAGATGACAGGCATTCTTACCTACAAATGCCTGTCAGTCAACATCAGGAAGAGAGTTCTTGAATGTTATATAGAACCAATACTGTTGTGCGGATGCGGGGCGTGGACAGTCGGCAGACAGAGCCAGGGCAGGATTGAGGCAGCAGAGATGTGGTTTCTGAGAAGAATGTTGGGGGTTCCATGGACGGCGGGGAGGACAAGCGAGACAGTCTTGATGGAGGCAGGCACAAGTAGATCACTCATAAGGAAGATTACGAAAAGGCAGGCAACATTTATAGGCTATTTTATGAGGAAGGGGGATTTGGAGCACCTGGTCACAACTGGAAAGCTGGAGGGAAAGAGAGCACCGGGTAGACCCAGGGAGAAAATGCTGGACGGACTTGCAGAGTAGCTGGGGACGAGGAGGGTGGGGGAGATGCTGGGGGCAACGAGAGATAGAGACAGATGGAAGTCCAAGATCGCCAACGCCATGCGGCAGGGCACCTGATGATGATGATAGTACACGGACGATTGCATATGCCTAAATCTGCCAGCAACGATAATGAAAGACTCCCTGAGCCTGCGCAAAACCCTATTGCCAGGCAAGGTCTTGAAATAGTGAGGGAGGGGGAGGGGGAGGGGAGGGAAAGGAGAGGGACCTATGAAACACTAAGCTGACACCACCAGAACAATGATAATAACATTAAGATGGGCAGTGAACACGTCTGTTAAGAATGATGATAATATCAACCTTTTGACTACCGCACCATATCCACCAGTTGCAAAAAAACTTAACCCTTTGACTCCCTTATTTTATCCACCAGCTTCCTGTCCTGCAGGAAGCTGGTGGATAGGGCGAGGTAGTCAAAGGGTTAAGTTTTTGCTTTGCTAGCGTGGTTGGCAATGCAGGACGCTGGTGAACAGGGTGCAGGAGTTAAAGGGCTAAGACGGGCAGTGAACAGGTCAGTGTATCTGAGAACCAAGTCGCTCTTGTGATGCCTTAACCACTTAGCTATTGTTCAACCTGCTTGTACGTGGGAAATTTCTGTCTTTCGGAAGTTCACTTCTGTTCTTCCTTGACCAGATCCAGCTTGGTACTCTTTTGAATGTTGCGGGCTAGTTGGTAGAGCCATGGACTCCAGATATTGTTATCCTGAGTTCAATCCCAGCCCGCAACATTAAAATCTGGCCTGTTCGCTGCCCATCAAAATGTTTCCATCATTCTGGTGGTGTCAGCTTTAGTGTTTGATAGGTCCCTTCTCCCCTTTCCCCGTTTCAAGACCTTGCCAGCGCGTAGCGTTTTGTGCTGGCTCAGAAAATCTGTCAGATAACAAGTTGCTGGCAGATTTGGGTGGAGCGCATATGGAGTTGTCTGAGCGCGGTGAATCTTTCTTGAAATAAACTCCAATAACTCCAATAACTTGAATGTTGCGGGCAGAGACTGAATCGAGAGATATCACATCTCGAGTCCACGCATGCTGAACTCTACCGATTGCACACGGCAATAGTGCAGGGTCACCTCTGATGGGGGGGGGGGGGGGGGGGGGGGGGGGGGGGGGCAGACGGCCGGTTTGACAACAGTAGTTCCCATTGGATTCCTGATAACGGTAGTTCGTCTGAATGACCTTGGGGTGGTTGGTGGTATGTGCAGGGGAGCCGGAATGACGTAATTTAAATGGTGCATAACGCGGGACAGCTTAAAAAAATGAATGAATAATTAAATGAATGAATAAATGTATAAACAAACAACAACAAGAAATAAACAGATAAACAAAAGAAAGAAAGCTGGATAGATTGATAGACAGATAGACCGACCGACCGACCGACCGACCGACCGACCGACCGACCGACCGACCGACCGAGAGACTGACAGACCGACAGACAGACGGACAGACGGATAGACGGATAGACGGACAGACGGATGGATGGATGGATGGGTGGGTGGGTGGATGGATAAATGGATGGGCAGATGGACTGATGGACATATAGACAGATAGACAGACAGACGGACAGATAGACAGATAGACCGACCGACGGACCGACCGACTGAGAGACCGACGGACAGACGGACAGACAGACAGACGGATAGACGGATAGACGGACAGATGGATGGATGGATGGATGGGTGGGTGGGTGGATGGATAAATGGATGGGCAGATGGACAGATGGACATATAGACAGATAGAAAGACAGACAGACAGACAGATAGACAGATAGACCGACCGACGGACCGACCGACTGAGAGACCGACGGACAGACGGACAGACAGACAGACGGATAGACGGATAGACGGACAGACGGATGGATGGATGGATGGGTGGGTGGGTGGATGGATAAATGGATGGGCAGATGGACAGATGGACATATAGACAGATAGACAGACAGACAGACAGACAGACAGACAGATAGACAGACAGAGGGACAGACAGATGATATTACAATTATAAAGGGATGTTCCAGACGACTTTATCGTTCTCGGACAGTTTTATTATGGATTTCATATATCCTCATCTGCCAGTAAACGTCTTGGAAATGGGAGAACAGTTGTTGTTGTTTTTCAAATTTAAGAAAACAAAAGGAAAGCGAAAGAAAGAAATAGTAACTCAACAAAACAAAAAGAAAAAATACTGAACAAAGAAATAATAATAATAAAAAAAAATTGGAGATGCCGGGGATTGAACCCGGGGCCTTTCACATGCGAAGCGAACGCTCTACCACTGAGCTACATCCCCATCTACCGTTTCTTTCCTGAATTAGTAGATCTATACGTACGTAGCTAGATTGCTCGGATGGTTGGTTGGTT
>CM060315.1:57079134-57084134 GCA_030674185.1 Monoplex corrugatus | reverse complement strand
TGAATTCCTCTCCAACAACAAAAAAATCCGACGCCAAATTCCAGTGCATATAGGTTTTGCGCAAGGTTGAAAACGCTGCCAAATTGTCACCAGCAGATTTGGATGAAGGCGAGCGCATAAAAATTATGGAACTGTCCCAGTGCAACGATGTCTCCTTGAAAGTTCAGTTCAATTCAGTGCCTGCATGAAGCTGGTGGATAGGGTGAGGGAGTCAGAGGGTGAAGTTTTTGCTTTGCCAGCATGGTTGACAATGCAGGATGCTGGTGGACAGGATGCGGGAATCAAAGGGTTAATCAAGGTGGGTAGCGAAGAGTCCAATTTTTATGTCACAGACTGGGAGTGAACTCAAGAAATAAGGCCACGGCTCTGTCAAAAGAACCGGTCGGCCAGGTGGTCACATGCAGAAACTAACAGTGCCCAGCGTTGCTTAACCCTTTGACTCCTGCACCATATCTACTAACTGCAAAAACCTAACCCTTTGACTCCCCCAGCTTCCTGCAAGAAGCTCGTGGATAGGGTGAGGGAGTCAAAGGGTTATGGTTTTGCTTTTCTAGCGCGAGGTTGACAATGCAGGATGCTTGTGGACAGGGTGTAGGAGTCAAAGGGTTAACTTCGATGATGAGACGAGAACTGGTATGGACTGATGTAAAAACGTTTCGCCAAGAAAATTCCATTTTTCGCAATAGTACTCAAGAAGTGTACCATACATCAGACAGAGTGGCAATCAGCAGAAGTTTGTTTTACCAGTCACAGTCACGCAGGTTAGGTTTCTGGATCAGTGCTTCTGTTGTGCAAACCAGTGAAACTGAGATGATTGTGACATTCCTCTTGGTTCTGGCGTCATGTTGGTTTCATTATAACGATTCACACGTTGTTGGGTTTCGTAACGGCACTGTCTCACACAGGAAAAAGACATGATGAAAACGTTGACTGAATACTGGTGAATTGTACAACACACAGAGCAAAGGCAATCCAAGTATGCTGGCAGTATACTATTCGTCTAATGAAGAATACTCCGCGAGGAAATTATAATAATTGTGAGGCGTGGACAGTCAACACGCAAAGCCAGAACAAAATTTTAGGCAGCCGAAATGTGGTTTCTAAGAATATTGTTGACTCTCAACAGAGTTCCATGGACTGCAAAGAAAGCAAACGAGATAGTCTTATATAGATCATTGATAAAGAAGATTAGGAAAAGACAAGCAACATTTACAGGCCAATTTATGAGGAAAGGGGAATTAGAGCGTCTGGTCACAACAGGAAAGCTGGAGGGAAAGAGAACACCAGGCAGACCCAGGGAAAAAATATTGAACGGACTTGCAGGGTGGCTGAGGACAGAGAGGGTGGAAGATGTGCTTGCAACGACAAAGGATAGATTCGTATGGAGGGCCATGAATGCCAACGCCATGCGACAGGACACATAATGATGATGAATGATGAGTGAAGTCACAGAAATGTGGTAAGGCTGCAGTATGGACAACATTCTTGAGGAACTCTTGAAACATGGAGGAGAGGCAGTAAACTGATATCTTGCCATCTGAAACAAAATCTGGCTCACAGGCGAGTGGCCCACATCATGGACTAATCGTCAACCTTCCCAACTAAGGAAATCATAATATTATACACCGCCAGACTGCCACAATATCTGTTTGATAAGCTATGCTAGCAAAGTAATGCTCAAATTCATTCTGAATAGATTACAACCGCAAGCAGATAGCATTACTGCTGAAGAACAGGCTGAATTCTGCAAAGGCAGAAGTACCATAGAACAGATCTTCGTGTCCTGCATACCTTTTGCACAAAAAAAACAACACATTTAACTTAGGACGAAGTTCTACCCCGTCTCCATAGACTTCAAGGGGAGTGACGGAGTCTAGATGGAGGCACTGTATGGTACAATGAAGAAATTTGGCATTTGGCAAAAACTAATCAGCTATATCCAGCAACTATATTCCAAAGCAATCATTAGAGTATCACACATGATGCTTATGGTGGGAATACTCCAAAGCAATCATTAGAGTATCACACATGATGCTTATCGTGGGAATACTCCAAAACAATCATTGGAGTATTACACACGATGCTTATGGTTGGAGTTCGTCAAGGCTGAATTCTGACTCCCACACTTTTCAACATATTCCTGGAAAGCGTCATGACCAACCCACTTGAAGATCATGTTAGCACAGTCAGCACTGAAGGAAGAACCATTACGAACCTTTGCTTCACTGATAACATTGATGGCATGATAGGCAGTGAGCAAGAACTCGCTAAACTAGAAAAAAGGCTAGATGATATATCGACAGGATATGGTATGGAAATCAGCATCGAGGAGACTAAGTTGATGGCCAGACAACAGCACCATCACTACCGACATAACTGTACGTGGACTGAAGCTAATGAACTGTTCAACAATTCGCTGACCTAGAATCCATCATTAGCCATGAGAGATCCAAACCAGAAATTTTCTCAAATGCAGCAAAGACAAAATCAGCACTGTGCAGGTGGAAATTTGTGTGGAAGTATAAAAACATCTCCATGAAACAAAGGTCAGTCTCTTGCCTCCACAGGTATATTCCATATTCCTTTATGTATGCGAGACATGAACGCTTACAACGAAATTGGAAAGACAACTCCAAGCCATGGAAATGAGATGTTATCGCAATATCATTCTAAATATCAGATACAGAAACGAACAAATTTGTTCGTTTATACGACCGTTCTCGTCTGAACCATGCCTCGCTGACCAGTTTGATTGCTTCTTCTGAATACATGTATGTATGCTTAATGTGTTCATGCGATTCATTTATAGTATTTAAACACGTGTTCATATTTATTTGCATATACCATCTATCCTCTAGTACTTTTATAAGTTCCTCCTGTCTTGGTCTCTCCACCACTACCACACCACCATCACCACCACCTTCCTTCCTTCACATCCTCCCACATCCATTCAGCCTTTCGCTGGACACGACGTCATGGGTCCGTTAGTGTGAGTTTAGTTTTCTATGGCCACGGAAACGATCTGACAAACGCCCTCCAAAGAGACCGTCGATGCGATCAAGATTCCAGTGGCGATGCCAGCCAAATATTGACGTGCACGTTGGGGTTGTTTTTCTTTCCAGTGACGTTCTCCCGCCCCCACGAAAATTACAGGGTTACATCACTGAGTCTTCCCGTCAAAAGTCGCAATCAATGCAGGTGGTTGGGTGACCCTTAGGCAGTTTTTTCATCTCTGGTTGTTCACTTGGTTTTCCTCCATCACCGTTTCCGACAAAGACTTTCCAAGTGACCAAAGCAAACTTTAGCCTGCCTCCAGGGTACGCGATGGCAATCAGACGTAGTGGTGATTGATTAAGCATCGGCCTTCCGTTTATTGTCCCTGTTAATTGTATGCCCGGGGGTACCAAGGCAAGAGGAGGGGTGACATGGACCAGACGGGATGACAACCCTTCCGGGCAGTAGAGGGGAATGGGTTTACAGCCCCGGCCAAGCGGCAACCGACGTAGATTTATCGTAGACATGGGGGGGGGGGGGGGACAGAAGACGAAGCAGTTTGGTTGACATTAACCCGGGAGATCAAGGAAAAGGGGGAACAAAAGGAAAAGATGGAATCCGGTAGACAAGTGTCCATGTCTTTCTTCCTGTTGCTGGAGGGGCTCTGGTTGGTGTCACCACAAAATGTACTGCTCGGCACGTGAAGAGCGTAACGTGGTGATCCATCTGAAGAATTGTGTAACGTGTTGTTGCGGCGGTAACAAGCCATAGCCTTCCTTTCGTTGTTTTCTTTTGTTCTGCTGTGCTCTGCTCTGCTCTGCTCTGCTTTTCCTTTGTTTGTTTTGTTTTGTTTTCCTTTGCTTTGTTTTGTTGTTGCTTTTGCTTTGCCTTTGCCTTTGCCTTTGCCTTTGCTTTGCTTTGCTTTTGCTTTGCTTTGCTTTGCTTTGCTTTTGCTTTGCTTTGCTTTGCTTTGCTTTTGCTTTGCTTTGCTTTGCTTTTGCTTTAGATTTTGCTTTGTTTTGCTTTGTTTTGCTTTGCTTTTGCTGTGCTTTGATTTGTTTTTGTTTTATTGTTGTGTTTTTGTGTGTTTTTTGTTTTTTTGTTTTTGTTTGTTTGTTGTTGTTTTTTTAAGGATTGTTGCCATACTTTGTCTTTGGGATCTTTAGCGTGCGCAGCCAGAGGGCACACGAGTCTGACTCGTTTTTCGTCCCCTTCCGAAGGACTAGATGTTCAGTTCAATTTTCCGGTCAAACTGAGGAGAAAAGTCGAGGCCTCTACGGAGAGCGAACCTTGGAACCTCGAGTTTAGTTATTGGCAGGCGTACGTCTGAACCATTCTGCCACTCTTCTCCCTAAGCCATCTTAACATGAGAAGTACAAGCTACTCTAAAACAATCTCATGTCAGTATGTACCGGCTGGACTAACAACCAGTCAGCCTCAAAATCAAACAGAACTGAGAGAGATACAATAACGAGTCGCCGTCTAGAAATCATAAGACTCCAGTATCTGCCTATTTGGTGTCCCATTCTTTCCTATTTTTTGTAGTGTGGAGTTTTGTGGCCTCGTGGTTAAAGATATGCCTACGATACGAGAATCCGGGTTCGAAGCCCCGTATAGAACAGGATTTTTCTTTACCCCTCAACCCCTTCCCGTCCTTGCCTTCGCTTTCACCAAGCTCTTAACCATTTGACTTCCACACCCTGCCCACCAGCATCCTGCATTGTCAACCATGCTAGCAAAGCAAAAGCTTAACCTTTCGATTTCCTAGCCATACCCACTAGCTTCCTGCAGGAAGCTGGTGGATAGGGTGAGAGAGTCAAAGGGTTAAGTCTGCAGTTGGTGATAGGGTGCAGAAGTCAAGAGTTAATCGTGGTGTAGGCATTTTAGATGAAACGATAAAGTGACCGAAGTCCCGTGTGCAGCAAGCATCCACGCACGTCAAAGATCCCACAGCATCGGACGAGCTTGTCTCCGGAAAAAGTCTGTTGAAAAGATCAGTCGCCGTG
>CM060315.1:57056634-57071634 GCA_030674185.1 Monoplex corrugatus | reverse complement strand
GGACGGTGGGTGGCGGTCCATTTTTGGACCTCAGCGGCGCCACTCTGTCTGCCCCGCGAGCGGTCGTGTTCATTGCCAAAGGCTTATTATTACCCGTTACCGCAGTCCCGTTTTCAGCTGCTTTTAAAAAGCTGCTTGTCTTGCTTGTGTGTGTGTGTGTGTGTGTGCGTGTGTGTAAGGGTGTAGTAGGTTTCTCTATATATGAGATTTGGAGGGAAGGGAGATTGTGGGCGATGTTCTGTTAAAATGATTGTAAGTTTGGCTTTTGTTTGTTTGTTTTGTTGTTGTTTTTTAACCCTCGACTTTCTCACTCTGTCTGCCCAGCATCCTGCATTGTCAGACATGACAGCCAAGCAAAAACTTAAACCCTTTTCACTCCATCACCCTATTGTCAGCCATGACAGCTAAGCAAAAATTTAACCTTTTCACTCCATCGCCCTATCCACCGGCTTCCTGCAGGAAGCTGGTAGATAGGGTGATGGAGTGAAAGGGTTAAGTTTTTTTTCACTTCATGGGCAGGCAGCGGGAGTGAAAGGGTTAAATTAAACTGTTCCGGAGTCTTGCGACGTATGAGGCAGTTATGTCGAGTCACTCCACCGTGTTTGTGTTGCCTTCAACCAGTCTTCTGCGGGCTAGCTGGTTGTTTGAAAGATAGAGCTGTGTGGATTCAAGATCTGATGTGTTAGATTCAATCCCAGCCTGCATCATTTAAAAAAAAAAAAAAAAAAAAAAAAAACATGGCCTGTTTGCTGCCCATCCAGGGCTGGCGAAATCAACTCGCCTGGTCGCCCGGGGCGAGTAAAATATCTGGAGGGCGAGTCAAAATCAAAACTTCTAGTCCGTCGGGCGAGTGACAACCCAACCCCTTGTGGTGTGACAATTTATTTCGGTTTTTCAAATTTTCCGATCTGTCGAGTGATTTCGTCCGCAATGATCGAGTCTCGCCGCTGTTCGTGCGAAAACGAGGCTATCCGAGGAAAGGCAGCTCTTGCTTCCCATAAAACTTGCCGGTGAAGGGAATCGGTGTCATATTTTACAATCGAATGTTTACCGATCGGTCAAACTTTTAGAAGCTTCTAATCGAAACCAAGGAAACCAAGGAATATAACACAACATATATCATTAGGTCTCCCACTGTTCACCTCCCCCACCCGATGAAAAGTCTCCAGAAGAAAGTTTGACCACTTTTGTTGTAACAATGGCTTATTCTGCTGAATGTTTTTGGTCATCGGTATTAATCTAAAATAATTTTACTGCTTTTATGGGCAACATGTCAGACTTGTGAAAATATCTGCGGGCTAGTAGATCTTAAAATCGACGAGCCCGGCTGGCAAGTAGAAAATGTCAATCTTCTCCAGGCCTGCCATTTTATAATGCCTCAATTACTCTGGTGGTGTCAGCTTAGTTTTTCATAGGTCCCATCTCTCCCTTCCCCATTGCCAGATCTTGCCAGCGCGTAGGGTTTATGCGTATACTCAAGGCGTCTGACATATAATTGCTGGCAGGTTTGGGAGAAGCGCATGCGGAATTGTCCGGGTGTGATGAATCCCTCTCAATCTTGACCGATCTCCTGACTCTCTAAACTCTAGTGGCGCATGACCGCTTGTTTATAATAATAATAATATATTTTATTTATATAGCGCAAAATCTTGATAAAATCAAATCTAAGCGCTGAGCGTATACATGCATACATACTTGCATACATATGAGCGTATACATGCATACATACATGCATACATACTTACATACATAAATCTAAGCTGAGCGTATACATGCATACATACATACATACATACATAAATCTAAGCGTATACATACATACATACATACATACATACATATGTACGCACATGCATACATAATAATTACAATATTTATATATCGCAAAATCTCGACAAAATCAAATCCAAGCGCCGAAAAGACACACACGCACGCACGCACGCACGCACGCACACACACGCACACACACACACACACACACACGCATGGCCACAAATGGGGAGAAAGAATAAAAGCAATAAAAGCAAGAATAAAAGCAATGGAAAACCACAGAGAGCACATCATATACAATTATATATTAAAACAAAGTGATTCCCCTCCGAGCGGAGACAGGCTGCAGAGGGGGGTTGAGTGAGGTTAGGATTTTATGCAGATGCAGGACTCTTCTTGTGTCTGGTCGCCGGATCATTTATATAAGGCCGTTCCCCAAAGACATTGTTCGCTCTTTCTATGGCTTATTGGGTTTTGTTTGGCTGTTAAACAATCCTACAACACATCGAACATATGAGGATCAAGTGGTTCGGACACCTCACACGTATGCCCCTAAACCATCCAGCTCTTCGGGCATACAACACCAGATATTCTGGCTGGAGAGCCAGAGGAAGACCAAGACGACGATGGAGCGACTCCGTGGCAGACACCCTCAGAGCTCACGAGATGTCCCTTCTCCAGGCCATCCGCCTTGCTGCTGACAGACGACTGTATCTCCCCGCGACGCCCACCGGTACAAGCGGAAGGAAAAAGTAAAAGTAAAGTAAGTAAGTTAAACAATGAAAAGTTTATCCATTAGAGACTGATTCATCAAATAAATAACTGTGTCAGATTATTGGTTGTGATTCTGTTCCCTTTGATGTTGACAATAATATCAACATTAATACAGTTTTTACAAGCTGTCACCAGCAATGCGCTTATCACTTTTGTTAGTGGTGGTGGTATTGGTGTTGTTTGTGTGCGTGTTTTGTTTTGTTTGTTTTGGTTTGTTTTGTTTCGTTTGTTTGTTTGTATTTACTGTTTTGTTAAACAGAAACACGTGGACAAAATTACTGGCAGTGATTTTGTTTAATGTAAAGCAGGCGACCGGTTCTCTCATACTGAAGAGTATTCATGCCAGACAGGACCACATTTATTAGCTTGGAACACGTCTTGCAGTGTCGTCCTCTTTCAGAATGACAGAAACCAGCAGTGGTCAGACGAAACAACTCTGAAAGAACAGCTTTAGGCTAACATAACAAAGAGGATTTGTTGAAGACTACAGTCTTCATCCACACCACTAGGCTGACCTGTAGTAGTCATAAGCACATCACACTGATGAATAATTACGGAATGCTACTAGATTAGCACTTAGAAGTGATAGTTCCTTTTTTTTTTTTTTTTTACCTTAGTTGCATACAGGTACACGAAGCACCTTTTTGTTTCTGTTTTTCTGCCTCTCTCTTTCTTTCTCTTTTTTTTTTTTTTTTTTTTTTTCGGTAAGTATCCTTCCTCACTATCTTTTTTTCTTTCTTTTTTTTCTTCCTTCTTCTCTCTTCCTACCTCTCTCTCTCTCTCTCTCTTCTCACTCTCCTCTCTTCTTCTCTCATCTCCTCTCCTCTTTCTCTCTCTCTCTTTCTCTCTCTCTCTCTCTCTCTCTCTCTCTCTCTCTCCTCTCTTCTGTTTTTCCCTTCCCTTATTTTTTCTTCTAGTAAAAATATTTTGCAGAGGACATTCTTTTCATACTGTCTGTACGTCTGCTATTATACGGACAATTTAACAGTGCATTTCTTTTAATGTAGCATGCTTGTGTTCATATGCCTTTTTTTCACCTTGTGTACGTATATGTGTTGGTCGCTGCACTAGTACTTTTTAGTAGTACAGTCATTCACACAGGCTGTCATTCAGCCACTTCAGTTTGACTCAGAAAGAGTAAAATTATAATTGTGATTGCTTTATTACGTGAACACACAAACCTGCTTAGTATCCTTTCTGACACTTTGTAATCAGCGAATGGCTATGCTTCTAATTTCAGCCTCTTGATCATAAAACAGTTTTAAGACTGAAATAGAGATTTTGTTTTCTTCACTTTACTACTGCACATTTTCCCAACTAAAACAAGTATGTTGATCGGTTTGCTGCATCACAGGTTAGTGAGTGATGAAGTTGTTTGCTCGTTATAGCCAAACAGGACATCAATCAAAGGCAGATGTATACTACTTGCTTTCCAGCTGATGTATTTCTTTTTTTTTTTTTTTTTATTGTTGTTTAAAGCCCAGCCGACTGCATAGAGCCATATCAGGGCTATAACCGCTTCAAAACACACAAAACCTCAACAGGAAAAAAAAAAAGAAAAAGAAAAGAAAATTAAGTACACATATCAATGCATTCGCACACAAAATCTAAGGACATGCCCCCGGCGTTGGACCATTCCGTCCGATTTATCGCACAGGGGAAATTTAAAAAACACACCTGAATAGAAATATAAGCAGACATAAGGACACCAAAACATATATAAAACAGGCATAAATTACCTAAAATTGCTTCCACATATCTCACCTACTTATAGCCAAAAATGCACTTAATACATGTACCCAATTATCAATCCGAAGAAAAAGTATACGTTAGACTTTATCGAAAAAATACAGGTGAATGGACCATTAAGGCAGAAAATAAGTAGAAATGACAGAAAGCAAGGCAACAAGGCAGAAACAAAGAGAGTGACAGAAAAGAGGAAATTTCTAGCACAGAATTTCCAGAAGGTGGGGATACTATTTATACTGAAAGAGCCCCGGCAACCCAACGGGGGGAGTTGATATATAATGTATCTTCAAAACCGTCTTACCGAAGAGCATTCATAGACAAAAGTGTTCAATTATATCTAAAGTGTTAAGCAATGATCACAAAAGACAGAACTGTACTTTTCTATTTTATGTAGTAAAATATTAGTGGGGTAGAATTTGTGCAATATTTTCTATTGTAATTCTTGCAGTCGCACCTCTTTTGAAACTGATCGTGGTATAAGCCACAGTCAATTCGCGAATACGAAAATCAACTTTCTGATACCAGAATTCAACTGAATCACTTGTTATTGGCTGACGGTGATTTTTGCTAAACTGATAATATTTCATGTGTTTTTGGTTTCGTATAAAACATGTCTGCTTCTGAAATTACCTAACATTCTGCTTCTTGGCGTATTTCAAAGTCATTAACCCATGCTATATAATTTATTGATATTGCATTTGTACTGAAGCAATGTTACTGCTCTGTAGTGTTTTGGTCAAGTAGATTGAGTATTTCCTTCAGTGTAAGAATACGCTTTTCTTCTATTATTAAAGTATCCTGTAAGTTTCTAAGAACAGTTTCTCTTTTTTTTTTTCTTTTTTTTTGTTTGTTTGTTAAAATCACGTATTCAATCTAGATCTAGTTGTAACTGATTATAAATCTACTATTCATGAGATGCTGCTTCCCCATATTTCTAGAGATTATATTTTTGATTTATTGATATTTTAGATTTTTTTCATCCAAGTATGTCAGAAATGCTTCTTTCAAAAAACATTTTTCACTACAGAGATGACAGCAACACAAAAATCCACATTCTTCATTCAGACCACCGGAACGTGAACCTAAATCAATTTATCGCCCCGGACATATAAATCATACATTGCTGAACGATCACAGAATGCTACATGATCAGTCCTTTGTAGTATACTACTACATGTTGATGTTGGAGTACTTACCACATCAACAGTAGATGGCACTGATGAACAGGTAACTCTTGAAATGTGATGTAGAGTGGTAACGTCTATAATCTCCAAAATGTACAGGCGCCATGAGAGAAGAAAGCGAGGGCTGACATCATCATCATCACATCAATCATCATCATCATCATCATCATCAATCATCATCATCATATGTCCTGCCGCATGGCGTTGGCGATCATGGCCCTCCATATGTATCTGTCCCTTGTTGCCTCAAGCACATCTTCCACCCTCTCTGTCCTCAGAAACCCTGCAGGTCCGTCCAATATTTTCTCCCTGGGTCTACTTGGCGCTCTCTTTCCCTCCAACTCTCCCGTTGTGATCAGGTGCTCTAATTCCCCTTTCCTATAAAATTGCTTATAAATGTGGCCTGTTTTTTTCTAATCTTCTATAGACTGTCTCGTTTGTTTTCTTTGCTGTCCATGGAACTCTCAACATTCTTCTTAGAAACCACATCTCCTCTACGTATACATTTAAATATTTGTTTTCTGTAACTTCGTGGTAGATAGAAAAAAATGACGCGAAATTATATTCTGTCTGAGTTTACAGAACAGAAATCTTATTTCGTCATTGCAATAATGACGTATTTTTAGGTATACTTTTGTTGACAGCATACGCATGTTTTATCACTGTTCATTTAATAAGATTGTAGCAAGACAATGGTATCAGGCTCGCCACAGTAATAAGAAACTCTGGGGAGAGCCAGACAGCAGAAGGTCCTCAGATGAGAAACACCCTCCCCCCCCCCCCCCCACATCTTCAAGCAAGTGTTTCAACCCTTAACCCATTGACTCCCGCATCCTGTCTACCAGCATCCTGCACTATCAACTGTGCTAGCAAAGCAAAAACTTAACCCTCGACTTCCCCCACCCTGCAGGAAGCAGATGGAAAGGGTGAGGGAGTCAAAGGGTTAAGTTTTTGCAGTTGGTAAATAGGATGCGGGAGTCAAAGCGTTAACTCCTGACACTCTAAAGGGGCCGGGCCGTATCCAGGTCATGAACCTGAATGCCTCTCTGCTGTCGCCACAAAAATTGCTATTCCGGAACCGCTGCTATACTGCTGCAAGGGCTTGGCTGCATACCGCAACGACAAGTTCAACAGCTGGTACAGTTCCACCAAAGATGACCGCTCTAAATCAAAACATCACTCGGCAAGATCAAATGTCCACCTTTCTAGCTCTGAGGAGGTGTGGTTTTATACAGATAAAGATCAACAGAAAAAGGAGAGGAATGACACAAATTTTAAAATGTAGGAAAATAATAAATCAGTGGATTTTTATGAAGAAATACACCGGAAGAACTAACACTCGAAGAGCTAAAAACCATGGATAAACAAATAAAACAAAGCCATAGAATGAATCACGATTGATCAGCAAAATAAAACTGTGGAGAAAATTTTACAATATTGCAGTAGACAAAGGGAATATTCGACATTAAAAATTATGGTAATGATAAGCTAATAATATGATAATGTACAGTTGGCAGTAGTTACATGTGTCACATAATATATGTAAGATTTATTTCCCTTGTTCATTATGTATTTCTCTCCTCTCTCATAGTTGTGTGTAGGGTAGTTGCAGAGTGTAAAGGTAGGCTTGGGCGCTCCTTTTTTTAGGAGTGTTCTGAGCTTACAGTTTTTGTGCTTTGTATCTGCTTCTATGCTAGCTGAATGGGTAGCGCAAACTATGTTAGATTTGAGAAGTACAACAACATGGGAGATAATTCCTACGTGACTCTCAAGAGTTATGTCCTTTGGTTGATAATTAATTATTTGTCTGAATTGTGATTGGTTGCGAGGGACTGCAAATAAAATGGCAACTTGAGCGAGTTAAATAAAATACGTTCGGACTCACATGAATTCCTTCTCGTAATTTACGAAAGATAGGGAGAGAAACATGACAGCATACACATACATACACTCAGATACAAAAACCATAAGCATGTGTATAAACTTTACAGGTAAAACGCCACCCAAGTCGGCGTTATCTACCAGCCGCTTCCTGTGAAAGACAGAAGTACACGCTTCCACAAAAGTCATTACCCAGCATCATGCACACTTTTTATCTCCTTAATTATAAAGAATGTTCCGCTAACCCATATTTCTTCATGTGAAACTATTTACAGTAACTCTTGAGTCAAAGGCTTTGAGACGTCTCGTGTACCTGAAGAGTCTTCTCTCGCAGGTAACCAGGTTGTTTGCCCCTTGTGTATGTGTTGTGTCTGTTGTGTTGTGTTGTGTGTGTGTGTGTTGTTGTCTGCCTGCCTGCTTGCTGTCTGTCTGTCTGCCTACATGCCTGCCTGCCTGCCTGCCTGTTGTCCGTCTGTCTGCCTGCATGCCTGTCTGCCTGCCTGTTTGCCTGTCCGTCTGCCTGCCTGTCTGTCTGCCTGTCTCTCTGTTTGTCCTGCCTGCCTGTCCTGTCTGTCTGTCTACCTGTCTGTCTGAAAATGAAGTGAAGCTAAGTGAAGTGAGAATTAAGTGTGAGACTGACATTTCGCAGTTCTATCTCAAATTTTTTAGTTTCCTACAACCATGAATCATCTCCTTGGCACACGAAAAGATTTACCTCTCCCAACAAAACACACAAATGAAGAATTCCCATCTGTATTCTCCAAGTATTTCACCACCAAAATACAAACTCTTCGTGACAGGCTTGACAGGACACCCTGTCAACCATGCCCACCTGACCCTTCCTTCTCTGGCACACCTCTTACTACTTTTACCCCAGTCTCACAAGAAGAAATTCTCAACACAATCAGATCCATGTCGTTCAAAACCTGCGAACTGGATCCTCTTCCAGGTTCTCTCTACTCTGACTGTCTCCCTACGCTCCTCCCATTCATCACTGACATCATCAACACTTCTCTCCAAACTGGAACTGTCCCAGATTCTTTCAAGTCTGCTATTGTTCACCCTCTCCTCAAGAAATACAATTTAGACCCAAATGAACTGAAAAATTACCGGCCTATCTCTAATCACTCTTTCTTGTCAAAACTGCTTGAAAAAGTTGTCCTCAACCAACTGAACTCTCACCTGTCTGCCAACAATCTCCTCAATCCTTTCCAGTCAGCCTACCGCCAGTGCCATAGCACTGAAACTGCCTGCTACACATTCTCAACAATCTCCTCCTTGCACCTGATACTGGCAAAGTCTCTCCCCTCACACTCCTTGATCTGTCTGCAGCCTTTGATACCATTGACCATGGTATTCTCCTTTCTAGACTTCATCATACTTTTGGCATCTCTGACATTGCTCTCTCCTGGTTCACTTCATATCTATCAAACAGAAAACAAACTGTTCTCATCAATGGCACTTACTCTCAACCTGCATACCTGACCTGTGGTGTTCCACAAGGATCTGTTCTTGGCCCTGTTCTTTTCACTCTTTACACCTCCCCCCTGTCCACCATCATCAACTCCCACTCTATAAAACACCACTTCTATGCTGATGACACCCAACTTCAAGACAGTGACTCACCTGACAATATACAGCGCCTCCTGACTCGCACCACTGAGTGTTACTCGGACATTAAAAATTGGATGACATACAACAAACTTCAGCTAAATGATGACAAGACAGAAGCTAACCTCACTGGCACCCGTCAGAAACTTTCTCAGCTGCCTCCTCTTTCTCTCCCATTATGTAACACATCAGTCCCAATTTTCAGCTAAAAATCTTGGTGTCTGCATTGACTCTACCCTCTCCATGAACAACTTTGTTTCTCAAACTGCCAGATCTTGCTACTATCACCTCCATCGTATAAGCCTGATCAGGAAAAGTATCTCTCTGTGGAAACAACTGCAAAACTCGTTCTCTCCTTCATAATGTTTCGCATTGACTATTGCAATTCACTCCTGTCCGGTCTTCCTGCCTCCACCATTCACATCCTACAGCGCATTCAAAACAATGCTGCACGCCTTGTACTCAAAAAGAAAAAAGCTGACCACATATCTGCTCTCCTGGCACAACTTCACTGGCTCCCTGTATCAAAGCGCATACAGTACAAACTAGACACCATGTGCTACAAAAGCCTCAATAACGCAGCCCCCGATTACCTGTCAAGCCTACTTGAGATCTATGTTCCCTCACGTACCCTCCGCTCTGCCTCCGATCCTCTGACTTTTCGCTTTTCCACGCACTAAGCTCAATACCTATGGTCCACGAGCCTTCTCTGTTTCTGATCCGCTCTCCTGGAACAAACTTCCTCTCTCAGTCCGTCAGCAACCTACTTTTGTCTCCTTCAAGTCCGCTCTCAAAACTCACCTTTTCTCCTCTGCATAAAATCCTGACCTCACTCAATCCCCTCTGTAGCCTGTCTCCACTCGGAGGGGAATCACATTGCAATATATAATTGTATATAATATGCTCTCTATAATTTTCCATTGCTTTTATTCTTTCTCCCCATTTATAGCCGTGTGCGTGTGTGTGTGTGTGTGTGTGTGTGTGTGTTGTGTGTGATGTGTGTGTGTGTGTGTGTGTGTGTGCGTGAGTGCGTGTGTGTGCGTGCGTGCGTGCGTGTGTGTGCGTGCGTGCGTGTGTGTGTGTTTCAGCGCTTAGATTTGATTTTATCAAGATTTTGCGCTATATAAATATAATAATTATTATATATTATTATTAATTATTATTTCACTGAGCATGGTTTCGACTCAAATAGTTTCAACACGTTAATTCTCCTTAAATCTGCCGTCTATTGCTTTACCATGCGACAGGCATACCAATACGTACTCATTTGTATTCTTCAAAACAGTGCGAAGATAATCCATGATCATAAACAAAACTGACACGCTAATATCACACATAGCCAAGTGGTTAGGATGGCCGTCAAACTTCAGGTCTGACTGAGTTCGATTCTTATCTGCGTACCTCGTGGAAGGTTGGCTAAAGGTGCTGTCACACGTGCCGTTTCGCCCGTGCTGTTGTGGAGAACCGTTTGAACTTGTGCGGGTAAGACCTGTAGGTCACGAGTTTCGTTGTTTTGTTTATCAGGCGTCGGAGGCAAAAGATTAACAAAGCACACAATGCCTTCTGCAGATAATATTTCTCGTTTTGTTTTGTTTTGGTTTGTTTGTTTTGTTTTGTTTTTGTTTTGTTTTGTTTTTTGTTTTGTTTGTTGTTTTGTTTTGTTTGTTTGTTTTTTTGTTTGTTTGTTTGTTTGTTTGTTTGTTTGTTTGTTTGTTTGCAATTCTTGCTTTGGCCATTCTAAAGAATATCATTAACTTGATACAACTCTATCAAATACTTCGTCTTCGAATCGGCGAATTTTCACAGCTTTACTTGAAGACGTGCCATTAGCAAAATGGGTGTCGGCTCAATGCTAACGAACGGGTCGTGTGTGTCAGCTCCTTTAGCGAGACAAACCTAACGAAAGCGTGGATTGGCTGGAGGATGCCAGTCGTCAGTTTGGAATAGATCACAATTCTATTCTGAATGGTCGGGTTGAACCCGATGCCTTGGGCTGTTTGAGATGTACGTTTACTAAGGCATATGCCCCGTTTCGGGTCTGTTTCAGCCTGTCCTCTCGAAAAGAACGATAGAAACGACTTGTGTGTCAGCAGTACCTTAACCCTTTGACACCTGCACCCTATCCACCATCTCCAAAAACTTGACCCTTTGATTCGCTCATCCTATCCATCAGCCTCCTGCGAGAAGCTGATGGATAGGGTGAGGGAGTCAAAGGGTTAAGGATTTGCTTTGTTATCATTGATAACGAGGCTGGATGCTACTGGATCGGATGAGGGAGTCAAAGGGTTAAAGAGTGGAGATTTTTTTCCCCGATCTCCCAGGTCAACATAACATGTGAGGACCAAACATTGCCTGAACCCCCACCCCCACCCACTCGTCATGTTCATAAACACGCCTAACATCAAACACGTACGTGGAAGATTCTGTAAGCCATACCAGTGTTTGATGGCTTATGGGGAAAACCCGAAAAATATGCAGCATGCATGCCCGGAGAAACAGGGAATGCAGACTGTGCATCAACATAAGCCTGCACAGTGTGGAACAAACTACGTGCGTATACACATCCAAGAAACTATCACTCGAAACAATTCAAGAAAAAAATAAATGAAAGGCTAAAGAAAATGGGGCAAAATCAGGAAAGAAAAAAACAACAACAAAAAACACACAATACAACCAACCATACAACTATCAATCAAATCAATCAACTAACCAGTTAACCAGCCAACCACCACCCCTTCCAAACAAACCAACCAAGCAAACGAACAGAAATGTTATATAGGTAATATTAGTGATTAGTGACAGACAATGAAAGATACTGAAATGTTAAGTCGAAATACAAATAATGATGGAGAATAAAAACATCATGCTGCTTGACATATACATAACATATTCATGATCAATCGTAGAAGAAAACTAGACACAACCAATAGCATTAATGATAACAACAACAACAATAATAATAATGATGATGATGATGATAATAATAATAATAATAATATAATAATGATGATGATGATGATGATGATGATAATGATGATGATGAGAAGAAGAAGAAGGATATTAATAACAATAATAATGATAACAATAAATGAATAAATAAACAAATGAATAAATGAAATTTGAAAAAAAAAGAACATAATCAACTACCCAATAAAAGTAAGTCCAATTGAATCTGTTTTGTAGACAAACCTAATGAAATTGGGAAAAGTCATAAAAAAATAAAAAATCGGGAACAACAACGAACGAAAACGCCATGTAATATACGTACATACTTACATACATACATACACACATACATACATACATACATACATACATACATACATACACATAAAAACATACATACATACATACATACATACATACATACACATAACACACACACATACATACACATAGACGTTAAAAAAAAAGGTCTGATACGCGAGAGTTGTCTTTTTGAAATCAAATGTTGTAGATAGATAAACAAACAGATAGATAGATAGATTAGATAAACATAGCATACATACAATATAATAACATATCATTAAAGATAGATGATAGGGGAGAGAGAAGACAGACAGACAGAGAGAGACAGAGAGAGAGAGAGGGAAAGAAATAATAGATATAGATAGATAGTAGATATAGATAGATAGATAATGATAGATAGATAGACAGACAGACAGAAAGACAGAGAGACAGAGACAGAGAGACAGACAGACAGAGAGTAGATTTTAGAATCAAACATTATGACCAAAACGAAATGTCATGTCCAACCACAAACTGTTTACTACTACCACTACAATCCCTCGCGGACCGACCACCAACCGAGCAGACTGCGACAGAGCGATTTCACACGTAAACTATGTCGCCAAGCTGGAGACACGAAGAGCCGAGTGGTGCAATGCTCTGGATGACAGGGGGGTTCCATGTTGACAGCACGAGGGTCGGCCGGTGATTGTGTGGTAGTAGTTAGTGTCGCTGTTCGTGCCTGTGCCGTTTCTTGTCTACTGTTCTGGTTTTTTAGGCTGTTTTGACTTTTTGTGTGTGTGTGTGTATGTGTGTGTGTGTGTGTGTGTGTGTGTGTGTGTGTGTGTGTGTGTGTGTGTGTGTGGTGTGTGTGTTTTGTTGTTTGTTTGTTTGTTTGTGTTGTTGTGTGTCTTGTGTTGTGTCTGTGTTTGTGTTGTTGTTTGTTTTTTGTGAGTGTGTGTGTGTGTGTGTGTGTGTCTGTGTTTATTTGTGTGTGTGTTGTTTTGACTTTGTGTGTTTTTGTGTTTGTTTGTGTTGTTTGTGTGTGTGTGTGTGTTGTGATTTGTGGTGTGTGTGTTTTTTTGTGTGTGTGTGATGTTTTGACTTTGTGTGTGTGTGTGTGTTGTTGATTTGTGTGTTGTTTTGTGGTTGTGTGTGTGTGTGTGTGTTGTGTGTGTGTGTGTGTGTGTTGTCGTGTGTTGTGTGTGTGGTTTTGATTTGTGGTGTGTGTGTGTGTGTGTGTGGTGTGTGTGTGTGTGTGTGTTGTGTTTGTGTGTGGTTGTGTGTGTGTGTGTGTGTGTGTGTGTGTTGTGTGTGTGTGTGTGTGTGTGTCCCCTAATTTTCGTTTTCTTTCGTTTATTTGTTTCTTTCTTTCTTTCTTTCTTTCTTTCTTTCTTTCTTTTGTTTCAGATTTAAGCGCTGGCTACCTCTTGCAATAGAGTCATGGACTCAAAATCTGTTATCTTGAGTTCGAATCCCAGCCTCGTGACATAAAGATCAGCCTGTTTGTTGCCCATCTTTTAAAGCTCCAATCATTCTGGTGGTGTCAGCTTAGTGTTTGATAGTCCTAATCCTACATCGCTCCCCTTCTTTTTGAAGACCTTACCAGGTCATAGGGTTTTGCGCAGATCCAAGGAGTCTGCCAGGTAAAGACGGCAGGTTATGTGAAGGTAGATTGAATTGCCTGGGTGTGATGTATCCCTGTTGAATAAATTTCAAACTTCAGTTTAAGATTTCGATTTATTGCTTGTGTGTTTGAAATTTTGTTTTTTGTTTGTGAGCCATGCGTGTGTGGGGTGTGTGTGTGTGTGTGTGTGCGGGGTGTGTGTGTGGTGTGTGTGTTGTGTGTGTGTGTCTGTGTGTGAGTGAGAGAGTTTTGTGTGTGTGTGTGTGTGTGTGTGTGTGTGTGTGTGTGTGTGTTGTGTGTGTGTGTGTGTGTGTTGTTGTGGTGTGTGTGTGTGTGTGTGTGGTGTGTGTTTCTGTTTTTAATTTTCCTTCGAAACTTACAAATAAAACAAAACCTTGGATAAACAATCAAAATTCAACAACAGCAACAACAACAACAAGACCAGCAACAACGAAAACAACAAGGACAACAACAACAAGACGAGCAATAACGACAACAACAACGACAACAACAACGACAACAACAACATAACAACAACAACAACAAGGACAACAACAACAAGACCAGCAATAACGACAACAACAACAACAGACATAGGCCTTCTTCGTCAAGGTTGGACCATGGAAGGCGCGCTTTAGTTGGTTGCCGGTTTCACTGCAGCTCTGGCAGCGTCGAATGTGATATCCAGGCACAAGAATGAGCAGGGTGATATGGAGGACCAGCTGTTGCCCATGCAGCAGTTCCCCCCTTCTCCATTCTGCTGACGGATCCAAAGGAATGGCGAAGGCCAATACTGTCTGGCGCCAACAGCATCTCAGGAGATGCCAGAAGGGCGCCGAAATCAGCATCAGTCTTACCTTCGGGAGTCCCGACTCCGGATTTTTTCTTTCCTCGGGATTTTATTTCTAAAGCCTTTTCTTTGGATAGGTATAGCCCAAAAGATTTTATTATGTCTTTGGTATGGCAGTAAAGAAGAGGAGACTTGAAATCAAAAAGGAACCAGAGAAAAACACGAAATTTACCGGACGAAGCAGCAGGGAAGTTTCAGTCTTTCTCTCCTAATTTTGTATTTGGTATTTGTTTGTTTGTGATCTTACATTCATGCTTGACAAAGGCCAGCTGGCCGAAGATTTGCGCCTGTCTTGTCTGGTTTTATCAAATACGCGTTCTGATTCT
>CM060315.1:57044134-57049134 GCA_030674185.1 Monoplex corrugatus | reverse complement strand
CTCTCTGTCTGTCTCTCTCTCTGTCTCTCTCTCTCTCTCTCTCTCTCTCTCTCTCTCTCTCCCTCTCTCCCCCCCCCCCCCTAAAATGTGAATGAGCTGTCGACGCAATGAGCTGTCGACGCAATGAGCTGTCGACTTTACGGGTACCTCCCGGAAAAAGGAAAGTGCCTGCAAGCATATACGTACGTATGTTTGACGGTGTGTCCATTCATGTGTGTGCATGTGTGTACGACTGTCTGTAGGTCCCTTTTGTACTGTTTGCCTGTCTCACTGTTGTCTATCAGTCTGTCTGACAATTAACAACTGATAGTTTGATGGTTTAATGTCACTTTTCTAACACTTGATGATTTGATGGTTAAATGTCCTTTACCTAACACTTGATAATGTCATGGTTTAATATCTTATGTCTAAAACTTGACAAGTTCATGGTTTAAGGTCCTTTGTCTAACACTTGACAATTTCATGGTTTCATGTCCTTTAACAATTGACAATTTGATGGTTTAGTGTCCTTTGTATGACAATGGGCAGTTGACAATAGTTTTGATGGTTTAATGTCTATCGTCTGAGAATTGATAATTGACAATTTGATGGATTAATGTCCTTTGCCTGACAATTGACAATTGACAATTTGATGATTTCATATTCTTTTTCTATTTTTGATACACAGTCCTATCAATACAAGAGGACTGGTTAATGTTAAATAAAGAAATACTACACATACAAAAAGTTAGATGGAAAGGCATTAACTTGTACATAATTAAACTCATTCAACAAGGAAATTAAACGACATGTTTAAACCTGCAAAAGTTACAAAATCTTTCTTGTCATTCTGTCTGAGTGAGTGAGTGAGTGAGTGAGCGAGAGTGAGAGACAGACAGACAGACAGACAGGCAAACAAAGACAGAGAGAGAGAGAACGTTATCTCTCTTTGTCGT
Source organism: Monoplex corrugatus (assembly GCA_030674185.1). Lineage (NCBI taxonomy): Eukaryota > Metazoa > Mollusca > Gastropoda > Littorinimorpha > Ranellidae > Monoplex > Monoplex corrugatus. The sequence goes on along the minus strand of CM060315.1, from coordinate 57,048,199 downwards.
AAATTCCATTAAGAATTACATTCTCTCTCTCTCTCTCTCTCTCTCTCTCTCTCTCTCTCTCTCTCTCTCTCTCTCTCTCTCTCTCTCTCTGACTGTGACTGTCTCTCTGTCCTCTCTCTCTCTCTCTCATTCTCTCACTCTCTTCTCTCTTGCTCTCTCTCTCTCTCACTCTCTCTCCCCCTCTCTCAAGCACGCACACACATACACAAATATACACACTCATCAATATTACACAGGCACACATAGGCGAAATGAGAGACAGACAGACAGACAGAGACAGAGACAGGAGGAAGAGAGAGACAGAGACACAGAGAGGTATCAAATGTTTTAAATGCTGGGCCTCTGTATGTCTGCGCGGCCCATAACAATAGGAATGAACAAATATTTTCACAGACATAATGCACACAAAGCGCAGTGTTTTCTCTAGCTAAGTGCCCTGACTGTAAACATTGACACATTTCTTGTCACAGTCACATTTTGTGTTGGCTACGAGCGAAGTTTAAAAACATTGATGGGATGCTTACAGCGTGAATTCATAACTCTAATCATCGTACATATTATATCAAAATGTTTCTTTAAAAAAATAAAAATAAAAAAAAAATAAAAAAAAGGCGCTCTTCTGTTCCATGGATTATTAATATCAAGTATGGATTACAACTATCACTGTCATTTGAATGTGGACAATGCTGCAAGTTTTAAAATGACAAATAATGGTGTAACTGACACTCCTTCAGCATTTTACAAATCCAGCCAGTTAACCCTTTTGATTCCAGCACCCTATCCAACAACTGCAAAAAAAAATTAACCCTTTGACTACCTCACCCTATCCACCAGCTTCCTGCAGACGTATCCCTGTGATTCCCTCACCCTATCCACAAGAAGCTGGAGGATAGGGTGAGGAAGTCAAAGCTTCCTACAAGAAGCTGGTGGATAGGGTGAGGAAGTCAAAGGGTTAAGTTTTTGCTTTGCTAGTATAATTGGCAGTGCAGGACGCTGGTGGACAGATTGCGGGTGTCAAAGGGTTAACGGTCTTCCATGGTCGCAGTGTCCTTGCTTCAGATGTCCACACAGAATCATCTTTGGGATGCGGTTGTCTTTCATACTGACAACGTGTCCTGTCCAGTAAAGCTGGCATTTGAAGAGTCTATACTTAACTTGGCGAACCAGTCCTCTGCTTCAGAAACTTGTAGGTTGGACCAAAGAGTATAGTCTACCCTCTTTGGTTGGACACTCGATGTTGCCACGTGATGTTGCAGATTTTATTCACATATCTCCGATGGAATGCCTATCAATTAACATCAGGAAGAGAGTTCTTGAGTGTTGTGTTGAAACGATACTGTTGAACTGTTGTGGATAGTCAACACGCAAAGTCAGAACAAAATTGACGCAAGTGAAATGTGGTTTCTATAAAGGATGTTGAGAGTTCCGTCGACAGAAAAAAAAACAACAAACAAACAACAACAACAATAGCAATAACAACAACAACAAACCCGAGACAGTCTTGAAGGAGGCGGACACAAGAAGATCATTAATAAAGAAGATTAGGAAAAAGACATGCAACATCTATAGGACATTTTACGAGGAAAGAGAAATTAGACTACCTGGTCACAACAGGAAAGCTGGAGAAGAAGAGAACACCAGGTAGACCCAGGGAGAAAAAATATTGGACGGACCTGCAGGGTGGCTGAGGGCGAAGAGGGTGGGAGATGTGCTTGCAGCGACAAAGGACAGATTCGTATGGAGGGCCATGATCGCTAACGCCACGCGGCAGGGTACATGATGATGTTGATGTTGATGATGATGATGATGGTGATGATGATGATGATGATGATGATGATGGAACTGTTCCAGCCGTTGAATATGGTGTCGTTAGGTAACCCAGGTCTCAAAGCGGTACAGCAGGGCGCTCAAGACTTTTGCTTCGTGCACAGCAATCTTTTGTGGTGAGTTTGATCCCAAAGTCTGGCTTGGCTACAACTTTGTCAAGTTAAGTTTGCCGCAGTCCTACAACAGAGCACCGTACCCCCTCATCTGTGAAACTATGTATGAGAGAGAGAGAGAGAGAAAAAAAATGGAGGCTATTCAAACAGGTGGAGTCAATAGCCTTTCTGAAACCTGAATGAAGCGGTAATAATTGCGTGAACTTTCTTCTATAATCATCGTGATAGAATCAGCACAGGTATTACCACATGCAGTGCTTATGAAGTCAGCGTGCACGTCAAAGAATTATGATACATATCAAATGACGATATCTGCCATTGTGAAACTCTAAGCCAGGTGGCTTTTAATGGCTGCTTCCTGTATGGAAATGAACAGACTTCCAGTTAACACTATAATGCTTTCTCTTGACAGGGACAGTAAAAAAAAAAACCGGAGCGGGGGGGGGGGGGGGGAAGAGTTAAAGGTATCAGTTGAAAAGAGTTACAGATGAGAGAGAGAGAGAGAGATGGAGACAGACAGATGGACGGACAAACAGACAGACAGATAGCGAGGGAGCGAGAGACAGAAACATGGAGACAGACAGACAGACAGACGGACAGAGAGAGAGAGAGAGAGACAGACAGACAGACAGAGACAGACAGAGTATGGGTGGGTTGGAGCGATAAACTCAGTACTGAGTTTGGATGGGCTGGGATGATGCACTGTGTCTGTTTTTCTGTCTGTTTGTCTAAATGACTGTCTCTGTTTGTGCAGCAAAAACGACACATGATAAACACGCCTGCAAGTGTATCCACATGAAACGTTCAGGTGTATCCATACGATTCTTCTGGTTGACCTACCATCTATTTCAGCGCTGTGTGCGAAATGATTTCTGATCGATCATCGCAGATGCGATCTTGTTTGTTTTTAATCACACCACACACACGCCCGCGCGCGCGTGCATACACACACCACACCACACACACACCACACACACACACACACGCACGCACGCACACACACACACATACACACACACACGCAGAGTGTGTGCTCACCATGCCTTCACCACTTAACCATCATCTAACCCTCTTCTCCATCAACCCACTCACACTCTCGCACACACCACACGCACACACATGCACACACATATACATACACACATACGTACATACGCACACACATACATACATATATACATACATACATATATACATACATGCATACACATACATACATACATACATACATACATACATACATTCATACATGCATATATACATTCATTCATACATTCATACATACATACATACACACACATACATACATACGTGCATATATACATACATTCATACATACATACACACATACATATATACATACATACACACACACATACATACACACACATACTTACATACATACATACATACATACACACACACACACACACACACTCACTCACCACACACACAACACACACACACACACAAACACACAAACACACACAAACACAAACACAGCACAACAACACACACTCGCATACATACACACACACACACAACTATACTCAACAAAACAATCCAGATGCTGACTGCGAATAAAACAATTGCTGTATGACCTCACTTCCCCATGGATCCACGTGCCCACTGTGTGTCAATTAAGTGTCTCCTCACTCTCCCAGATTCAAAGTCAGTTTATGGTAAAATAGCTAAACTTCCACCATCCCAGATAATAGGGCTGAATGAGCGGCCTACAACAATTCAGTTGCCAACAATAACAATAATTCAAATCACAAAAGTTTAGCTCCTCACTCCAAGCCGTAGACATAGAAAGTGAGATTTGCAAACTAGTAAGCCCGTCACACCATGTGTTTTATCGCCTTGCTAAGCTGCACGTTCGTGTGCTACACACACAACACACACACACACACACCACACACACACACACATCACACACACACACACACACACACACCACACACACACACACACACACACACACACACACTCACAAAGAACATCGCCATGATGTCGTTCAACTAGATTTTAATTCAAATTAGTGGTAAATTTCTCTTACTAGATCAACAAGATGATAAGCAATCAGTTTAAACATTCATTCTGAATACAGAACTTTACAGGTTAA
>CM060315.1:57019134-57031634 GCA_030674185.1 Monoplex corrugatus | reverse complement strand
TGTCAGTGGCTGGCTTATGGAAACACCAAAACACTTACTATGCAAACGATGACGAGTTTGAAAAAAAATGGCTTTTAGATGATGATCTTTACCGTTGGAAAATATAAGTGTCACTGTAGTTATCGCTGATCACTTTTAACGTTTGAATTCCCTCACCCTATCCACTAGCATTCTGCATCGTCGTCAATGATATAGCATAACAAAAACTTAACCATTTGACTCTCTCACAAAACTTAACCAATTGACTATCTCACTCTGTACACCAGCTTCTTGTCCTGCAGTAAGCTGGTGGATAGGGTGAGGTTGTCGAAAGGATACGTTTTCGCACCTGGTGGATAGGGTGCGGGAATCAAAGGGTTAATTTCAGTGATCGACGCATTAGACCCACAGCGGGAGTCAAAGGGTTAACTCCAGTGACTGACACGTTAGACTCACAGCGGGAATCAAAGGGTTAACTCCAATGACCGACACATTAGACTCACAGCGGGAATCAAAGAGTTAACTCCAATGACCGACACATTAGACTCACAGCGGGAATCAGAGGGTTAACTCCAATGACCGACACATTAGACTCACAGCGGGAATCAAAGAGTTAACTCCAATGACCGACACATTAGACACACAGATTGGAATCAAAGGGTTAACTCCAATGACCGACACATTAGACTCACAGCGGGAATCAAAGAGTTAACTCCAATGACCGACACATTAGACTCACAGCGGGAATCAAAGGGTTAACTACAATGACCGACACATTAGACTCACAGCGGAAATCAAAGGGTTAACTCCAATGACCGACACATTAGACTCACAGCAGGAATCAAAGGGTTAACTCCAATGACCGACACATTAGACTCACAGCGGGAATCAAAGGGTTAACTACAATGACCGACACATTAGACTCACAGCGGGAATCAAAGGGTTAACTCCAATGACCGACACATTAGACTCACAGCAGGAATCAAAGGGTTAACTCCAATGACCGACACATTAGACTCACAGCGGGAATCAAAGGGTTAACTCCAATGACCGACACATTAGACTCACAGCAGGAATGTCAAAGGGTTAACTCCAATGACCGACACATTATACTCACAGAGGGAATAAAGGGTTAACTCCAGTGACCGACACATTATACTCACAGCGGGAATCAAAGGGTTAACTCAATGACCGACACATTAGACTCACAGCGGGAATCAAAGGGTTAACTCCAATGACGGACACATTAGACTCACAGCGGGAATCAAAGGGTTAACTCCAATGACCGACACTAGACTCACAGCGGAATCAAAGGGTTAACTCCAATGACCGACACATTAGACTCACAGCAGGAATCAAAGGGTTAACTCCAATGACCGACACGTCAATCAAGATTCACTCCGGGAACATCACAGGGATAAATTAACTCCATGACCGACGCATCAGATTCACTGCGGGAATCAAAGGATTATAACTCCAATGACCGACATTAGACTCACAGCGGGGGTCAAAAGGTTGTAACTCCAGTGACCGACGCATTAGACTCACAGCAGGAGTCAGAGGGTTAATTCCAATGACCAACACATTAGACTCACAGCGGGGTCAAAGGGTTAACTCCAATGAACAACACATCACACCCATAGCAACAGACAAAGCAGGATGGCTGGAATTTCTAATTTTAGTTTCAGCTTCTGTTTCTCAAGATAGCAACTCCTCACTCGGAACAAAAATCATATGGACTGACGCCACTGGTGCCATGTGGCGGACAACAAACATTCAACAACGCTCATGGAATTAGCCCCATGTCTGCGGGTAAGCTCCACGCGCTGGCAAGGCTTTGAGATCCTCCTACCCAGCGTATGGGTTCTATCGACATCTATCCCCTTATCGATCTGGTTCTGTCTAAATCTATCCTCGTATCGATCTGGTTCTGTCTAAATCTATCCTCGTATCGATCTGGTTCTGTCTTAATCTATCCTCGTATCGTTCTGGTTCTGTCTTAATCTATCCTCGTATCGTTCTGGTTCTGTCTTAATCTATCCTCGTATTGTTCTGGTTCTGTCTTAATCTATCCTCGTATCGATCTGGTTCTATCTAAATCTATCTTGATATCGATCTGGTTCTATCTAAATCTATCTTGATATCGATCTGGTTCTATCTAAATCTATCCTCGTATCGATCTGGTTCTGTCTAAATCTATCCTCGCATCAATCTGCTTCCTTCTAAATCTATTCTCGTATCGATCTGCTTCTATCTAAATCTATCCTCGTGTCGATCTGGTTCTATCTAAATTTGTCCTCGTATTGATCTGGTTCCATTTAAATTTATGCTCATATCGATCTGGTTCTATCTAAATCTATCCTCTTATCGATCTGGTTCTACATAAATCTATCCTCATATCGATCTGGTTCTACATAAATCTATCCTCATATCGATCTGGTTCTACATAAATCTATCCTCGTATCGATCTGGTTCTATATAAATCTATCCTCGTATTGATCTGGTTCTATCTAAATCTCTCCTCGTATTGATCTGGTTCTATCTAAATCTCTCCTCGTATTGATCTGGTTCTACATAAATCTCTCCTCGTATTGATCTGGTTCTATCTAAATCTCTCCTCGTATTGATCTGGTTCTACATAAATCTATCCTCATATCGATCTGGTTCTACATAAATCTCTCCTCGTATGATCTGGTTCTACATAAATCTATCCTCGTATTGATCTGGTTCTACATAAATCTATCCTCGTATTGATCTGGTTCTACATAAATCTATCCTCGTATGATCTGGTTCTACATAAATCTCTCCTCGTATTGATCTGGTTCTACATAAATCTCTCCTCGTATTGATCTGGTTCTACATAAATCTATCCTCGTATTGATCTGGTTCTACATAAATCTATCCTCGTATTGATCTGGTTCTATCTAAATCTCTCCTCGTATCGATCTGGTTCTATATAAGTCATCCTCATACCGATCTGGCTCTATATCAATCTATCTTCGAATCGATCTGGTTCTTTCTAAATCTATCCTCTTGTCGATCGGTTCTATCTAAATCTATCCTCTTGTCGATCTGGTTCTATCTAAATCTGTCCTCTTATCGATCTGGTTCTTTATAAATCTAGCCTCGTATCGTTCTCCTTCCATCTAAAGCTATCATAGTATCGATATGGTTCTATCTAAATTTATCCTCGTATTGATCTGGTTCCATGTAAATCTATGCTCATATCGATCTGGCTCTATCTAAATCTATCCTCGTATCGATCTGGTTCTATATAAGTCATCCTCATACGATCTGGCTCTATATCAATCTATCTTCGAATCGATCTGGTCCTTTCTAAATCTATCCTCTTGTCGATCTGGTTCTATCTAAATCTGTCCTCTTATCGATCTGGTTCTATCTAAATCTGTCCTCTTATCGATCTGGTTCTTTATAAATCTAGCCTCGTATCGTTCTCCTTCCATCTAAAGCTATCATAGTATCGATATGGTTCTATCTAAATTTATCCTCGTATTGATCTGGTTCCATGTAAATCTATGCTCATATCGATCTGGCTCTATCTAAATCTATCCTCGTATCGATCTGGTTCTATATAAGTCATCCTCATACCGATCTGGCTCTAATACAATCTATCTTCGAATCGATCTGGTTCTTTCTAAATCTCTCTCTTGTCGATCTGGTTCTATCAAAATCATCCTCTTGTCGATCTGGTTCTATCTAAATCTTCTCTAATCGATCTGGTTCTTTTAAATCTAGCCTCGTATGATCTGGTTCTATCTAAATCTGTCCTCTTATCGATCTGGTTCTTTATAAATCTAGCCTCGTATCGTTCTCCTTCCATCTAAAGCTATCATAGTATCGATATGGTTCTATCTAAATTTATCCTCGTATTGATCTGGTTCCATGTAAATCTATGCTCATATCGATCTGGCTCTATCTAAATCTATCCTCTTATCGATCTGGTTCTATACAAATCTATCCTCATATCGATCTGGTTCTACATAAATCTATCCTCGTATTGATCTGGTTCTATCTAAATCTATCCTCTTATCGATCTGTTCTATCTAAATTCATCCTCGTATTGATCTGGTTCTGTCTAAATCTATCCTCGTATCGATCTGGTTCTGTCTAAATTTATCCTCGTATCGATCTGGTTCTGTCTAAATCTATCCTCGTATCGATCTGGTTTTATCTAAATCTATCCTCGTATCGATCTGGTTCTATCTATAATCTATCATCGTATCGATCTGGTTCTGTCTAAATCTATCCTCGTATCAATCTGGTTCTGTCTAAATCTATCCTCGTATCGATCTAGTTCCATCTAAATCTATCCTCGTATCGATCTGCTTCTATTTAAGTCTATCCTCGTATCGATCTGGTTCTATCTAAATCTATTCTCGTATCGATCTGTCATTAAAACATATTGTAGTAAAATGGATCTCTCCATCCTCATAGCCAAGTAATCATTCTTTTTAATCCAATGGGAATGGACGAAAAAACACATCCGTCACTCCCAGTACAAATGGACTGCGGCAACGCTCCTAAACCTATGGACTGTAATGAGGATCGAACCTGACGCTCTAATCTTCTGAGCTAACGGGCCATTTGTCTGAAAACTTCGACTCATGGACGGCACCGCCAACAGTCTATCGTTTGCTTATTGTAAGGCGCTTTTGGCTTCAGAAATCGCAACGAGTTTAATAACATCATCATCATCATCAATGTCGTCGTCGTCGTATTATTATTATTATTTTTCTTGTTATTATTATCATTATTATTATTATTATTATTGTCATTATTATTGTTATTATATTATTATTATTATATTATTATTATTATTATATTATCGTCATCATCATCTCATCATTACTATTATTATTATTATTATCATTACTATTTTATTATTATTGTTGTTATGATTATTATTATTATTACTATCTTCGTCATTATTGTTATTGTTATCATTATTCATCATCGTCATCGTCATCGCAGACATACATATATGTATAGAGAGACAAGTGATAATACATATATCCTCAAACAATTAGTCGCCAAAACCCTTTTTCACGAAAAACCCGTAAAAACCTATCCGCCAGCTTGCAGAAAGAAGGAACGTTGTAAGCATGGCTTGATTTTGAATATATTAATGTATCTGAACGTATACGCTCTCCTCTCCTCTCTCTCTCTCTCTCTCTCCTCTCTCTCTCTCTCTCTCTCTCTCTCTCTCTCTCTCACTCACTCTCTCTCACTCTCTCTCTCTCTCTCTCTCTCTCTCCTCTCTCTCTCTCTCAAAGCGCGAGCTCACGCGTGTGTGTATGTGTTCGGTTCAGAGAATGTTTATATTGCACACACTTTCCTTTCCCCATTTCAGCCTGGTTGTTTTTCATTAATTGGCAGTGGCTTGCAATTTTCACTGTGTTTTCCGTGTGTGTGTGTGTGTGTGTGTGTGTGTGTGTGTGTTGACAAAGAGGGATGGAGGTACTGGGAATGGGAGACAACTGCTCTCAGGACTTGTCGCAAGGGAGGGGGGTTTTCTGTTTTGTTTGTTTGTTTGTAAATTTTTTGTTTGTTTGTGCGTGCTGCATGTATGTGCGTGATGATGTTGTGGTGTGTGTGTGTGTGTGTGGTGTGTGTGTGTGTGTGTGTGTGTGTGTGTGTGTGTGTTGTGTGTTACGAATTTGTTTGCTTGATTCCCTCTAGCTCTCCCCCATTTCGCAAGCTTCATTTTTGTTTCTTTGTATTTGCAATATGTAATTTCAAATAAATCTGAAAGCCATAATTCATATGGGAGTAAAAAAAAAAATGGAGGGAGGGAAGAAGGGGGTGAGTGTGTAGTGGGGGGGGGGGGAGAGAAAAAGAAAATGGATCTGATTTGACATTACTGATAGAGGTGTTTACTGTCATTGGAGATCTGTGTGATATTTCCTTATATTTTATTTTTGTTTTGTTGGTTGGTTGGTTTTTATTTGTTTGTTTTATTTGTTTTTGTTTGTTTGTTTGTTTGTTTGCACTCTGCACTCGTGTGTGTGTTTTAATTTCTACTTTCTTTTGACGTGGCTGCATTAACTGATATTTATGGCCACAGAGCTTGGCGTTCCCACAGCTCTGTGTAATCACGTCTTGTTTGTTTCCACTTTCATCATTTCGCAATGGACTTGCACTTCTTTGTGTTTTTTTCTTTGTTCGTTGTGGGTTTGTTGATACAAGATGGCGTCTCCGTTACATCACATCCGGTGTGCGCCGAAGACAAACACTATTGTGGCTATATGTCATGTTTAGAGTTAAGAAATTTTTCAGGAGGGATTCGTCGCACTCGGACAATTCCATACGCGCTCCATCCTACTCAACCCCATCCGAAACTCCTTGGTTCTGCGCAGAAGCGCTATGCGCTGGCAAGGTCTTGAAATAGAGAGGGGAGCGGGATGCTGGAGCCACGGACACTGTCAGAATGATTAGAGAATTAAGATGGAAGCAAACAAGTCAACTGTTTATGTTGAAGACTAGGATTGAACTCGAGACGTGAGATCTTTCAGTACACTACTTTATCAAATGAGCCAGGTCGCCCACGCAAAATTGATAAAATGATACAATTTTGATAAGTTGACTTGTCACATAAAAGTCTATTGCGCAGTCGTTTTTCAGAAATGCTGTCCAATGATTTCTATCACAAGTGGTTATGTATGGCAACCACTTGTGAGCTAATAGAAGCAAACACGCTTACACACAGACAGACACGCTCAGACAGACACACACACATACAGGCACACGCACACACAACCACACACATACACAGAACACACACACACACACACACATACAGGCACACGCACACGCACACACACACACATACACACACACACACAAACACATACAGGCACACATACGCACACGCACACACACGCACACGTGCGCGCGAGCGCGCGCGAAAGAGAGAGAGACAGAGACACAGAGACAGACAGAAAGAAAAAAAGAGACAGACAGACAGAAAGACAGTCAGACAGAGACATAGAGACATAGAGACAGAAACATAGAGACAGAGAGAGAAAGAAAGAGAGAGAAAGAGACACAGACACAAGAGACAGAGAGATTTATAATAAACCTGAATTAGTTTCAATCTTTTCCTGTTGCATGTGTCGACCAGGATGTGAACTGACATTTGCAAACTGTTTGTACAATGTTCATTTATATTGTGTTAATACATTGATTCATGTGTAAATCAATGAAATTTCTCTGCCAGTACAAGATTACAAGCCTTTGGGTATCGCCCTTTTGATGAATGTTTGTCACCATACTTTTCAGATCGCCTGTGCAAATATCAAACATGTCGCACGCTGCGATCTTCGAAACAATAACTTCTGAAATCCAAAACAAGTGTGTGACCGTCCGCGTTCAAGTAAACAGGAACGAAAAAACAAAAACACAACAACAACAACGACAACAACAACAACAACAACAAACACGAAAAAAGAATAAGAACACTTATTTAAATTAATACAACAAGACAAGACAGGCGCACATTTTCGGCCAACTGGCCTTTGTCGATCAAGCGAAAGATCACAAACAAACAAACACCAGATACAAAAATTAGGAGAGAAATTCAAAGGGTTAAATTTTTGCAATTGGTGAATAGGGTGCGGGAGTCAAAGGGTTAAAAGAAACAAAGAAGGAAACTGTCACTGGAATATATTATTACAATTTCATACTGGAAGAACTTCAAATGAGCTATACATGTTCTTAATTTGGATGAACTGAGACATGTATCATATTGTGTTGAATTATTAATTTTGAACTTGCTGTTAATGAAAACAAACAAACAAATTTTTGGGGAGCAGAGAGGGAGATGCAAGGCGCGAGAGAGGGTAAAGGGGGTTGTTGTGAACTGGAGAGAGAGGGGAGGGGGAAGGCGGGTTTAACCCTTTGACTCCCGCACCCTATCCACCATTGTCAACCATGCTAAAAAAAAAAAGCAAAAGCAACCGTTTGACTCCTTCACCCTATCCACCAGCTTCCTTGCAGGCAGCTGGTAGATAGGGTGAGGGAGTCAAAGGTTTAAGTTTTTGCAGCTGGTGGATAGGGTGTGGGAGTCAAAAGATTAACGTTGTCCATTAATTAAAGCGAATGGAACCATTACAGCCAGCCAAACTCTCTCGGCTCCTTGACGAGCGCTCCTAGTCAGAGTCCTATCATTACACTGTCTATCGCTGTTGATGAACGAGAGAAGCTGTTTTAAAATGAATAGGTGGTGGAAAAGCGAGGGGGGAAAAAACAACAAAAAGAAATAGAAAAAAATGGGAAGAAATAAAAAAGAAAGAAGAGAAAAGAAGCTGACAACAGGAAAAAGAGAAGGCTGAGGAAATAATTCTTGACAAGCGAGTCATTAATTTAACCCTTTGACTTCCACAACCTGTCCACCAGCATCCTTCATTGTCAACCATACTAGCCAGGCAAAAACTTAACCCTGTGACTCCTTCACCCTATCCACCAGCTTCCTGCAGAGGAAGCTGGTGGATAGGGTGAGGGGAGTCAAAGGGTTAAGATTTTGCAGTTGGTGGATGAGGTGCGGGAGTCAAAGGGTTAAGTTTTTTTGCAGTTGGTGGATAGGGTGAAGGAGTCAAAGGGTTAAGTTTTTGCAGTTGGTGGATAGGGTGAAGGAGCAAAGGGTTAAGTTTTTTGTGCAGTTGGTGGATAGGGTGAGGGAGTCAAAGGGTTAATTTTTTTGCAGTTGGTGGATAGTGTGCGGGAGTCAAAGGGTTAATCGACAAGGATGGTAGTGTGATCAGCCGGGTTTTGAAGTGCGGACAGGAAAATTTTCTGCTGGCCTTCTTTTCCTTCGTGTTGTTACTGTGTGCAGCTGTTTCCTCACCTGCTTCTCTATCATCCTCTTCTCTCCTTCTATACGGAACAGGGTTTCTAAAGGATCTCTACTTGGTGTGTGATAGTAGAGCAAAGACTCTCTGACCCTCTACATGGCTCATTTTCAAGACCTAACGAGTGTACGTGTGGTATTCGTGAACCTAGCGATCTGTGATGGTTTAGATAAAACTTTATTGTAATTTTTTTTTTTTATCATACTTTGATAATAACATTTCAAAGTGATTGTATTATATTTTGATTCATTTTGGGTCTTCCCCCATCACATGGCCCCAGCGGTGTCACTGCACATGAAATTCATTCATTACGCACACGGAGACGTTATCTTGAGGAGAAACTGAAACTGAAAGTGATAATCGTAATCCACCAAAAATGAATTCAATAGCGTCCCTGTACGCAAGAAGTGTACCTTGCAGAAAGCAGTGCAAACACAGCAAATCTCTGCCATTCAAACAGTGGCTTGCCACAGATTAAATCTACGTGTAAGTAATGCATTAAATCGTCTATTAGCCTAATAGTGTCACACGTGTGTCCGTTAGGAGTAAGTCCTATTTGATGTAGGCCAATCAGTTCTGGCAATAGTTTTGAAAATCCTATTCGCAGTACAGGAAGATTCTAAATTTCTAAATAAGTTTGAAAGGAAGATCGGCCTCCAACATTGTTTACAGGGTGCTATAGTTTGTCTCTTTTAAGGCCACAGGTTATCATGCCTTCTTTCTGTGCAGCAATAATGTATCATCTGTTTACATAAATAATTCATTTATTCGTTCATTCGTTCCTTTATTTAGACTATACACTGTTTTACTTCCTTCTTTCATTGTGTGTTCAGTATCCAGTGGTTCTTCCTTCCTTCCTTTCTTTTTTTTTCTCATTTGGTGCTGTGTATTTACTATTCCAACAATGTTTTTTTTTCTCATTTGGTGCTGTGTATTTACTATTCCAACAATGTTTTTTGTTTCTCATTTGGTGCTGTGTATTCAACTATTCCAACAATTTTTTTTTTCTCATTTGGTGCTGTGTATTTACTATTCCAACAATGTTTTTTTTTTCTCATTTGGTGCTGTGTATTTACTATTCCAACAATGTTTTTTGTTTCTCATTTGGTGCTGTGTATTCAACTATTCCAACAATGTTTTTTTTTCTCATTTGGTGCTGTGTATTCAACTATTCCAACAATGTTTTTTTTTCTCATTTGGTGCTGTGTATTTACTATTCCAACAATGTTTTTTTTTCTCATTTGGTGCTGTGTATTTACTATTCCAACAATGTTTTTTGTTTCTCATTTGGTGCTGTGTATTCAACTATTCCAACAATGTTTTTTTTTCTCATTTGGTGCTGTGTATTCAACTATTCCAACAATTTTTTTTTTCTCATTTGGTGCTGTGTATTTACTATTCCAACAATGTTTTTTTTTCTCATTTGGTGCTGTGTATTTACTATTCCAACAATGTTTTTTTTTCTCATTTGGTGCTGTGTATTCAACTATTCCAACAATGTTTTTTGTTTCTCATTTGGTGCTGTGTATTCAACTATTCCAACAATGTTTTTTTTTCTCATTTGGTGCTGTGTATTTACTATTCCAACAATGTTTTTTTTTCTCATTTGGTGCTGTGTATTTACTATTCCAACAATGTTTTTTGTTTCTCATTTGGTGCTGTGTATTCTACTATTCCAACAATGTTTTTTGTTTCTCATTTTGTGATGTGTATTCTACTATTCCAACAATGTTTTTTGTTTCTCATTTGGTGATGTGTATTCTACTATTCCAACAATGTTTTTTGTTTCTCATTTGGTGATGTGTATTCTACTATTCCAACAATGTTTTTTGTTTCTCATTTGGTGATGTGTATTCTACTATTCCAACAATGTTTTTTGTTTCTCATTTGGTGATGTGTATTCTACTATTCCAACAATGTTTTTTGTTTCTCATTTGGTGATGTGTATTCTACTATTCCAACAATGTTTTTTGTTTCTCATTTGGTGATGTGTATTCTACTATTCCAACAATGTTTTTTGTTTCTCATTTGGTGCTGTGTATTCTACTATTCCAACAATGTTTTTTGTTTCTCATTTGGTGCTGTGTATTCTACTATTCCAACAATGTTTTTTGTTTCTCATTTGGTGCTGTGTATTCTACTATTCCAACAATGTTTTTTGTTTCTCATTTGGTGATGTGTATTCTACTATTCCAACAATGTTTTTTGTTTCTCATTTGGTGATGTGTATTCTACTATTCCAACAATGTTTTTTGTTTCTCATTTGGTGATGTGTATTCTACTATTCCAACAATGTTTTTTGTTTCTCATTTGGTGATGTGTATTCTACTATTCCAACAATGTTTTTTGTTTCTCATTTGGTGATGTGTATTCTACTATTCCAACAATGTTTTTTGTTTCTCATTTGGTGATGTGTATTCTACTATTCCAACAATGTTTTTTGTTTCTCATTTGGTGATGTGTATTCTACTATTCCAACAATGTTTTTTGTTTCTCATTTGGTGATGTGTATTCTACTATTCCAACAATGTTCTTTGTTTCTCATTTGGTGATGTGTATTCTACTATTCCAACAATGTTTTTTGTTTCTCATTTGGTGATGTGTATTCTACTATTCCAACAATTTTTTTTGTTTCTCATTTGGTGATGTGTATTCTACTATTCCAACAATGTTTTTTGTTTCTCATTTGGTGATGTGTATTCTACTATTCCAACAATGTTTTTTGTTTCTCATTTGGTGCTGTGTATTCTACTATTCCAACAATTTTTTTTTTCTCATTTGGTGATGTGTATTCTACTATTCCAACAATGTTTTTTGTTTCTCATTTGGTGATGTGTATTCTATTATTCCAACAATGTTTTTTGTTTCTCATTTGGTGATGTGTATTCTACTATTCCAACAATGTTTTTTGTTTCTCATTTGGTGATGTGTATTCTACTATTCCAACAATGTTCTTTGTTTCTCATTTGGTGCTGTGTATTCTACTATTCCAACAAATTTTTTTTCTCATTTGGTGCTGTGTATTTACTATTCCAACAATGTTCTTTTTTTCTCATTTTTCTGTGTCTTTTTCTGATAAAAAAAACATTCTGAAGAGGATTGAACTTCATGAAGTGTACCTTGTAGATTTAACAAAGAACTACATCGTTATGTGCTGAATTTGTTATTTGGTTGTTTACACGATTAACATTTTCAGTCTTGCTGGTCCATTCATCTGTACGTGTGCTATAAAGCCTTTCATACCTTCTCTTAGGATTGATAGTTGGGTACATGTATTGATTGCCTTTTGGGTTCTAATGGAATCTGTTGTGTAGAAGCAGTTTTAGGTAATTTAAGTCCCTTTTTACATATGTTTTAGTGTCCTTAATAATGTTTGTATTTGCATTCAGGTTTGATTTTATTTTTCAAATCCTGTGGTGATAAGTTGGACGGAATGGTCAACGCCAGGGGTATATCCTTAGATCATGTGCTTAAATGCACTGATAGGCGTGTACTTAGATTTTCTTTTACAAGTGTTCTTTTTCTCTCTCTCTCTCTCTCTCTCTTCTTCTCTCTCTCTCTGTTTCTCTCCTCTCTCTCCCTCTCTCATTTCTTTCTCCATTCTCTCTCTCTCTCTCTCTCATTCTTTCTCTCTCTCTCCATCTTTCTCTTCTC
>CM060315.1:57009134-57016634 GCA_030674185.1 Monoplex corrugatus | reverse complement strand
TGGAATCCCCCTTACTTCCTTCCAACCCGTTTCTGAGGACTTTGTTAAGAAAATCATCATGAAATCCGGCATTAAAACCTGTGAACTTGACCCATTGCCAGTTTCTTTCCTCACCCATTGTCTTGATACTCTTCTTCCTCACATCACCAACATCATCAACCATTCCCTCTCAACTGGCTCCTTTCCTTCTTCTTTCAAGTCAGCAATTGTTAGACCTCTTCTAAAAAAGACGACTCTTGACCCTGAGAATTTGAAAAACTATAGACCTGTGTCAAATCTTCCATTTCTTTCCAAGGTCTTAGAGAAAGTTGTTCTCAACCAGCTGTTAAACCACCTTCATTCCAATAACCTTGTCTATCCCCTTCAGTCTGCTTACCGTTCTGCACATAGCACCGAGACTGCTCTTCTCAAAATCTGCAACGACTTACTGACTACTCTTGACTCTAACAATGTATCACTTTTGACTCTCTTGGACCTATCTGCTGCCTTTGACACTATTGACCACTCTATCCTTCTCTCCCGTCTGCATCACTCTTTTGGGCTCCATGATACTGTCTTGAATTGGTTTCATTCTTACATCACCGATCGTCTGCAAGTAGTTTCTGTCAATGGTCTTTCTTCTAATGCTTCCTGTCTGACCTATGGAGTGCCACAGGGATCTGTTCTGGGCCCCCTACTTTTCATTCTCTACACCTATCCTGTCTCCTCTATTGTCCAAGAACACCTACTTCAGCATCATTCTTTCTCGGATGACAATCAGCTGTATGTCTCTGGGCCTCTCCCTGACCTTCCCCTCATGATCCAAAACACCCAATCTTGTGTAGCCGACCTGAAGGATTGGATGACTGAAAACAAACTGAAATTGAATGAAGAGAAATCCGAATTGATCTTGATCACCCCACCCAAATTCCAAAATCACCCCTCTCTTCCAACCTCCATCACACTTGTTGACTCGTCTATCACTCTCTCCTATTCTGCCCGTAACCTTGGTGTAACTCTTGACCAAACCCTGTCCTTCCATCTGCATGTTAGCAACGTTTGTCGGACTTGTTTTCTTGAACTCCGCCGAATTGCTTCTATCCGCCATCTCCTCTCAGAAGACACGACAAAGACTCTTGTCTGTGCACTTGTTTTATCTCGTCTTGATTACTGTAATGCTCTTTTGTCTGGTTCCCCCTCTCACCTCATTAACAAACTTCAGAAAGTTCAAAATCATGCTGCCCGTCTCATCTTCCGCTCTTCAAAATTTAACCATGTTACGCCATTGCTCTGTTCTCTTCACTGGCTCCCGGTTCAGCAAAGAATATCCTACAAGATTGCCTGTCTCTGCTTCAAATCTATTGAGTCTTCCTGTCCTGAGTATCTCGCCCATCTGTTACATCTCTACATGCCATCTCGAGCTTTGCGGTCCTCATCCGACACCCGTCTCTATAGTATCCCCATAGTCCGCACTAAAAGGTTTGGGCAGCGTTCTTTTTCCTATCAAGCACCAACTATCTGGAATCAGCTACCTCGCTCACTCAGATACTCACCCTCTCTGTCCACATTCAAACGCTCCCTCAAAACTCATCTGTTTCCCAAATAACTGGTAATTTCTGCCCCCCTCCCCCCATGTAACGTAATGTTGGCTTTATAATGTCTTAGTGTCAATGTGTCATTGCATTTGCATGTCGTGCTGTGTGTGTGTGTGTGTGTGTGTGTGTGTGTGTGTGTGCGTGTGTGTGTGTGTGTGTGTGTGTGTGTGTGTGTGTGTGTGTGTGTGTGTGTGTGTGCGTGTGTGTGTTTGTGGGCGTGTGTGTGCGTGCTTGTGATTTCGGTTATATGTTTTGCCATTGTTAACGCCTAGGGCATTAATTTGATTAGGCGTACTAAATGTTCATAATAATAATAATAATAATAATATATTTTTTTTAATAAAGTCAATCATAGAGACCGATATATACAGACTGAGTGACCCCGAAAGAGAAGATACAAATTTACAGAGGGAGCGAGACAGGGACATAGAGAGAGAGAGAGAGAGAGAGAGAGGAGAGAGAGAGAGAGAGAGAGAGAGAGAGAATGACTGCCATTAGGAAGGCCTGTGTTATAATTTGTGTATACCATTATACATAGATATCCAGACAATACGTCTCTGTAGGGGTCGGGCCGGCGCCAATCTGTCTATATCGCTGTCTGTTGACAAGAGTATCAAAAAGTCAATCACACAGAGCCGGCGGGGATTCCAACGTTTTATGATCTTAACCCTTTGACTCCCGCACCCTGTCCACCAGCATCCTGCATGCATCGTCAACCATGCTAGCAAAAGGAGAAACTTAAACCCACTGACTCGTGCTCCCTCACCCTATCCACCATCTTCATGAAGGATGCTGGTGGGATAGGGTGAGGGAGTCAAAGGGTTAATTTGTTTGCAGTTTGTGGACAGGGTGCGGGAGTCAAAGGGTTAACTCTTTCATTCCTTCGTCCATCAGGTGGAAGATGGTGGATAGAGTTAGGGAGTGAGGGGGTTAACAGATGATTAGCATGCGTGTGAAAGAGCTGTTCGGCTCACACCTGATACTCCAGTACTTAAGACTTGCATATCTTATCTTGAAGCTTGTATGCAGTGATGTCCCCCCCCCCCTCCCCCATCTTTCAGTTCATTATAAAGAATCTAAAATGTACAGGTAAAATAGATGATAGAAGAAAACGGTATATAGACATATTACCTACCGACAAACGAGACAGTCTTGATGGAGGCAGACACAGGCAGATCATTCATAAGGAAGATTAGGAAAAGACAGGCAACATTTATAGGCCATTTTATGAGGACAGGGGATCTGGAGCACCTGGTCACAACGGGAAAGCTGGAGGGAAAGAGAGCACCAGATAGACCCAGGGAGAAAATACTGGACGGACTTGCAGAGTGGCTGAAGACAAGGAGGGTGGAAGAGATGCTTGAGGCAACAAGAGATAGATACATATGGAAGTCCATGATCGCCAACGCCATGCGACAGGGCACCTGATGATGATGATGATGACCTACCGACTTACAAGAAAACGGTATATAAACATATTACCTACCGACTTACAAGAAAGCGGTATATAAACATATTACCTACCGACTTACAAGAAAACGGTATATAGACATATTACCTACCGACTTACAAGAAAACGGTACTTGATGTAGACCTGCCTCTGCCATTCTGCCCATTGTTCAATGATACTTCGCACGGTGAATATTTTGGTCAGTACATCCTCTTCCTTTGCAGAAACTGTTCGGTTTATTTCACTAGCTGTTTGTCTACTGCATCTAAGATTAGATGGATTATGATCTTTGCGAGGATTTTGCTCGGAACTTACCAAAGGATGATTATGTGCCATACTAGACACATAAAGAGATTAAATCCAGAGTTTTTACTGTTTTCCTGAAAAGGAAAATCAAGTCAAGTCAACTTTATGATTTCTCAATAAAAGAAATCACAATATAATCATCACGAATACATATCTAAAAAATCATAGCAAAATTAATGATGAAATAAATCAATCAAAACATATCAATTATAAAAAAAAACACATCTACATTATTTTGAGACATATATACACAACCCCTCAACCACACAGACATACAGCCAAACACACACACACACACACACACACACACACACACACACACACACATTCACATACACACACACATACACACATACACACACACTCACACACACACCCTCACACACACACTCACAAACACACTCACACACGCACACTCACACACACTCACACACACACACAAATACGCACAGACACTCTCTCTCTCTCTCTCTCTTTCTCTCTCTCGCACACATTCTTACATACACACACGCGCATTGCAACGCACACGCACGCACACACACACGTACACACACACACACACACGTACGCAAGCACACACACGCAGCAATATATAAACACAGTATGCCTCTTTATTCATATGAAAAATCTGTTAATCTCTCTTCATTACAAAAATCAGTGTTTAAATTTTAATATTCTGTGGTTTCTTATGTGTCTTCATACTTGTATAGCTTTAATGTTTGTTGTTATCTTGTTGTGTATGTAATTGTGAACATTTTTTATCACCTTTTGCCTTTCTTGCGAAATGTAAAGCGCTGGTGAGCATGTTTTTATATGGAATATGCGCTATACAAATAAACATTATTATTATTATTATATCAAACACGCGTTTTCTGCTTCCAGTGAAGTTAGCAGCTGTGCTGGTATACTAGGTCCTGAACAAGTCAAGCACAGCGATTGACCATGCTCAAGAGGGTGTCATCGCACTCGGACAAATCCATATGCGCTCCACCCGACTCTGCCTGCAAATTGTCTGTCAGGCTCCCTGAACTTGAGCAAAAAAAACCCTATGAGCTGGCAAGGTCTTGAAATGGGGAAGGGAGTAGGGAGGGGAAAGAGAGACCTATGAAAGACTAAGCTAACACTACCAGAAAAAATGGAAACATTTAAGATGGGCAAGCCAACAGGCCAGTCGTAAATGTTGCAGGGTGGGAGTTGAACTCGAGAGATGAGACTTTTGAGTGCACGGCCGTGTCAAAAGAACAACAGTGACTAAGATACATCTATCATAAATCAAGTGGAGAGTCCACTGCACTGATAAGGAGGCAGTGTAGAGGCAGTGTAAACAGCTCCAAGATACCACATTAATTCGAGTACCATACTTCAGTGTTGTGAACGGTAAATCATCGTATCTAGCACATTTATTAAGTGCTGGCCATAAAATGTCCATAAAAATGAAACGGTAAAGGTTGTCCCTATAACCTTGAGGTGGTAGGGGAGTGAGGTTGGTAGAGGCCTTGACTTTTCTCGGGGGGCCAGCATTATGAAGGGTAGGCAGAACTCATCTCCTCTCCCTCGCTGCTCTACTGATCTTTCCCAACTAATATCAGGGACAGGCATCCGTTTACAGCTGGGTGGACTGTTTTTTTTTTCTGGTGTTCTTTTTCTCTAGCTAGGCTCGACTCATCTCCTCTCCCTCGCTGCTCTACTGATCTTTCCCAACAAAGATCAGGGACAGGCATCCGTTTACAGCTGGGTGGACTGTTTTTCTGAGGGTGCTCTTTTTCTCGGGCTAGGCTCGAACTCGTGCAGTGAGATTGGAAGACAGTAACTGTACCTCTACGCCAACTAGGCCCCAAGCGTTGTGATGGGGAGGGAGAGAGGGGGGAGGAGTTAAGTCATATCACAAACGTTGTCCATAGACCTACACCATCAAGGACTATCCACCACACACTCAAGGACAGACAATGGTCCATAGACTGTATGGAGTTGTTCAAAGATGACACATTCAATAAATAATAAAAGGATGAGGCACTTGTTTCTCAGGTACCAAGACACTTCAAAATGTCAAATACAAAAAAAAATTTAAAAAGTGGGTCTGCGGTTTACAATGTCTGTTGTAATATCTGTAGTTTCTAGTGTACCAACAATAATAGTAATATATTTTGTCACCTTGGTTCATGGTTTTGTCAAAATACTTCAAAATGTCAAATGTAGAATAAAAAAGTGGGTCTGCTGTATACAATAATATATGCATCGTATTGTGGAAGATGTGCTTGCGGCAACAAGGGATAGATACATATCGAGGTCCATGATCGCCAACGCCATGAGGCAGGGCACTTGATGATGATGATGATGACCTTGGTTCAACACTTTTTGTTTAATCTTCTGGTTCATCCAGTGCACAAAATGCCCATCCTAATACTGGCTGTTCGGTGATGGCATACTGATGTTTGCCGTCTGTATTGATATTTTATTCCACTGCTATTTGTACAGAGTCAAGTAAATAATCCCCGTGTGGGGATGCCGGGGGTTCCTTCAATGTAAATAGTATCCCCGCCTTTGGAAATTTTGTGCTAGAAATTTCCTCTTTTCTGTCACTCTCTTTGTTTCTGCCTTGTTCCTTTGCTTTCTGTCATTTCTTCCTTCCATTTTCTGCCTTGCTGGTCCATTCACCTGTATGTGTTCGATAAAGTCTTACGTACATTTTCTTAGGACTGATAACTGGATACGTGTATTAAGTGCATTTTTGGCTCTAGGGAGATGAGATATGCGGAAGCAATTTTAGGTAATTTTTGCATATATATAGATATATATATATATATATATATATATAATATATATGTGTGTGTGTGTGGTGTGTGTGTGTGTTGTGTGTGTGTGGGTGTGTGTGTTGTGTGTGGTGTGTGTGTGTGTGTGTGTGTGTGTATGTTTGGTGTCTTAGGTATGTTATATTCAGGTGTTTTTTTTTAAATCCTGTGTGCGATAAATTGAACGAAGTGGTCAACGCCGGGGGCATGTCCTTAGGTTATGTGCACGAATGCATTGATATGAGTGCTTACTTTTCTTTTCTTTTTTCTGTTCTACGCAGTCGGCTGGGCTTTAAACAACGATAACAATAACAACAAGTAAATAATTCATACTGCCCATTATGCTAAATGCATGCAAAGCGGCAACAAAAGTTCAGCCACTCCTTTATCTTTGTGTCCTGGGACAGCTTCTGTGTGGTACCTGAAGTGTGTTTCGGTGCCTTGTGTTCTCCTGGTATTCGGCACCACGTGTTCTTGGGTCTTCCTCTTTCGTTCTCCGTCTGTTGTCCTGTGAACGGCAGTCCTAGTGACAGACTCACAAACACATTACGATTTCATTTAGTCCTCTTCTCCCACTGGACGAAGCAGCTGGGAAGTTACAGTCTTTTTCTCCTAATTTTTGTATTTGGTATTTGTTTGTTCGTGATCTTACATTCACGCTTGATAAAGGCCAGTTGGCCGAAAATTTGCGCCTGTTTTGTCTGTTTGTATTTTGTTTGTGATTTTACATTCCTGCTTGACAAAGGCCAGTTGGCCGAAAATTTGCGCCTGTTTTGTCTGGTTGTATTAAATACGCGTTCTGATTCTGTTTTCGTGTTTTTCTGGTTCCCGTTTGCTTGAACGCGGGCTGTCACACTTGTTTTTGAGTCCGAGTGATGTTATCCAGCTCTTTTCGAACGACAACCACCAAACAGCAAAATAATACAAAACCGTTTGAATTGTTTGTTAGCATTCGGGAAGGTGATGTCGACTTCCGTGGACATGTTTACATCACGAGTGTCACTGCTATCACACGAGTTAGTCATGGACAAGAATACGATGATATGAAGTTTGAATGGACTTTCGGGTTGTTCACTACTTTGCTGATAAATTTAGCATAATAGGCTTTTAGCGTGTTTGCTTTGCTTGTTTCTTCGTAAGCCTCTGCTCCTCCTTTTAAAATTGAGGAAATAAAACCGTGATTAGAGCCATGAATGCCATCTTTGAAAAAGATAATTTATAGTGTGACATCCCACCCTGCCACGTACAAAGTGGTGTCAATGATAAGATCAACTTTACACTGATACTGCGATAATACACTGAGGTCCTTCTGAGCTGGCTTTTAGGGGGGACTCTCTGAGATCGCATACGTGTTTGGTTTGAACAGAGCTCTCAGGTCGAT
>CM060315.1:56984134-56994134 GCA_030674185.1 Monoplex corrugatus | reverse complement strand
TGTGATTTTGGTTGCTATTTATTGCTGTCGGTCGTTTAATGAGAAAAAGGGACGATAGGCCTACTAACATGATTCATACGAAGTGACATCATCCGTGAAGCTTGATTGATCAAAGGGACATTATCAGTGCAGTGTGACCAAAGGGACGCTATTCATTAGTGTACTTTGACAATTTCTATTCTATGGCTGTGAGTTTAGAAACTTTCACTATCTATATCCTGTTTAGAAAATCCGCAGGAAAAAAACAACAACCGTCATCTGTAAAATGAATGTCATCACTATGGCATGACTACCTCTTTCGAAAGCCAGGGACAACAGACGCAGAAACAAAACGAAAAGCCACAGGTGCAGGCCAGTAGGCAGGACTGACCGATTGACTGACCACTCTGTCCACCTGACACGTTCATCCTGTAAAAGCCTGTGTTAACCCCTTTAAGTCCCGCATCCTGTCCACTTGCATCCTGCATTAATTGTTAGCCATGCTAACAAATCAAAAACTTAACCCTCTGACACCCGCACCCTGTCCACTTGCATCCTGCATTAATTGTCAGCCATGCTGACGAATCAAAACTTTAACCCTTTGACTCCTGCACCCTGTCCACCAGCATCCTGCATTAATTGTCAGCCATGCTAACAAATCAAAACCTTAACCCTTTGACTCCCTCACTCTATCCACCAGCTTTCTGCAGGAGAGAGAGAGAGGGTGAGGGAGTCGAAGGGTTATGCTTTTGCAAGTTGGTGGATAAGATGCGGGAGTCAAATGGTTAATCTAAGTTGCTTTAAGCGGATACTGTCAGTTACTAGACAATGATAGACAGTGATGCTGCCTTAAGGCAGTCACATACTACTCTGCCTTGTGTAAGGGACCAAAGTCAAGAAATGACTTCCAGCTGATGCAGTGACGCAGACTTCCTGAAATCTTTTGCGGGCAAGTTGCCTCTTCTCCCACTGGACGAAGCAACAGGGACGTTTCAGTCCATTTCTCGTAATTTTTGTATTTGTTGCTTGTTTGTTTGTTTGTGATCTTACATTCACGCTTGACAAAGGCCAGCTGGCCGAAAATTCCTCCTGGTTTTGTCTGGTTGTATTAAATACGCGTTTTGATTCTATTTTCGTGTTGTTGTTTTTTTGGTTTTTTTGGTTTTTATTGTTTTGTTGTTGTTGTTGTTGTTGTTCGTTTGTTTGTTTGTTTGTTTGTTTGTTTGTGTGTTTGTTTGTTTGTTTGTTTTCTGATTCCAAGCTGCCTCTGCCTATGCTGATAGAGCCGTGAAGTCAAGATCTGATGTCTCGGGTTCAATCCCAACACAGCGAAAGAGGCCAGTTTTATTTTTTAACCCTTTGACTCCCGCACCCTATCCACCAACTGCCAAAACTTAACCCTTTGACTCTCCTGCACCCTATCCACCATCTGCAAAACCTTAACCCTTTGACTCCCGCACCCTATCCACCAACTACAAGAAGAACTTAACCCTTTGACTCTCCCGCACCTTATCCACCATCTTCCTGCCAGCATGGTTGACAACGGCGCTTTGTTGATAGACAAAACCAAGAAAACGTTTTCAATCATGCCCATCAACAAAGCGCCGTGCTTGACCAGCACCTGTCTCTGTCTTCCGCAGCGACTGCAGGGGAGGGGTGGTGGTGATATGGGATGGGGTGGGACAGTACCAACGGCTGATTTTGTCATCTTGGTCGAGGAAGAGGATCCAGGTGCGCATTCCAGAGCAGAAAAAGCAGATGGGCCGTGACCATTACTGCAGATTTTGTGTTAACCTTTTGACTCCATCACCCTGTACACTAGCATCCTGCTTTGTCAGCCTCCCTAGAAAAAAAAAAAACTTAACCCTTTGACTCCTTCTCCCTATCCACCAGCTTCTCCTAGGGCTGAGGGAGTCAAAAACGTTAAGTTTTTGCAATGGGTGGATAGGGTACGGGAGTCACAAGGTTAAGAAACTAATGCTGTTGGCTTTGTGTCCAGTGACTGACGCTGTTGGCTTTGTGTCCGGTGACTGATACTACAGGCTTTGTACCCAGTGATTGATGCTGTTGGCTTTGTGTCCAGTGACTGATGCTACAGGCTTTGTGCCCAGTGATTGATGCTGTTGGCTTTGTGTCCGGTGACTGATGCTACAGGCTTTGTGCCCAGTGATTGATGCTGTTGGCTTTGTGTCCAGTGACTGATGCTACTGGCTTTGTGTCCTGTGACTGATGCTACAGGCTTTGTGTCCAGTGACTGATGCTACAGGCTTTGTGTCCAGTGACTGATGCTACAGGCTTTGTGTCCAGTGACTGATGCTACAGGCTTCGTGTCCAGTGACTGATGCTGTTGGCTTTGTGTCCAGTGACTGATGCTACAGGCTTTGTGTCCAGTGACTGATGCTACAGGCTTTGTGTCCAGTGACTGATGCTACAGGCTTTATGTCCAGTGACTGATGCTACAGGTTTATGTCCAGTGACTGGTGCTACAGGCTTTATGTCCGGTGACTGATGCTACAGGCTTTGTGTCCGGTGACTGATGCTACAGGCTTTGTGTCCAGTGACTGATGCTACAGGCTTTGTGTCCAGTGACTGATGCTACAGGCTTTGTGTCCAGTGACTGATGCTACAGGCTTTATGTCCAGTGACTGATGCTACAGGCTTTGTGTCCAGTGACTGATGCTACAGGCTTTGTGTCCAGTGACTGATGCTACAGGCTTTGTGTCCAGTGACTGATGCTACAGGCTTTATGTCCGGTGACTGCTGCTACAGGCTTTGTGTCCAGTGACTGATGCTACAGGCTTTATATCCAGTGACTGATGCTACAGGCTTTGTGTCCAGTGACTGATGCTACAGGCTTTGTGTCCAGTGACTGATGCTACAGGCTTTATATCCAGTGACTGATGCTGTTGGCTTTGTGTCCAGTGACTGATGCTGTTGGCTTTGTGTCCAGTGACTGATGCTACAGGCTTTATGTCCAGTGACTGATGCTACAGGCTTTATATCCAGTGACTGATGCTACAGACTTTATATCCAGTGACTGATGCTACAGGCTTTGTGTCCGGTGACTGATGCTACAGGCTTTATATCCAGTGACTGATGCTACTGGCTTTATACAAGATACAAGATAGTTTATTTGTCCCGAAGGAAATTACGTTGCCAATCACATTACAAATTAGACATAAAATTATACATTATAAATTATAAAGGCATTACAAACAAACAATTAATATTATCACATACATTATAATATCACATACTCTCGCATATCACAGCGCGCTGCTCTCACAAAGACCAAGTGCCAATTATCACAATAAACATTAAAATAGTAAAATTAGAGTGCAGGTTAAGCATAAAGATTTCAAATAAAATTACGAGTATAAGCGTTGTTAAAAGATAATATGGCTTTGGGTATGAAACTATCTTTGTATCTTTATATCCGGTGACAAACAGAGAGAGCCAGAGACAGACAGATAGACAGAGCCAGAGACAGACAGATAGACAGAGCCAGAGACAGACAGACAGACAGAGCCAGAGACAGACAGACAGTGCCAGAGACAGACAAACAGACAGACAGAGCCAGAGACAGACAGACAGAGCCAGAGACAGACAAACAGACAGACAGAGCCAGAGACAGACAGACAGACAGATAGACAGAGCCAGAGACAGACAGACAAACAGACTGAGTCAGAGACAGATAGACAGAGGAACAGAAAGAAAGAGACAGACAGATTGACACTCAGACAAACATACAATAATTAATCTTATTTTGATTTGTGAGGAATATTGTGCGAAACTTGTTATTCATAAGCAGTTGAATTAAACGTTACTTGGAAATGTACAGTTTACTTTGAAAATTGAGAGGTGGTAAAAAAGAGAAAGAGAGGGGGTAGAGAGAGAGAGAGAAAGAGAGAGAGAGAGAGAGAGAGGAGGAGAGAGGGGCAGAGAGAGAGAGAGAATGAGAGAGGGAGAGAGAGGAGGAGAGAGGGGCAGAGAGAGAGAGAGAAAGAGAGAGAGGGAGGGGGAGAGAGAGAGAAAGAAAAAGAGAGAGAGGGAGGGAGAGAAAGAGAGAGGGAGGAGAAAGAGAGAGAGACAGAGAGAGAGAGAGGGGGGGAGGGAGAAGGAAAGAGACACACAGACAGACAGAGAACAAGAAACAGAATAGGAGAATATTCAAAGAGCGACCAGGACCGACAGACCCCATATGTGAATTAACTACTTCAAGTTGTCAACAGTCCAGCCTTACGTACGTGACACGTCCGGACAAACTGACCAACGGTTTTAACATCGTGTGAACTGAACCTTGCCCGTATGACTGTCCACTGATAGATAAGGTCCAGTCAACGTGTCACGACAGTTGTTCCCAGCACACACTGACCAAAGGCCTGTGATTCTATCGTTTCATTAACGCTTGTGTTTATAACCTGGGTGATAATCAAGCACACCTGGACTGCTAACAGTGTCCGTGAAATCGATCGTCCGTTCCCAACAGGTAACCGTGCTTACGCTGCTGGTCTTGTGTGGCATTTTAACCCTTACTCTTCCAGTCTCTCACATGTCGGTGTCACCTGGGTTCGGTGTTGGCCGCTGCATATCTGGACACCATCATCTCCCTCCAGGCCGCTCTGTCTTGACTTTTTTGGACAATTTCTTGAATATTTAGGCCACTGATGTTGGTTTATGGTCTCGATGTATGAGATTAGAGGTCTGCCTTGCTTCCTTTTTTGCCACTATTTTTTTCCTTGAAAGATGGTTGCCATGAGGTCCGTGTTCTTGTCGCTGTTAGTGTGAAATGTATTTTAGTCTTCCCTTGTTGATGTCTGCTAGTAGTTTTCTGGTGGTATCAAGTTCTTCCAGGACACTTTCATTAGTTCTGTCATTCCATTTGACACGTAGTATTCTCAGATAAAACCACTCTCTACTGCTTCAATTCTTCTGAAAAATCGTTTACGGCACAGGAAACGGTCAAATTCAGTTGCTGCATACTATGCAACAGAACGATTGAAATCAAGAGGCTAGTTCTGAAGATTTTGGGATTTTGTTGATGGCATCATCAGGAAGAGACGATGGAGATGGATTGAGTACATCACCTGAAGATGAAGGCATCACCCCTTCTTTGGACACACAAGAGAGAAAGGGGGACATCTCGTTACGTCCAGTCACGTCCCAGGTTCTATACGTCCAGGTTCTTACGTCCCAGGTTCTATACGTCCAGGTTCTATACGTCCCAGGTTCGATCGTCCCAGGTTCTATACGTCCAGGTCTATACGTCCAGGTTCTATACGTCCAGGTTCGATACGTCCCAGGTTCATACGTCCAGTCTATACTCCCAGGTCTATACGTCCGTTCTAACGTCCAGGTCATAGCCCAGTTCTATACGTCCCAGTTCGATACGTCCAGTTCGATGTGTCACACACGCACCACGCACGCACGCACGCACACACACACACGAACGCACACACAACACACACACACACACACACACACACACACACACACACACACACACACACACACACACATCGGTATATCACAGGGTGCGAAGCCAGGGGAACGCAGACTCCCCGAGAAACATTATGTGGGAACTGGGCGCAGACCGTGGTAGGTATTACACGGCAGATATCAGCATGGCGCTCTAACATTATGGCAAGCTGGCGGTAAAGGGGTTAAAGTTCATTGCCTTGTTTACTCTTCGTTCAGGTCTGTCACAGCTGTTACAGTTGTACGTCACGTAACGGCACACCTGTCTGACACACCGCAATGTACTTATACTCTTGTCGCAATTGTAGTCTGACATGTCACACCGGAGCACGATGTGGTGTTAATTGCTTAGTTAGTTTGTGCTTCTTTTACTAAGGTGCCTCCCAGAACGGTTCGTTAGGTAGTAGTACTGAAAAAGGTTGTCGCTCAGTGAAACGGTTCCATCGAGGACAAAGAGCTGGAAAAACTCCAAAAGGACGTGTATGAGCCCCTTAAGTAAACAGCAGCACTGTAAGTGGACAGCAGTCCAGACAGAGCATTTTAAGTTTCTTTTCGGCATCTCTTTCTATTCATCACAAACATGTACATTGTATTTCATGTACTGAGTTCCCCCATGGGGATGCCGGGGGCTCTTTCAGTAAAAATAGTATCCCCACCTTCTGGAAATTCTGTGCTAGAAATTTCCTCTTTTCTGTCATTCACTTTGTTTCTGCCTTGTTCCTTTGCTTTCTGTCATTTTTTCCTATCATTTTCTGCCTTGTTGGTCCATTCACCTGTATGTGTTCGATAAAGTCTTTAGGAGTGATAATTGGGTACATGTACATATGTGTATTACGTGCATTTTTGGCTCCAAGGAAATGAGACATGCGGAAGCAGTTTTAGGTAATTTAGGCCCGTTTTATATGTTTTAGTGGCTTTAGTTATGTTTAAATTTGTATTCAGGTGGGTTTTTTTTAAATCCCCTGTGCGATGAATTGGACGGAGTGGTCAAAGCCAGAGGCATATCTTTACATTTTGTGTGTGAATGCACTGATATGTGTACTTAATTTTCTTTCTTTTTTTTTTTTTTTTTTTTTTTTTTGTCCCTGTTGGAAGTATGGTGTATGTTTTGAAACGGTTATAGCTCTGATATGGCTCTACTCAGTCGGCTGGGCTTTAAACAAAAAATAACAGTACAAACAATAATGTACTGAGTATAAAATCCGCCACGAATATGGGGTATTGAAAACGAAATTACGATTTCCGTAATGCAACACAATAATGCACCCTTCCCCGCCGGATGAATGACTGCCTACAATCAAAGAGAAGTAAGCTAATCGTAGGCACTACGCTCTTGGATACCATGGCATCGTCTGCTGTGCCAGGAGTGGGACCCTGCTCCATAGCCGCAAGTAGAGGAAACGGGTGGCTGTGCGTACGACGAGGCCAGCGAAGGAAGAGAGTTTTAACCCTTTGACTCCTGCATCCTATCCAACAACTGCTAAAAACTTTACCCTTTGATTTCCCCACCCTTCCCACCAGCTTCCTGCAGGAAGCTGGCGGGAAGGGTGAGGAAGTCAAAGGGTTGAGATTTTTTTGTTTTTACTGGCATGGTTGACAATGCAGGATACTATTGGACAGGGTGCGGGAGTCAATGGGTTAATTAAGGTACACCATGAGAATTGGATCAAAGCGGTTATCTGCACTGGTCAGGAACTTTAGCCCACCACACCGTTAAATATGGCAACATTCAACATCTGGCTCACACATCACTGAGCTTTGGACACAGAGTAGTGGTGGGAATCGACTGACGGCGCGCGGCTGGAACTTGTCTATCAGGCGAGGGAGTGAGTATTGTTGCCCACTTACGGTGCTGTTATTCGGGACCCACATACATGATTGAACCAAGTAAGCCAATAGTAACGTATCCAGCGCTGCATCTTGTCGTCAGATCGGGGTTTTGGAGTTCAGAGTATCTTCAAAAGGAATTCATCATCACACTGCGGTTAAAACAGCCAGCAATTATCTTAAAAACTCCTTGATTCTGTGCGAAAACCCTGTACTCTGGCAAAGTTTTGAAATGAGGATGGGATGGGTGGTAACGGGATCTGGTAATGGTGAACACTGATATCACCAGAATGACTGGAGCATCAGACTGATGGAAACATTAAGCTGATGGAAACGTCAAGCTGATGGAAACATTAAGCTGATAGAAACGTCAAGCTGATGGAAACATCAAGCTGATAGAAACGTCAAGCTGATAGAAACGTTAAGCTGATGGAAACATTAAGCTGATGGAAACATTAAGCTGATGGAAACATTAAGCTGATGGAAACATTAAGCTGATGGAAACGTTAAGCTGATGGAAACGTTAAGCTGATGGAAACATTAAGCTGATGGAAACATTAAGCTGATGGAAACATTAAGCTGATGGAAACGTCAAGCTGATGGAAACATTAAGCTGATGGAAACGTCAAGCTGATGGAAACATTAAGCTGATGGAAACGTCAAGTGATGGAAACATTAAGCTGATGGAAAACATTAAGCTGATGGAAACATTAAGCTGATGGAAACGTCAAGTGATGGAAACATAAGCTGATGGAAACATTAAGCTGATGGAAACTTAAGCTGATGAAAACATTAAGCTGATGGAAACATTAAGCTGATGGAAACATTAAGCTGATGGAAACATTAAGCTGATGGAAACGTCAAGCTGATGGAAACATTAAGTTGATGGAAACATTAAGCTGATGGAAACGTCAAGTGATGGAAACATTAAGCTGATGGAAACATTAAGCTGATGGAAACGTCAAGTGATGGAAACATTAAGCTGATGGAAACATTAAGCTGATAGAAACATTAAGCTGATAGAAACATTAAGCTGATGGAAACATTAAGCTGATGGAAACGTCAAGCTGATGGAAACGTCAAGCTGATGGAAACGTTAAGCTGATGGAAACGTCAAGCTGATAGAAACTTAAGCTGATGGAAACGTCAAGCTGATGGAAACATTAAGCTGATGGAAACGTTAAGTTGATGGAAACGTCAAGCTGATGAAAACGTCAAGCTGATGAAAACGTCAAGCTGATGGAAACGTCAAGCTGATGAAAACGTCAAGCTGATAGAAACGTCAAGCTGATGGAAACATTAAGCTGATGGAAACGTCAAGCTGATGGAAACATTAAGCTGATGGAAACGTCAAGCTGATAGAAACGTTAAGCTGATGGAAACATTAAGCTGATGGAAACGTCAAGCTGATGAAAACGTCAAGCTGATGGAAACGTCAGCTGATGGAAACGTCAAGCTGATGGAAACTTAAGCTGATGGAAATGTCAAGCTGATGAAACGTCAAGCTGATGGAAACGTCAAGCTGATGGAAACGTCAAGCTGATGAAAACGTCAAGCTGATAGAAACGTCAAGCTGATGGAAACATTAAGCTGATGGAAACATTAAGTTGATGGAAACGTCAAACTGATGGAAATATTATTCTGATGGAAACGTCAAGCTGATGAAACATTAACCTGGTGGAAACATTAACCTTATGGAAACATTAAGCTGGGCAACGAACAAGCCAACTTGTATGTTACAGGCTGAGAATAAACTCGAGATATATAGATCTTCAGTCCACGGCTCTTTCAAAAGAGCCAGTCAGCCAGCTCAGAACATTGTCCTATCAAAACTGAAAATAGTGTCGGATCATACAGTTATACTATCCCCGGTCAGGATAAATCAGTAGTAAGTCGTCTGTCCCCTGAGACACACATATCACTTTGGTTGAGATGATGTGTCAGCAAACAGATGACTCACTGATTTTCGTATCAAGTGGTTTAATGGTGTAATTGTCAAAATGTATGGGTTTATGCTTTATGGATAAACTTGATGGCAGTCTGTCAATTTTGCAATGACACAATGCCTTCGTATAACGTACCAAAACCCATAGGTTAGCTTGTGCCACAAGACGTGGCCAGCTCATGGATTTATGTGCAGGCTTAAGCCTTGGGGACATGACTATGCTGGAGCTTCTCCATCACATGGCTCCTGTGACGTCAGTGCATATGGAATTCATTCCGAGCGCGGAAAGACGTCATCTTGACAAACTGAAAGTGAAATGCCTTCGTAGGACTGCTCAGTCCCAGCTCATTCATTAACCCTTTGATACCCACATCCTGTCTGCCAGCTGCAAAAACTTAACCCTTTGACTCCCTCATTCCTATCCACCAGCTTCCTGCAGGAAGTTCAAGTTCAAGGAGTCCGAGAGACAACATACGGCAGATAGGGTGGAACACATCAAAAAAATCATCAGAGTGCGATGAGAATCACTCCTGAATAAATTTCAAACTCTTAATTAAACTCTACGAATAATCTGACAGACTCCGTGAGCCTGCGCAAAACTCTATGCGTTAGCAAGAATTTGAAATAGGGAGGGAGGAGAAGGGACTAATGGAACGCTAAGATGACGCCACCAGATATCACTGCCTTTAAAACTAGATAGAGAACGGTCATGCACGCAAACAAAGGTCTTTCACACAAAAATCTGATTGTTTAGACAGAGAGCGCTCGCAA
>CM060315.1:56951634-56979134 GCA_030674185.1 Monoplex corrugatus | reverse complement strand
ATCTGGTATCCATGGGGACTCTGGGTCTGATAGGCCCTCTTGACAACAGTCTGGTATCCATGGGGACTCTGGGTCTGATAGGCCTTCTTGACAACTATCTGGTATCCATGGAGAATCGGGTCTGATAGGCCTTCTTGACAACAATCTGGTATCCATGGAGACTCTGGGTCTGATAGGCCCTCTTGACAACAATCTGGTATCCATGGGGACTTTGGGCTCTGATATGCCCTCTTGACAACAGTCTGATATCCATGGAGACTCTGTGTCTGCTAGGCCCTCTTGACAGCAATCTGGTATCCATGGGGACTTTGGGGTCTGATATGCCCTCTTGACAACAGTCTGGTATCCATGGAGACTTTGTGTCTGCTAGGCCCTCTTGACAACAATCTGGTATCCATGGGGACTCTGGGTCTGATATGCCCTCTTGACAACAATCTGGTATCCGTGGGGAATCTGGGTCTGATAGGCCTTCTTGACAACAATCTGGTATCCATGGAGAATCTGGGTCTGATAGGCCTTCTTGACAACAATCTGGTATCCATGGGGACTCTGGGTCTGATAGGCCCTCTTGACAACAATCTGGTATCCATGGAGAATCTGGGTCTGATAGACCTTCTTGACAACAATCTGGTATCCATGGAGAATCTGGGTCTGATAGGCCTTCTTGACAACAATCTGGTATCCATGGGGACTCTAGGTCTGATAGGCCTTCTTGACAACAATCTGGTATCCATGGGGACTCAGGGTCTAATAGGCCCTCTTGACAACAATCTGGTATCCATGGGGACTCAGGGTCTAATAGGCCCTCTTCATGACAATTTGGTATCCATGGGGACTCTGGATCTGATAGGCCCACGTGACAACAATCTGGTATCCATGGGGACTCTGAGTCTGATAGACCCTCTTGATGACTATCTGGTATCCACGCATACAGGTTATCGAATATGTAATTAAAGGTCTTGTAATCCATTTCAGTGAATGACTTACAGAAACATAAAGATACCCAGTAGTCAATGCCCCCCACCCCCCGCACTCCTGCCCACAGATGCAGGCCCGTGCAACGATACAGTGGACTGTGGTCAACTCACTAACAGCTTCAGTTTTCCGTGCTCCGCTAAAAAGCTTGATTATGTGTTATGCGTAGTGATCCCAAATGAGTTTGGATGATAGCTTTATAGAAGAACGATCGATGTATAATAATATGAATAATACTACTAAAACTACTACTACTACTACCACTACTACTACTACTACTACCACTACTACTACTACTACTAATAATAATAATAATAATGATAACGATAATAACAATTATAACATTGATAATAAAATCAATAATAATATTACAATAATAACAATAATAATAGTAGTAATATAATGATAACAATAATAATGATGATGATGATAATAATAATGATAATAATAATAATAATGATGATGATGATGATTGATGATACTGCTACTACTACTACTACTACTATTTTTACTACTACTACTACTGCTACTGCTACTACTAATAATAATGATAACAATAATAATAATAATAATAATATCCACAGAGACTGGATCAAACACATTCTGCAGACAACAATCCACTTTAACATGGGGCTGTAAATGTAGGCTGCAACTTTAAATGACGAAGGAAGGTGTTGGTTTTATGTACATTTCTCCCTGATGCGGAATTTCATATTCTGACGTTTAAAAACAGCATGAGAACATGTCGTGCCACTAGTTGCTTTGCTGGTCATTTGTGGAAGTGCTCAGCGGTCGTTAAAAAAAGATAGAGTTCATACTACTAACAAGCACAACGATGCCTACAAAAGTGTCCTAGATTTTCTTTTGTCTTGTCCATTGTACATATCGCTCGACTCCAGCGATTCAACCGAGCACGATCTAGAGCCAATACTGTTGTACGGATGCGAGGTGTGGACAGTCAACAAGCAAAGCCAGAGCAAGATTGAGGCAGCCGAGATGTGGTTTCTAAGAAGAATGTTGAGAGTTCCATAGACAGCAAAGAAAACAAACGAGACAGCCTTGATGGAGGCAGACACAATTAGATCACTCATAAGGAAGATGAGGAAAAGACAGGCAACATTTATAGCCCATTTATGAGGAGGGGGGATTTGGAGCACCTGGTCACAACGGGAAAGCTGGAGGGAAAGAGAGCACCAGGTAGACCCAGGGAGAGAATGCTGGACGGACTTGCAGAGTGGCTGGGGATGAGGAGGATGGGGGAGATGCTGGGGGCAACGAGAGATAGAGATGGATGGAAGTCCATGGTCGCCAACGCCATGCGGCAGGGCACCTGATGATGATGATGATGATGATGACGATCTAGAATGGCGAAGACTGGAAAAGTGAGTATCCTCGGAGGCTTTTTGATTGATTGATTCGGTTCAGCTTTTACGTCGACACCCACCCCAGGTGATATGGCCGACGGGGATAAGCATCCCAGGGAAGTGGGCGAAGGGGGACTTAACTAATCCTATACTGACACCACCAGAACAACAATTATGTTAAGATGGGACAGTGAGAAGGCCAGTTTTAATGTAGCGCACCCCGGGATTCGAACCCAAAACCATTAGCATGTGAATCCGACGCTCAGACTAACTGTGCTACTGGAGCCCGCCTCGAAGGTACCTTGCAACACTGTTATATATATTATAATTATGTCCTCGCTTGCTTCCTATGAAATCGGCGGCCGTTTACTGAAGTCACGTGTATTAACGCCCTATCGGTATATTCAGCCCTATCGGTACATTCAGCCCTATCGGTATATTTCGTTGAAAACAGCATACACAACAATATCTACGAAATCTATAGCTTAACAGTTCAGATCTATTGGTTTGAAAGATTATAAATGTGTACACAATGAAAGTTAAAAGGTCAGGATTAAGTTAGAAATGCACTTATAAAACTTCCGTGGTACAGTTTGGCCTCCCTATCCCGACCTACGTTTGGTTTCGTTTGCTTTTACAGCGAACTGTGATACATTTTTTTGCACCCCCAACAAATTAATCAAAGCGATTTCATCGTTTTGGTAGACAGTCCTATTTCGATCTAATGTGCACTAAAGAAAATATCTTTTTAATTCATTCTTTATGAACAAGTTTGTGATGTTTCTAAAACGGAATGAATGTACATAAAATATAAAGTGGGATATACTAATTTTTGTATGGCTATGCGCGCTGGCTGACCACCGGTGCCAGAGATGAGGTACACGTAACAGACCCGGTTGTGCTCCTGGGGAGTTGTTAGTCGGGATGTGTGGAATGGAAAACACCTGCATCCATACCGATAAGGCTGAGTATACCTTCTTCTTCTTCCGTAAGGGGTGGGGTGTTAAGTCACATCAACTCAGAAACTGCATAGATCACACCGAAAAATAGAATAATGAAAGACCAATAATTCTATTTCTTTCTCGTTCATATATTTACACTTCAAAGAACAATGCATGGAACACACTCGCAAACACAGCGATGACAGATCGCCATCTGTTTTCTTTCTCTTTCCCATAGTTTTACACTGCAGGATGCAATGATTAGGTCAAGCTGACAAATATGGTGATGATGGACAACCATCAGTCTCTTTCTGCTTCTCATAATACACTTCAGGATGTAACGTTTAGATTACACTGACAAACAGACTGATGACAGACAAATGCGTTTCTTTGTCCTTCCACTAGTGATCACTTCAGGAAAGGTCATAATGTGTAGGTGCAGATATGTGAGAGGAAATCCCACCCCCACCCCCCACCCCCCAAGACAGGATAGGAAGGCAAGGAAAGCAAGACAAGGTGGCAGTGAGGTGGCAAGGCAAACAAGGCAGTCGCTAATCCCCACAATTTACCAGCGTTGCACGTGTTGAACAATCCTCGTTATACGTCAGTTACAAAACTACCTGTCGCTGTCCTCTTCGTCCAGTTTAACGCGCATAAAACTTCGCCCCCAGTGTGACTTGCTGACAGATACAAATCTTGTTTACACGTCCACACTCCCAATAAAACATGGGCACAGCTCGCACCTTTGAGCTCCCGGGTGTGCAGAAAGCAAGCGGAGTGTGTAAGGCGTTGTGACACACAGACTTATGACACAATAATTAACGGGAGGAGCGAGGACCTCTCTGACATCGTTATGATCATCACCAAGGGCTTAGTGCCGGTGACAGACTCTGTTCGGCCGGAGCCGGAAGGACTTCATTCCACGCACCTCCATTCCCCGGGCTTCTCCAAGGATTAGCTGTAAAACTGGTCCAGTGGGGCCTCATGTTACGGTGCTTGAGTGATTAATGTAACGTTTTTGAAAGTGAAATTTCTCACAACCTGCAGTTACACACCTCTTCCCCCATTCATCAGCGACAGAGCTTTTCCTGAATCGGAGAAAAAGAAAATTTGAAGAAATGAAAAGACAACTGGAGGAATGGGATAGTGAAAGTTGCTACAGTGTTTTGTTTGTTTGTGGTCTGTTTGTTGTGTGTTTGTTTGTGTGTTTTTAACCCTGCACCCCACATCCACCAACTGCAAAAACTTAACTCTTTGATTCCCTCAACCTATCCGCCAGCTTCCCGGAGGAAGCTAGTGGGTAGGGTGAGGGAATCAAAGGGTTAAGTTTTAGCTTTGTAGCAGGTGGCAATGCAGGATGCATGAGGACAGGGTGTGGAAGTCAAAGGTTTAAGTTTGTCAGTGTGTTTGTTTGCTTGTTTTCGTTTGTTTGTTTTCTTTACTTGTGTTGTAATGTACTGTTTTTGTTTGGTTTGGTTTCGTTTGTTTACCTGCTTGATTCTTTGTATGTTTTTCAGGTGTCGTTGTGTGTGTGTGTGTGTGTGTGTTGTGTGTGTGTGTGTGTGTGTGTGTGTGTGTGTGTGTGTGTGTGTGTTTTCTTCTCTCTCTCTCTCTCTCTCTTTCCCTGCGTATGTGAGTGCGTGCGTGCGGGCGCGTGTGTGTGTGTTATGTGTGTGTGTGTGTGTGTGTGTGTGTGTGTGTGTGTGTGTGTGTGTGTGTGTGTATTCACTTTTGTTCTTTCGGGGGTGGAGGATGGACTGAAGGGGATGCAATAAGAAAAACGTTATTTCGTTCATGTTGGTGGGCACATAAGATGACTTGTTTTACTGACTCCAGCTGTTTTTGGTGATGTGATTATATAAAACGGTGGTGAGATAAGTCTATACCGAGCGCCCGGTTTGTGTTTTCATTCGGGTTCCTGTGGGTTTTCTTAACATTACCAAGATTTTACCAATGACAGATTGACACAAATATAAGATATAAAACCCATACGTTAGGTAGGACCTTAAGACCTCGCTAACTCATAGGGGCTATTGTGCAGGCTCAAGGCTTTCTCCATGGTCAGTTTGAATCTTCTCCATCACATGGCATCAATGACATCAGTGGATGTGGAAGTCCTTCCGATCTCAGAGAAGTTATCTTGAGAAACAGAAACTGAAATGTAGACAGGGTTGTCTGTCTGTCCATTGTCAGTTCTCCAAACCATACCGCTCTAGCTAACGGACAGGACAGGACAGAAGAGGGAATGGTGGACAGGACAGACAGATGACTCAAAAACTACACTGACGCGGAAATCCCCATACATTCAGTGGCCTGTTGTTACATGTCCATGTCTTCATAGCATGAAGTGTGTTTCTCGCCCGTGCCATTTCCAGTGTCAGGTCGTCCTCACCTTACCTGCAGCTGTTTTCTTTTCGCTCAGACAGTATTCAGAAGACTAGTGGACTGGACTCATGTGTCAAAACCGATTTTTTTTACGCCCCAGCTTGAAATGCCACTTGCTCTCTCTCCATGGAAAACATGTCGCCAGATTACTGCGCCACCCCCCACCCCACTTTTTGTTGTTGTTGTTTTTTGTTATGCGTGTTTTGTTTTGTTTTGTTTGTTTGCTAGTTTTTCACCCACGAAAGTACATTTTTATACATAATTTTACTAAGGACAACTTTTGTTGCCATGGGATCTTTATGTGGGCTCAGTGCGCTGCATACGGGATTTCAGTTTATTGTCTCAGTTGAAAGAGTAGCACCTAGACAACCACTCAAACTCTAGTGTATGGGACAGAAAATTCTTGTCCGATCAGGAATCCATTCCGGTCCAGGTCCTATAGCTTCCCCAGGGGAGGGTACTTTAACCAATTTTTGGGCCACTAGAGCCATATTTACAACTGATTTTGGTCACTGGGAATGTCAAGACTCCTGTCTTTATTCATGCTTTGTTAATCAATGTTTTCATCGTGTTCCAAATCTGAATTGTGTAATATCAACCCACACTGACAGCAGATTCACTCACTCACTTCTTCATTAAGTCCCGAACGAGCGATGACGTAACGTTTCCACACAACAAAAGGGGATCCCGCACTGTTCTGGTCCTAGCCTTCTTTTTTTTTTTTTTTTTTTGTCGTCTACGGTTTAATCGCCATTTTCGGCAACAAATGTAATGGATAAGACAAAGGAAAAGTTAGGGCATGTTTCTAGATGCTATAGATAAGATACAAGAATAGCTAAGACATGTTTCTAGACATTGTTGATAAGGCAAAGAAGAACTAAGACATATTTCCAGGCAAGGTACAAATATATGAGGACTAACTTTAAGAATGTTACTCAAAGAAGCCTTAAACATATTGGTTGCATTGTGAGACACCGATGCTATTGTCGATTTTTTTTAAGGGTTATACCAAAATACTACAGCAACTGTTCTGTTTTGTTGAATTTAAAGTCCTACCCACTCTCAGAGTATATGAGGATAGCTTTGAGAATGTTGCTCAGAAAAGCCTTAAAACATTTTGGTTGCATTGTGAGATACCGATGCTATTGTCGGATTTTTTTTTTAGGATTATACCACATACTACAGCAACTGTTCTGTTTTGTTGAATTTAATGTCCTACCTCTCTCTAAGTATATGAGGACTAGCTATAACAATGTTGCTCAAAGAAGCCTTAAAACATTTTTGGTTACACTTTGAGATACCGATGTTATTGTCGGATTGTCTTCTGAAGTGACCGGATACAACTTTCTTTCCTACTGGACCAAACCATCCTCAAAATACAACAACCAGGTGCCTCCGCATCCACAACCATGACAAATATAGTGTATCATGTGGTATTGCGTCTGAACACCAAAGTCAACAACCCAAATCCCAAATATCAACGTGTCACCCACAAAACAAACCACACCAATCACACACACACACACACACACACACTCACAAACCCCAACACTACACACACACAAACCCCACGATGTCAGTCACACACACACACACACACCACCACACACACACACACACACACACACACACCACACACACACAACACCACCACCAACACCCACGTGTGATCAGTCACACACACACACA
Source organism: Monoplex corrugatus (assembly GCA_030674185.1). NCBI lineage: Eukaryota > Metazoa > Mollusca > Gastropoda > Littorinimorpha > Ranellidae > Monoplex > Monoplex corrugatus. Next base: position 56,971,780 of record CM060315.1, on the reverse strand, counting down.
CACACACACACACACACACACACACACACACACACACACACACACACACACACACACACACACACACCACCCACGTGTGATCAGTCGCACGTACGCAAGTTACCCATTACACTCTCTGCACTCCTCGCCCTCTGTCTCTTCCCCCACCCCCACCTTTTCCCCCATTCAAAGGGCTACAGGATGTCGTGTACAGGACACGTATTAATTACGTGTTCTTCTGCAGGATATAAGAACGACCTGGGACCAAAGGCAAATAATACGCAGACACCACAATGGGGTAAATCAGGTGGTCGCTGTCTTCTCCGCGGAACTTAATTTATGTTTGCCTTATTTGTAGGCCTACCGTGTTGTAACTAAATCTTTTTTTTTTTTTTTTTTTTTTTTTAAAATGAATAAATATAGGTTTTGTTTTTTTCCCTTCGGTGTTTGTTTGTTTGTCTCTTTCTTTCTTTGTTTCTGTGTTTCTTTCTTGTTTTTTTCTTTCTTTCTTTCCCTGAATACGTTGGGGTTTGTTTGTTTTTTTCATTTTATGGAAAATAGATTTTACCATAGTAGGATTTGCAGCACATTCACCAAAGGTTTTTTTTTCCAACTTTTGCGTGCTATTTTCAGTCTTCGTTGAAGCGTTTCAAGGCAATATAGCTGTGTGTGTTTAGGCTATTATGGTTTGGTTATTGTTTTTTGTTTCTTGTTGTTGTTGTTGTTGTTGTTCTTGTTCTTGCTTTGTGCATAATCATTATTTTAAATAGTCCCATACATGAATATTATCCACACCTCATTGACTTATCTATCTTCTTTTGCATGACAAGTCGGTTAGTCGTCTTGCCTTTTCTGAAGTTTTGGTAAAAAAAATTCTGAGTGGCGCAGCACTGCGGCGACGCGCTCTCAAAGGAGAGAGCAGTGCAGGTTTCACACGGCAAATCCACCGTGACAAAAATAAACGAATGATAATAATTATGAATAATAATAATATATCGTTCTTTTAGAAGTATACTATAATTTTCTGTTGACGTGGCATATGAGCTTGAAAAAGAAAAGTGTAGACCTACTTACACAAGCAAATGTAAATGAGCACGGTTTTAATGGCTTGATTGATGTTTTGTTTTTGTCGTTGCTGTTCTTGTTGTTTGCGTGTTTGTTTTTGTTTCTGTTGTTTTGAGGGGGGGGGGGTGTTTGTTTGTTTTGGGGGATTTTGTTGTTTTTGTTGTTTGTTTGTTTGTTTGTTTGTTTTGTTTGTCTTTTTTTTAGCAGGGTTACACAGACCACATTGTACATGACGTAATACGAAGAAAAATCGCACAGCAAAAGATACGTTGTCCACGGTAAAGAAGAGACAGCGGATGTGTCACTGGACGCTAAGGGGAAGACGTCAGAGGAAGAAGACCAAGAACCCTGGCGACAAACAACAGGAGACCTTAAGGCCATGAATCACACTTGAGGTACATTACAGAGGCTGTTCCAGAACAGACAAAACTGGAGCAAAGGTGGCCTGTCCATGCGATTGAATGGCTCATGCAACAACGACAATGACCAAAACATGATGGCCTGTATATACACACACACACAGCTACAATGCTTTTAAAATGCTTCCACCAACGAAGACTGAAAATAGCACACCAATTTAGGAAACGACTTTTCTTTTTTTTTTGGGGGGGGGGGTTGGTTTTTGTTTTGTTTTGTTTTGTTTTTTGTTTTGGTGTGGTTTTTTGTTTGTTTGTTTTGTTTTTTGTACGTCAGTCTGTCTGTGTGTCCTGTCGATGAGACTCCGCTACTGGCTGTGTGAATCAAGGGCCTCAACTGAATGCTGACTGTAGAGGAGTTCGAAGCGTAAAGTCCACGACTGGTTGATAGTTGATACGTAGATGATCGTCGTGGATGTTTTGTGAGCAACGGCCTGCTGATGTGCGGTCCGTACTGACAGTACTTACCTACTGCCTGTTATATACCATTAGTATGAAGGGCAGCAACAAAGTTCCTCCGCTCCTGTCTGTTCAGGACCTGGCCAGCTCATGGGTTTATGTGCAGGCTTAAGGCTTGTGTCGTGATCATTCTGGATCTTCTCCATCATATGGCAGCCTGTGATGTTAGTGCATATGGAATTTATTCCGAGCGCGGAGATCATCTTGAGAAACTGAAACTGAAACTGTCTGTTCTGGGGCAGCCTTAGAATGGCATGGCACCTCAGGTGTGTTTCAAGGCCTGAAGGTCTCTGGCTACTGTTTGTCGCTAGGTATATGTTCTCGGGTCTTCTTCTCCTGCGTTTTCTTTCTGATATCCTCAATCATTCGTCTCATCACCGTCCTGATGGCAAACACGAAATCGATCCCCAGACTTTGATATTCCAGCTCTCTGGCAATGCTTAACCCTTTGACTCCCGCACCCTGTCTACCAGCATCCTGCATTGTCAACCGTGCGAGCAAAACAGAAACTTAACCCTTTGACTCCCGCACCCTGTCTACCAGCATCCTGCGTTGTCAACCATGCCAGCAAAGCAAATATTAAACCTTTGATTTCCTCACCCTGTCCACCAGCTTCCTGAGTCAAAGGTTTAAGTTTTTGCAGTTGGTGTATAGGTTGCGGGAGTCAAAGGGTTAATCAAGACTGTCTTTGATACAATCCTTATATGCTGATTTTGGTCAGATTGGGCTCTATAGTCATATGCAAGTTCTCCATAGGAGAGTTTAACAGCCATGGACGAGCTGTCCATCCAAATGAATGGCCTGTTCACCACATATGTTGTTGTTGTTATTGTTGTTTAAAGCCCAGCTGATTGCTGTAGAAAACATCAGGGCTATAACCGCTTCAAAACACATAAAACTTCAACAGGAAAAAAAAAGAAAGAAAATAAAATTAAGTACACATCTCAATGCATTCGCTCACATAATCTAAGGACATGCTCCCGGCGTAGACCACTCCGTCCAATTTATCGCACAGGGGAGATTTAAAAAACACACCTGAATACAAATATAAGCATACATAAGGACACCAAAACATACATAAAAACAGGCATAAATTACCTAAAATTGCTTCCGCATATCTCTCCTCCTTAGAGCCAAAACTGCATTTAATACATGTACCCAATTATCAATCCTAAGAAAAAGTACGCAAGACGTTATCGAACACATACAGGTGAATGGACCATTAAGGCAGAAAATGATAGGTAGAAATGACAGTAAGCAAAGCAACAAGGCAGAAACAAAGACAGTGACAGAAAAGAGGAAATTTCTTGCACAGAATTTGCAGAAGGTGGGGTACTATTTTTACTGACAGACCCCCCGGCATCCCCACGGGGGAGTCCACCATAGATGCATTCACAGAATCATGGTCTCATGTCTTAGCATTCCCAACAGAAGATATTATTAATTACTAGAGCTCGAACTTACAGACTAAACATACTGAACTTAAAAGTGCAAATACCTACTACCGCTTGATCTCAACTGATACCGAGCGAGCCGAGTTGCTGTTTGGAATCCTCGCTTGTAAACAGTGACAAGTTGTGATGAGTGCTAAGACTATTTGAAGTCAATGGCCTGTCGGCCTTATCAGCACGCAAGTCAAGTCCGTCTGAGCTACTGGGGCGCCATTGGGGCTCATCACTTGCTTGCTGACTTCGCAGGCCATCTTCAATATCTTGGTGCCCGACGGAGGTTTTACCGCTCTCCCTGCTCCAACCAGACTAAGTATAAAACCACACAGATACACGCAGCGATAGCGTTCCGGTATCTTCCAAATTATATTTATACGGGCAGCCAGAAAATATATACCATTTAGTTTATCTCGCCGTCATGTTCAACAGGCGAGCGTCTCGCTCCAAGCCAGCCAATCGCGGGACCGGTTTTATCGCTGTTTTGGCAGCGAGCTGGCAGGAAGACAAGATAATCGCAAGAGTTACCGCCCTTTAGACTGCGATGATGTACGGTGGCGCCACTTGTTGGCGTCTGCATGGCGGCGAGGTCAAAGGTGAGGGTGGGGGAAACAAGAGGCAGGTCGTTAACAGTTTGCGCTGCCTGTCTTCTGGCTCTTTCCTCTCCTCTACACACTTGTTTCTCACTTAGAGACTAGACCGCCGGGACAAAGCCATAAACACCCTGCCTAATAGTATGGGAAGATACCACACACATGCCTAACACTTATGGAGGGTCACCACCGCTCACACAAACACACACATACACACACACATGCACACACACACACACACACATGCACACATACACACACGAATACACACATACACACACATGAACGCATACATACGCTCATATACGCATACACACACATAATTACATATATATAATATATATATATAATATATAATTATATATATATATGTATACACACAACACGCACACACACACACGCACATACATATACTCATATACACATACACACACTCACTCACACACACACACACACACAAACACACAAACACATACATACACTCATACACACACACCGCGCGCGCGCGCGCGCGCGCACATACATACACTCATATGCTCACACACACACACACACATACACACACACACACACACATACACTCACGCATACACACACGCACACACACACACACACATCACACATAAACTCACGCACACATACATACACTCACACACACACGCGCACACACACGCGCACACACACACTCACACACACACACCACACACACACACACACACACACACGCACGCACACACTCACACATACACACACACACACACACACACACACACGCACACATACACACACACACACGCACACACACACACACGTTGTTTGACATCTCATCTCAGATAAACGGAACATACGTGTATTTGTCCTGCTTGCAGAAAACAGCTTCTGGTAGAAACATCATAAACAAATAATTCCCCCTCCACTTCATCAGTCTCAATCTCAAAATGAGGCAGAGTGTGGAATGTTATTCATGTCTCTCTTTCTTTCTTTCTGTCTTTTCTTTTCTTTTCTTTTTATTTATTTATTCATGAATGCACCATTCACCTATTTTCATATTCATGTATTTATTTATGTACGCTTGCGTATCTAACTTCCTATTTTCTTTCCGTTTGTGACATCCTTATAGGCTAGGCCATGAACCAGATTGTCCTCAATGATTCCTAAATAATAAGACCTTCTGTAAACCAAAACCAGATTGTGCCCAATGATTCGTCAATAATGAGACGTTCTGTGAACCAGATTGTGCCCAATGATTCCTCAATAGTGAGAATGTCTTTGAACCAGATTGTGCCCAATGATTCCTCAATAATGAGACGTTCTGTGAACCATTGCCAAGATCTCATGTGGAATGTCTTTGAACAGATTTTCCCAATGATTCCTCAATAATGAGACCTTCTGTGAACTAGATTGTGCCCAATGATTCCTCAATAATGAGAGCTTCTGTGAACCAGATTGTGCCCAATGATTCCTCAGTGAGACCTTCAGTAACCAGATCGTGCTCAATGAATCCTTAAGAAGACCTTCTGGAACCATATTGTGCCATTGATTCCTCAATGAGACCTTTTGTGAACCAGATTCTGCCCAAGTATTCCTCAATAATGAACCTTCTGTGAACCAGATTGTGCCCAATGATTCCTCAGTGAGACCCTCTGTGAACCAGATTGTGCCCAATGATTCCTCAATGAGACCTTCTGTGAACCAGATTGTGCCCGATGATTCCTCAATGAGACCTTCTGTGAACCAGATTGTTCCCAATGATTCCTCAGTTATGACATATCCATGAACCAAAACCGTGCCCTATAATTATTCAGTAAGAAGACTTGGGAACTGAATTGTGCCCAATAATAATCCCTCCATAACGAGACCCCCTGTGAACCAAATTGTGCACAACGATTCATCCAAAACATGAGATGCTTCAGAATAGCAGCAGACAAGACGAGAAGAGACATGATCAGAAACGAAGAGATCTGAGGGATGGTTGGAACAACACCTGACGACTATAAGAACACACAACTGCGGATTAAGAGGTTTGGCCACCTGACCAGTATGCCAGCCAGTCAACCAGCCAGCCCTACGAGCCTACAGCACCAGATGCTCGGGATTCAGAGCCACAGGAACATCACGATGGTATTACGACATACGGAGAGGCAGACATACTATATACATCTTCAAATGAATCTACGCCATTCTTCGTGTTTAACTGCAGATCGCCAGCTTCTTCTCCCTGAGAGTCCTCCCGGTAGAACTAAACGAAAGGGAAAGAAAGAAGAAAAAAAAGAAAAAAAAAGAAAAAAAGAAAAAAGAAAGATTCCTTAAAAAACTGTCTAGACAACTTTGGTGGCAAGACATTTTCATCAACGATAAATTTGCCGTAAAATATTATAACGTCCCCCCTTCTCCCCCCCCCCCCCCCCCCGCCCCCCTACACACACACATTTCCGCTAATCAAAATATGAATGCCAACGGCAGTATAATAAAGAAAGACACGAACGAGGGGGACAGAATGCAGCCCAAGTAGACGGGATAATGTGCAGTTATTTTTCTTGGTCTGAGATAAAAACATAAAAAAAACAAGCAAACAAACGGAACTTTGCAAACAGTTGTTCACTGTCGCTGCGAAATTTTCTGACACGCACGTGTTTAGAGAGATCGTTGACCCTGTCTGACTCCCTCACCCTGTCTATCAGCTGCAAAATCTTAAGATTTTCACTCCTTCACCCTATCCACCAGCTTTCGATGAAGGAATGAAAGTTTTTGTTTTGTTTTGTTTGATTGGTTGGTTGGTTGGTTGGTTGGTTTGTTGGTTTGTTGCTTGTTTTTTTGTTGTTGTTGTTGTTGTTGTTGTTGTTTTGTTGTGGTTTTTTTTTCTTCTTTGCTTTGCTTTTTTTTATCAGAGCTGTGACGTAGAAAGCTGTTGGGATAGGATGAGTGAGTTAAATGAGTTATAATTTATTCTACGCTGCATGGCATAGCTTTGATAATGCAGAAAGCTGGTAGACAGGTAATGGAATCAGAGGGTTAAGTTCATCTCACTCCGCGTGGCATAGCTCGTCGAAACCAAACCAACCACATGGAACGAACCTGAACTTGAAACTGAGCCTGCGTTTGGAATCAAATTCTGTTTCTTACACATTTTGTTGGATGCAACGCTGTCCATAAATTTGGTAGAACCACAAGATCTCGCCAGCACGTGGGCTTTATGGACAAGTTTATAAAGCACACAGCATGGTTAATTTCGATCCTTCCATCACATGGTATTTTATGGTGTCAGTGCGTGTGGAATCACCCGAGTACTTCAACGCCATTTTGAGAAAACTGAAATTGGCTGCGATTGTTACTAAGACTTCGCTCGCTTTCACACACACACACACACACACACACTGTCCTCTCTCTCTCTCTCTCTCTCTCTCTCTCTCTCTCTCCTTTGCTCGCTCGCTCTCCTCTCTCTCCTTCTCTCTCTGTTTCTCTCTCTCACTCACTCTCTCTCTTTATTTCTCTCTCTCTCGCTCTCTCTGTCTCTCTCTCTCTCTCTCTCTCTCTCTCTCTCTCTCTCTCTCTCTCTCTCTCTCTCTCTCTCTCTTTAAGCAAATACTATCTAGATTAAGATGACTGCCCAGGTTCAAGCAAACAGGAACCAGGAAAAAAACACACACACACACACACACACACAACAAACAAACAAACACACACACAAACAAACAAACAAACAAACAAACGAGCAAACAAGTAAAAAATCAGAACGCATATTCAATGTAACAAAATAAGACAGGTACAACTTTTCAGTCAAGTGGCCTCTGTCAAGAGTGTAGAGAAGACAACAAAGAACAACTCCACAAAACAGGGGAAAAACAGGCAAAGACCTTGTCGAACATCGATGAAGTTTTGTGGGGTTTTGCTGTTGTTCTTGTTGTTGTTGATATTTTTTTCTCTGTTTTATGTAGGCTGTTTGTTCCTCGTTGTCTTGTCTTCTTTGTACGCTTGACGAAAGACCATTGCGCCTGTCTTATTTTGATGTATTAAAAGACGCATGTCTGATTCTATTTTGTGTTTTTTCCTGGTTTCTTTTTAAGCGTTTGTTTGTTGTTGTTGTTGTTTGTTGTTGTTGTTGTTGTGTGTCTGTTGCTGTGCTGCTGTGCTGCTGCTGTGTTGTTGTTGTTGTTGTTGTTGTTATTGTTGTTGTTGTTGTTGTTGTTGTTGTTGTTGTTGTTGTTGTTGTTGTTGTTGACGACGACGACGACGACGGTGAGACGCTGTTGTTGTTGTTGTTGTTGTTGTTGTTGTTGACGATGACTGCGACGACGACGCTGTTGTTGTTGTTGTGTGTTGTTGTTGTGTTGTGATTATGATGATGATGATGATGATGATGATGATATGTTGTTGTGGATGTGCTGTTGTGCTGTGCTGCTGCTGATGATGATGATGATGATGACGACGACGACGACGACGACGGATGATGATGATGTTGTTGTTGTTGTTGATGCTTATAAGCACGTTGTTTTGCTGTCTTGAGCAGGCAATATGTTACTGTACTGTCTGTATACTCCGTGTATACCACGTCTTCGGTGGACGTGTATACTGGGTGTTTTCATGTTTCCATAATTTCCAGCCACTGACATGACTTACAAGGATCTTTAACGTGCGTGAATTGATCATATTCTGCATCCACATTACACACGAACGGTGCTTAGGTACCAGCAGATCTGCCCACATGTTGACCTGGGAGATTGGAAAACATATCTCCATCATGTTACTCGTACCTCTCGATAAAGGAGAGAAAGCCAGAGTGCCCGGCAGAGAACTCCTCTGACAACGTGCCCATCAAGGATTGTCACCTATTGTTAGAGATGGAAGTGAGTCACAAACAGGATTTGAACCTCCGCTCCGATAATACAGTGCAGAGGTCACTGGTCTCCACGTTGTCGGCACCCCACTACAGAAGATCGTCTGGCACAGAGAAGAGCTACTATGTGTACACACACACACACACGTACATACACGCACACACACATATACATACACACGCATACATACATACACACGCAGGCACACACGCATGCACGCACACACACACACATACACACATGTACATGCACATACATATGTATACACATATATACACATATATACATACATACATGCATACACACTCATACACACACACACTCATACACAATCACAAACAAACACACATTGACAAACACACACATACACACACTCACTCACACACACACACACACATACACACACACACGCGCGCGCGCACACACACACAACACACAACACAACACACACACACTACACACACACACACACACACACACACACACACACACACACACACACACACAAAACACACAACACACCACAACACACTCACACACACACACACACACACACACACACACACACACACACACACACACACACACACACAATACAACACAACACAGCACACACACACACAACACAACACACACACACACACACACACACACACACACACACACACACACACACACACACACACACACACACACACACCACAACACAACAAAACACACACACACACACACACACACAAACAAACACAACACAACACAACACAACAAAACACACAACACAACACAACACAACACAACACACACACACCACACACACACACACACACACACACATCCTCAGGGTCGACATGAAATGTATCACTGTTTATATACACGAACTAGCCCCAGAAGCGTGGGAAGAAGACTGTGTGAAAGGATGTGCCCAGAACATTACGATTTGATACGGTAATCTCCACTGCGTAACATAACATACACACACTGTTCCAAACAGATTGGAAGCGCAGAACGGAAGGAACATGTTAGCGTGGTGAAAGCAGGGGAATGGGACCAACATAACAATACAGAAATAAAATGGACAAGCCATTATAATAATAATAATAATTACAATATTTATATAGCGCAAAATCTTGATAAAATCAAATCTAAGCGCTGAAGCAGACACACACGCAGGCACGCACGCTCGCACACACACGCACACATACAGACACACACACACACACACACACACACACACACACACACACACACATACACGCATGGCTATAAATGGGGAGAAAGAATAAAAGCAATAAAAGCAAGAATAAAAGCAATGGAAAATTATAGAGAGCATAGCATACAATTATATATTATAACCATGTGATTCCCTCCGAGCGGAGACAGGCTGCAGAGGGGAGGGTTGAGTGAGGTTAGGATTTTATGCAGGAGAGAAAAGGTGAGTTTTGAGAGCGGACTTGAAGGAGACAAAAGTAGGTTGCTGACGGACTGAGAGAGGAAGTTTGTTCCAGGAGAGTGGACCAGAAACAGAGAAGGCTCGTGGACCATAGGTATTGAGCTTAGTGCGTGGAAAGCGAAGAGTCAGAGGATCAGAGGCAGAGCGGAGGGTACGTGAGGGAAGATAGATCTCAAGTAGGCTTGACAGGTAATCGGGGGCTGCGTTATTGAGGCTTTTGTAGCACATGGTGTCTAGTTTGTACTGTATGCGCTTTGATACAGGGAGCCAGTGAAGTTGTGCCAGGAGAGGAGATATGTGGTCAGCTTTTTTCTTTTTGAGTACAAGGCGTGCAGCATTGTTTTGAATGCGCTGTAGGATGTGAATGGTGGAGGCAGGAAGACCAGACAGGAGTGAATTGCAATAGTCAATGCGAGACATTATGAAGGAGAGAACGAGTTTTGCAGTTGTTTCGACAGAGAGATACTTCCTGATCAGCTTTATACGATCATCCTTTACCTTTACCACATTTCAGTTATATTTTGCTCATTTATCAATTGGAAAATTTACCACTTACATACTATACAATTTCTATAATACCAAAGGAAATAAGAGGGAAGCAGGGAGAATTTTAAATATCAACTAAGTAACATAACTCTTGAGAGTCACGGAGTTATCTCCCATGTAGAATTTCTCAAACCCAACATAGTTTGCGCGCATAGGCCATTTTATGAGGAAAGCTCCTTTGGTATTACATATATGCCTTGGAAGCAACCCTGTATATGTTCTGTCCTGTCTATGTGTGTGTGTTTGGTCAGTTCAAGAATAAAAGACTGTGTCAGTCTTGAACATAAGACCAATATATTGTATGAATTTCTCTCCACCATCGAGGTTGTGTGTAGCGTAGTTGCAGGGTATATGGGTAAATTGGGCATTCCTTTTTTAAGGAATGTTCTGACTTACCACTTTAAGCTTTGTGGCTGCGTCTATGCTAGCTGAATGGGTGGCGCAAACTGTGCTGGGTTTGAGAAATTCTACATGGGAGATAACTCCATGACTCTCAAGAGTTATGTTACTTAGTTGACAATTTCTATAGTTTATGAAATTAATTTATGTATGCTACACAACTTCCGTATTCTATGTGATTGCATCATTTTAGTCTGTATTTTTCTGGCGATGGAACAAGGCCAGAAACACTTCGAAATGCTAAACAACGTGTCGAGGTCCCCTTCCCTTTCCCTCCCCCTCCCCCTCCCTCCCCCTCCCCACCTGTACAGCATCGGCACCAGGCTGTGACTGTATCAGACCTGTGTCCTTTTTACCTGTCTTTACAGATCAGGATGCTGGAGAATGACAAAGAAAAAGCGACCTTACAGCGTTCCACACAAGCAATGTCCGAAGAACCTAGGAATCTCTGGCCCAATACCGACTCCAACCTACATTTTACTCGGTCAATGCAATTCTAAGAAGAATGTCGAGAGTTCCCATGGACAGCAAAGAAAACAAACGAGACAGTCTTGATGAAGGCAGACTCAAGAAGATCATTCATAAGGAAGATTACGAAAAGACAGGCAACATTTATAGGCCTATGTACGAGGAAAGGGGAATTAGAGCACCTGGTCACAACAGGAAAGCTGGAGGGAAAGAGAACACCAGATAGACCCAGGGAGAAAATATTGGACGGACTTGCAGGATGGCTGAGGACAGAGAGGGTGGAAGATGTGCTTGTGGCATCAAGGGATAGATACATATGGAGGGCCATGATCGCCAACGCCATGCGGCAGAGCACTTGACGATGATGATGAATGCAGTCAAGAAGGTATGGGCATCAATATCACGAAAAGACGCTGGAGATGGGTTGGGCATATCATCAAAACAGAGCAATATAACATCACTCAGCCTGTCATTCAATAGACACCAGTGGGAGGATGTAAAACAGGAAAAACACCTGATGAGGGACAATAGAAACACTATCACGAAACCTCAAAACACACCTGGGATATCATACACATCATTATCATCATCATCATCATCATCATGTGCCCTGCCTCATGGCTTTGGCGATCATGGCCCGCCATACGAATCTATCCCTTGTCGCTGCAAGTACATCTCCCACCTTCTCTGTCTTCAGCCACCCTGCAAGTCCTTCCAATACTTTCTCCCTAGGTCTACCTGGTGTTCTCTTTCCCTCCAGCTTTCCAGGTGCTCTAATCCCCTTTTCCTCATAACATGTCCTCTGAATGTTGCTTGTCTTTTCCTAATCTTCTTCGCTAATGAAGTTCTTGTGTCTGCCTCCTTCAAGACTTTCTCGTGTGTTTTCTTTGCTGTCCATGGAACTCTCAACACTCTTCTTAGAAACTACATTTCAGTTGTCTCAATTTTGTTCTGATTTGGTGTGTTGACGTCATACACAGGCTGGTCAAAAACAGACAGGAGCGGCGTATTCCCGTTGCCATCTTACATGCTATTGGCATAATGGGCAGTAAGTAAATAAGTAAGTAAGTAAGACTGGCAATGGGACAGTGACTGTGTGAACTGTCGACTTGGTTGTGTGTTTGCTAGCCGACTCGGACTGGTGGGGTTAATGTACAGCAACAAACATACAATACAAACACACAATACAAACACACAGTGCAGACACACAGCAACCAACAGTATTGAAGCAAATCCTGTTGCCTGTCGTTGGTGAGTTTTTTGTTTGTTTTGTTGGGTTTTGTGTGTGTGTGTGTGTGTGTGTGTGTGTGTGTGTGTGTGTGTGTGTGTGTGTGTGTGTGTGTGTGTGTGTTTGTGTGTGTGTGTGTGTGTCTGTGTGTGTCTGTGTCTGTTTGTCTGTGTGTCTGTGTCTGTGTCTGTGTCTGTGTTTTGTTTTTGTTTTTGTTTTTTGTTTGTTTGCTTGTTTTTTGATATTCATGGAGATTTCGTTTGACCTGAACTTTTCATAATCAGTAAATGATATACACAGTCCTGACAGGATGGTGGTGGTGATGATGAAGATGATGGTGAACATGAAGTGTGGTCTGATTTAGACATTTTGTTATGTGTGTATACTTCTTTTCATGTAAATTTGTCTGAGTGAAGTTATGACTGCAACACCCTTGAAAACTAAATACGGTTAAGTATGCAAAAAATTCAGTCCTGCGTCAGAAAGTAGTCATGAATTCTTCGCTTGCTCAATGCTATCACAGAGAGAAACATACACATGCGCGCGCACGCACTCACGCGCGAACACACACACACACACACACACATGTACGAAAACACACACATGCACTTGCATACACACACAAAGGGAGAGAAAGAGAAAGAAAGAGAGAGACAGAGAGAGAGAGAGAGATGATTCTGTCCAGATCTTGTGTAGAAGTACACCAGATTATGGCGCCTAAATGTATAGGTTTAACTGTACATGTCTCAACGTTTTAGGTGTCGGTAGTTTAGAAAATGAATCACACACACACACACACACACACACACACACACACACACACACACACACACACACACACACACACACACACACACACACACACACACACACACACACACACACAAAACCAGCTTTTGTGTGCATCCTTTTTTTTTTAATCCAATAATCTTCAAACACAACAGCAACATGTCACCGACTGTTTACTGAATTGTTAACAGATATATTTTATTATAGAAAAATGCGATATTTCTAACATGGCTTGCAACAGTTATTTTTTCAAAAGAAGATTGAAAAGCAGAACGTGAGGCAAGTTAATCAAGGGGAAATGACAGAGCGATGCCCTTCTCCTTACAAAAACACTTTTCCTTTCACTTTTCCGGCCCTCGGACGAGAAAATAATGGCAGCAGTTATGTCAGCAACATAATTACACGCCTATACTTACCCTGAGTGTCACCACTCTTATTTATGACGCTGTGTCTGTCACGTTCGTAGTTTCCACGCCAAGAGGTACCCTCGGTGCCAAATCTGCCCCATGGCGTTTTTGTTTTTCATGCTCTTCGCTGTTATGAAATCATTTGACACTTGATGCTTTGGCAAGTTGTTCCCTAGGGAATACGAAAAGTTAAGAAAAATTGACATCAGGGACACGCCAAAACAACTTGCCATACGCCAGAGGAGACGACTTTTTACACTTGAGATTTAAGAAATTTGCCACTCACATAAATAGATAAATCAACGATTTTTTTTTTTTAGTTACAGGTTAAGAAATTTGCAACTCACATAAACAAATAAATCAACGATATTTTTACAGTTATAGGTTAAGAAATTTGCTATTCACATGAAGAAATAAATCGACAGTTTTTACACTCATACATTAAGAATTTTGCCACTCACATAAATATATAATTCAAACTCTTTTTTGTACTTGTAAATAAAAAAAATTGCCACTTACATAAATCAATAAGTCAACGATTTTTTACGCTTATAGGTTAAGAACTTTTGCCACTCACATAAATAAATGAATCGACGATTTGTTTACACTTATAGGTTAAGAAATTTGCCACTCACGTAGATAAATAAATCAGTCAACAAATGAATAAACCTGAAACAAACAAATTGCGTTGAATGGATGAACAATGGCTCCAAGATAATAGATGCTGGGTCAATACAGAAAGATTTCACCAGTGTGCAGCACTGAATTGTATACTGAAGATACTGGGAGAAGATCTCTCATGAGCGGTTCCAAAAATCTGTATATATATTTTTTTTTCTAATCTCTTGTCGATGTTTTTCTTCAGTAAAATGATCTGTAGAATTTTTCGTTACATTTTTTTTACAAATGTTTATGGCTCAGCAGCACACGAGAAAATACAGACCCTACTGATCTTTTATTTTACTTCTGAGCCTATTTCTCATCTGATTCTAAACCTGCTTGTTTCTAAACTTTGCTGATATTTCTAAGAAGACAGGTTTCGTATCTGGCTTTGTGCATAATGTTCCAGACAGTCTAAAGCACAGATTAAATTGTCTACCGAGGTGCATATTTTGCGTGGGATTCATGCTGCATGTGAACCTGTGAAATGTCGTCCCGGATATATATTACTTTTCGTAAGAGATACGCGAAAAAATGCACAGGGTGTTGCAGTTTGACATGATCTTTTCTGCTTCTGAACGCGAGATATTATCGCTGTGACATTTGTGGGAACAATAGGTCTTGTTAACATTTTCCGTACAAAGCCTGTATTCGTGATAAATTCGCCCGAAAAGCACATCAACTATTCCTGGGTCAAAGTTAATCCCATTCTGAAACCATCACATAAGATATTGTCCTAACGTCGCTATGTGAAATAAACTGCTCATATCTGTATTTATAAGATACTGTCATAAAGATATTTGACTTTTCTTGTGACCAAAAAAAAAAAAAAAAAAAAAAAAAAAAAAACCAACAACAAACAACAACAAAAAGAAGTTCATCATATTTTTCGAGAAATATAATTATGAGTTTTGGGGAGAAAATGGACAAAACTGAATCCATTTACGACGAACTTTAAAAGCAAAAATGTCAACAATTTTAGTTAAAACAAATATGTTCTGTTTTCATAATAGTATTTGTGCACTGCTTTTAGTCATATTGTTATATGTGTTTTGCTTTTAGTCATATTGTTATATGTGTGTGTTGCTTTTAGTCATATTGTTATATGTGTGTGTGTTTGCTTTATAGTCATATTGTTATATGTGTGTTGCTTTTAGTCATATTGTTATATGGTGTGTTGCTTTTAGTCATATTGTTATATGTGTGTGTTGCTTTTAGTCATATTGTTATATGTGTGTGTTGCTTTTAGTCATATTGTTATATGTGTGTGTTGCTTTTAGTCATATTGTTATATGTGTGTTGCTTTTAGTCATATTGTTATATGTGTTTTGCTTTTAGTCATATTGTTATATATGTGTGTGTTGCTTTTAGTCATATTGTTATATATGTGTGTGTTGCTTTTAGTCATATTGTTATATGTGTGTTTGCTTTTAGTCATATTGTTATATGTGTGTTTGCTTTTAGTCATATTGTTATATATGTGTGTGTTGCTTTTAGTCATATTGTTATATGTGTGTGTTGCTTTTAGTCATATTGTTATATGTGTTGTTGCTTTTAGTCATATTGTTATATGTGTGTTGCTTTTAGTCATATTGTGTTATATGTGTGTTGCTTTTAGTCATATTGTTATATGTGTTGTTGCTTTTAGTCATATTGTGTTATATGTGTGTGTTGCTTTTAGTCATATTGTGTAATATGTGTTGTTTGCTTTTAGTCATATTGTTATATGTGTGTGTTGCTTTTAGTCATATTGTTATATGTGTGTGTTGCTTTTAGTCATATTGTGTTATATGTGTGTGTTTGCTTTTAGTCATATTGTGTTATATGTGTGTGTTGCTTTTAGTCATATTTGTTATATGTGTTGCTTTTAGTCATATTTTTATATGTGTGTGTTGCTTTTAGTCATATTGTTTATATGTGTGTTGCTTTTAGTCATATTGTTATATGTGTGTGTTGCTTTTAGTCATATTGTTATATGTGTGTTGCTTTTAGTCATATTGTTATATGTGTGTGTTGCTTTTAGTCATATTGTTATAGTGTGTTGTTGCTTTTAGTCATATTGTTATATGTGTGTTGCTTTTAGTCATATTGTTATATGTGTGTTTGCTTTTAGTCATATTGTTATATGTGTGTTGCTTTTAGTCATATTGTTATATATGTGTGTTGCTTTTAGTCATATTGTTATATGTGTGTTTGCTTTTAGTCATATCAAACCGTTGCATCTAGACTTTTAAGCTATGCTTTGAAAAGGAACATTTAGATTAGTTAGTTTAAGTTAGTTTAGTTAGTTACTTAGTTAGTTTAGTTAGTTAGTTAGTTAGTTTAGTTAGTTAGTTAGTTTAGTTAGTTAGTTAGTTAGTTAAGTTAGTTAGTTGGTTAGTTGGTTAGTTAGTTATTGGTTAGTTGTAGTTCGGTTAGTGTCAGTTTTGTCAGTCGGTTAGTTAGTTTGTCAGTCGGTCAGTCGGTTAGTCAGTTGGTTGTTTGGTTGGTTGGTTGGTTGGTTGGTTGGTCGGTAATTTGTTTACTTCTTTATTACTTTTATTTATTTATCTATTTATCTATCTATCTATCTATCTATTGTTTATTTATTTATTTGTTTGTTTATTTATTTATTTACTTATTGTTGTTGTTTTTGTTTGTTTGTTTGTTGTTTGTTTATCTATTTGTTTATCCATGCCTCTTGAAATGACTATTTATACCAAACTGTACGATGCAGCTTTGGAGATAGGCAAGGAATGTTGGCCATAAGCATCTGAAAGGACCATAAGACTGAGCTGTTACCATTCCAGTTTACATATTTATGACCGGCCGCTTTAAAAGCCATTGTTGTTCGGCCCAAACCCATACAGAAAGAGCAGATTTATCTCAGTATAAAGTTTGAGTCCCTGTGACTTCAGAATAGAAATAAGTAAAATACGGCCCTCTGTTTTTATTACTTTGAAATATGTGAAGAGAAAGCTAAGAAAAATGCTCTCTGGCACACTTTCCACGAACTCTTCTCACGCGCAGTCTAAGATTGAAAAAAAAAAAAAAAGAATCAACTGAAAAAAAAAACCCGCACACACAAAATGAGAATGAGAAAAGAAAACTAGAACTACAAACAAACAAACCCCGATTAACTAAAAAAAAAAAAAAAAAAAAAAAAAAAAAATGAGGACATGACAGTTAAGTTTGAAAGTAAAGATAACGACAGATACTCGTAATATCTTTGCTACTTGCATTAAACAAACTGAATCATAGTGGACTGCCAGCTTTGAAGCAAATATAAACCTAGATGAACACAGGATAATAGTATGCGCGAAAAACTGTCGGTCAGCTGGTCTTTGTCAAGAGTGCACAAAAGACAACAAAGAAAGATATAAACTAGATTTAGGACAAAAACAATGGACTAGCTAACTTCCCTGATACTGCGTTGTGCAGGAAAAGACAACTTGTACTGATCTCAGAAAACACGACGATGAACGAGTGTTATTACTGTTACTGTTATTTCTGCTTATTGTGTATGTTTAGAAACAGGTTATAGCCCTGACATGGCTCTACGCAGTCGGCTGGGCTTTTCACCTTTTGATTCCCGCACCTTGTCCACCAGCATCTTGCATTGCCGACCATGCTGGCAAAGCAAAAACTTAATCCTTTGATTTCCTCACCCTATCCACCAGCTTCCTGCAGAAAGCTGCTGGATAGGGTGAGGGAATCAAAGGATAAAGTTTTTGAAGTTGGTGGATAGGGTGCAGGAGTCAAAGGGTGAAGAGCCCAGCCGACTGCGTAGAGCCATATCAGGGCTATAACCTGTTTCAAAACATACACAATACTTCAACAGGAAAAAAAAAAAAAAAAGAAAAGAAAAGAAAATTGAATACACATATCAATGCATTCGTGCACATAATCTAAGGAGATGCCCCTGGCGGTGACCACTCCGTCCAATTTATCACACAGAGGATTTAAAAAACCATACCCGAATACAAATTTAAACATAACTAAAGGCACTAAAACATGGATGAAAACGAGCCTTAAATTAACTAGAATTGCTTCAGCATATCTCATTTCCCTACAGCCAAATTAATACATGTACCTCCTTATCATTCCTAAGAGGAAATACACTTAATACATGCACCCAATTATCATTCCTAAGATGAAGGACGTGAGACTTTATCGAGCACATACAAGTGATATATGGACCAACAAGGCAGAAAATGATAGGAAGAAATAACAGCACGCAAAAGAACAAGTCAGAAACAAAGAGAGTGACAGAAAAGCGGAAATTTCTAGAACAGAATTTCCAAAAGGTGGGGATACTATCTATACTGAAAGAGCCCCCGACATCCCCTACGGAGGAGATGAGCGAGTGTTAGAGAGAAAAACAGATAACAAGCTTGCAGTTGACATACAGTCACTACGCAGGAAGCTTGAATCGAGGATGACAGTTAAGATGACGAGGACCGATGTAACCCACAAGTCATTAACACAGGTCACTGACATCATCGTCACAAGTCATTGACATCATGAAGCTGCCATGAAAGTCATTAACATCCTCATCATCAACATCACCAGCATTATCGTCATCGTCATCATCATTATCATCATCTCTGTGTGTGTATGTGTGTGTGTGTGTGTGTATGGTGTGTGTGTGTGTGTGTGTTGTGTGTGTGTGTGTGTGTATGTGTGTGTGTTTGTGCGGGCGCGCACGCGCGCGTGTGTTGTGTGTATGTGCGTGTGCGTGTGTTGTTGTGTGTGTGTGTGTGTGAGGGTGAGTGTGGTGTGTGTGTGTGTGTTTGTGTGTGTGTGTGTGTGTGTGTGTGTGTGTGTGTGTGTGTGAGAGAGGGAAGAGAGAGCGCGTTTGTGTGTGTATGTGTGTGTTGTGTGTGTGTGTGTGTGTGTGTGTGTGTGTTTGTGTGTGTGTTGTGTGTGTGTGTGTGTGAGGATGAGTGTGCGTGTATCTGTGTGTGTGTGTGCGCGCGCGCGCCTGTGTATGTGTGTGTGTTTATGTGCGTGCGTGTGTGTGTGTGTGTGTGTGTGTGTGTGTGTGTGTGTGTGTGTGTGTGTGTGTATGTGCCGCATTTCGATTCGCTTCTTTTATATATATATAAATCTTTTGTATAGTAGATAGTACGAGAGGGTACCATGCCATGGGCATCTCCTTTGTTTATACGCCTTTGGAAGGTAGCTTTTTGTTAATGGCCACGTCCCTTTTGATGTGTGGAAGGCTGGGCATAAAAACTGATTATGGGATGATTTTCTTTTCTTCCAGTCTTATTGTTCTTCTTTGTTTTCTTTTTCTTTTCTTTTCCCTTCTTTATGTATGTATGTATGTATGTAGATATGTATGTGTGTATGTATATATGTGTATACGTGTGATGTATGTATGTACGTACGTAGGTATGTATGTATGTACGTATGTATGTATGTA
>CM060315.1:56921634-56946634 GCA_030674185.1 Monoplex corrugatus | reverse complement strand
CTTCTTCTTCTTCTTCTTCTTCTTCTTCTTCTTCTCTTCTTTTCTTCTTCTTCTTCTTCTTCTTCTTCTTCTTCTTCTTCTTCTTCGCAATCTCTTCTTCTTCTTCGCAATTCTTCTTCTTCTTCAATTCTTTCTTCTTCTTCGCAATTCTTCTTCTTCTTCTTCGCAATTCTTCTTCTTCGCAATTCTTCTTTTCTTCTTCTTCGCAATTCTTCTTCTTCGCAATTCTTCTTCGCAATTTTCTTCGCAATTCTTCTTCGCAATTCTTCTTCTTCGCAATTCTTCGCAATTCTTCTTCTTCGCAATTTTCTTCTTCCTTCTTCTTCTTCTTCCTTCTTCTTCTTCTTCGCAATTCTTCTTCTTCTTCGCAATTCTTCTTCTTCTTCGCATTCTTTCGCAATTCTTTTTCTTCTTCTTCGCAATTCTTCTTCTTCGCAATTCTTCTTCGCAATTCTTCTTCTTCGCAATTCTTCTTCGCAATTCTTCTTCTTCGCAATTCTTCTTCGCAATTCTTCTTCTTCGCAATTCTTCTTCTTCGCAATTCTTCTTCTTCGCAATTCTTCTTCCTTCTTCTTCTTCTTCTTCTTCTTCTTCTTCGCAATTCTTCTTCTTCTTCTTTTCCTTTTATTTATTTGTCTGCTTGCACCATCTTGGGTGTCGTGGAGGCTGAGATGGAGTGATGGTCAGCAGTGAGCCAAAAGCCTGAAGTAGAGAAACGCTGGGTGATGTCAAAGTCTTCGTTTACACTATCTATCCAGCTCTTCCTTTGGTCTGTCTCTCATTTTGAATCCAGGTCTCGTTTTGTTATAAGCTTGTTGAGCCAGCTGGTGGGGTTGCGTTCTGGTTAGATGATGATGATGATATCATCATCATCAAGTGCTCTGCCACATGGCGATGGCGATCATGGCCCTCCATATGCATCTATCCCTTGTTGCCGCAAGCACATTTTCCACCACCCTCTCTGTCCTCAGCCACTCTGCAAGTCCGTCCAATATATTTTCCCTGGGTCTACCTGGTGCTCTCTTTCCCTCCAGCTTTCCTGAGATGACCAGACTACTTAATTCTCTGTTGATGAGTATGATGGTGGACCGTTGTTGTTTTCACCACTTTTCTGATTTTATTGTTTCTGATCATCTCACGTCTAGTCTTGCTTTTGTTGAGACAGCTCTTCAAGAACAACGTATCTCATGAAGGGTGATTTTGTATTCTGGAGGCTTGGTTTTGGTCAAGATTGTCTTTACTGTAGGCTTTCGAGCTAGCTGTCCACATCAGTTGTAGTAGTGGACGTACCGAAGACAGCGGGTCTCCGCGATATGATTGTAAAATTAACAGTGGTTTCTCTCCGTGGAAAGTGAACCGTTGGTACGTATTATACATCTCCTTAGTTTCGTCAAAAGATGTTTAATTTGTGTCATAACAGGAAGGGTGTTTAACTCACCTAACCCTCCTTCATGTTTTTTTATGAGCTAATAATTCTTTCCTTTTATGCTTACGCCTTAATCTTCCAGACAGTGGAACTGTCGCGAAAGATTCATCATGTTTTTGAAATTAACGAATGACTCCCGTTAACCTCATGTATCACGAGAATAAAAAAAAAAATGTGTGAATGTTTCTGTTTGGGGTTTTTTGTTTTGTCTTGTATGGTTTTGTTTTGTTTGGTTTGTTTGTTTGTTTGTTTGTTTGTTTGTTTGTTTGTATGTTTGTATGTTTGTTTGTTTGTTTGTTTGTTTACTTGTTGGTTGGTTGGTTAGTTGGTTTGGTTTGTTGGTTTGTCTTGCTTGCTTTGCCTTGCTTTGCTTTGCTTTGCTTGCTTTGCCTTGCTTTGCCTTTTTTGCTTTGCCTTGCTTTGCTTTGCCTTGCTTTGCTTGCTTTGCTTTGCCTTGCTTTGCTTGCTTTTTGCTTGCTTTGCTTTGCTTTGCCTTGCTTTGCTTTGCCTTGCTTTGCTTTGCCTTGCTTGCTTTGCTTTGCCTTGCTTTGCTTTGCCTTGCTGCTTTGCTTTGCCTTGCCTTGCTCTTGCCTTGCTTTGCCTTGCTTTGCCCTTTGCTTGCTTTGCCTTGCCTTGCTTTGCTTGCCTTGCCTTGCCTTGCTTTGTTTTGCCTTGCTATTGCCTTGCTTGCTTGCTTGTTTGCTTGCTTTGTTTGCTGCTTTGCTTTGCTTTGTTTTGCCTTGCTTTGCTTTGCTTTGCTTGCTTGTTTTGCCTTTGCTTTGCTTTGCTTTGCTTTTTCCTGCTTGCTTGCCTTTGCTTTGCCTTTGGCCTTGCCTTGGAAAAGAAAATTGAGTACACATATCAATGCACATAATTTTAGAAAATGCCCCTGGCGTTGACCAATCCGTCCAATTTATCGCACAAGGGATTTAATAAAAACATACACCAGAATATAAATTCAAACATAACTAAGGACACTAAAACATGTATACAAACGGGCCTAAATTACCTAAAATTGCTTTCGCATGTCATGTTTCCCTAGAGCCAAAATTCACTGAATACATGTATTCAAATATCACTCTTAAGAGAAAGTACGTAAGACTTCGTTGAACACATACAAGTGAATGGACCAGCAAGGCAGAAAATGATAGGAAGACATGACAGAAAGCAAGGAACAAGTCAGAAACAAAGAGAGTGACAGAAAAGAAATCTTCTAGCACAAAATTTCCAGAAGGTGAAGGTGGAGATACTATTCATACTGAAAGAGCCCCCAGGCATCCCCCACTGGGGGGGGGGGGGGGGGCACCAGTTAGCTAATTCTGTGGAGTCTTAAATACACTGGACCAGACCAGACAGAAGCGATAGAACTTCACCAAAGTGACTCTTCAGCTGTAGAAATTCTCCTCTGTTCAGTGGTATTGTTTGGATAGTATTTTTTTTTTTTATATATATTGAAGGCTTGAGACCTTACAAGCTCACACAGTTTTGCATAGGCTCAAGGAATCAGCCAGTTCATCGCTGGCAGTATTTGGGTGGGATGCGTAATGGAGATGTCCTGGTTGATAAATCCCCGTTTTGAGTTAGTTTGGAGTTAGTTCAAGAGGGATTTACTGCACTCGGAAATCTCCATATGCTCTCCACCCAAATCTGTCAGGAATTATTTGGACAGACTTCGCAAAAGCCTGCGCAAAACCCTATGCGTTGGCAAGGTCTTGAAATGGGAAAAAAGGGAGAAGGGACGTATCAAACATTAAAAGCTGACACCACCAGAATGATGGAAACATTAAGATGGGCAGTGAACAGGCCAGTGTTTGATGTTGCGGGCTGGGGTTGAACTCAAGATGTCAGATCTTGAATCCGTGCCCCCCGCCAAGTAAGAGGCCCACTAAAAAAAAAAAAAAAAAAAAAAAAAAATTACGTGCATTGACTGGGAATCGAACCTGAGTCACCTGCGTTGCGTGGCAGGCGAGTATTCTACGATTAACCACCGATGCTGTCTTTTGAACAAACGCTAAACTTCATCAGACTGGTGTGAGAAGCGCCTTAGCCAGTGGCCGCGCGACAAGCAAACAGACAAGTATGACTGGCGGGCAGGATTAGCGAGGCGACAGCAATCTGTCCCTATATCTTTGTGTGACAGGTTGGGATAGGTTCCGAGCTGAGTGAGTGAGAGAGAGGGGGGAGAGAGAGAGAGGGAGGGAGAGAGACAGAGAAAACGAGAGAGAGAGAAGAGAGACAGAGAGAGGGAGACAGAGAGAGAGGGGGAGGGAGAGAGACAGAGAAAGAGAGAGAGAGAAGAGAGAGAGAGGAGAAGAGACAGAGAGAGAGAGAGAGAGAGAGAGAGATTTGTTGTTCTTTGTTTTGTTTTATTTTCTTTTGTTTTGTCTTTGCTTCGTCTCTCTTTTGGAATGGTTTTGTTGTTGTTGTTGTTGTTTTTGTTTTGTTTTGTTTGTTTTGTTTTGTTTTGTTTTGCTTTGTCCCGAAGGCCATGGCCTCATCTGTAGTGGTGTGAACAATGGAAAGAACCAATATAAAAACTGTAAGTTCAGTAAAGCCATTGTCAAATTTGATTGTCATGTCAAATACAGTGGGCTTTGTGTGTTATCATACTTCATCTCACAGGGAGAGACTTCAGACCATGATCTTTATCATTTAGAAAAGCCATAAGCCCTTTCTGAAAGAATAATTATCGAGAGAGAGAGAGAGAGAGAGAGAAAAGAGAGAGAGAGACACACACATACACACACACACACAGAGAAAGAGAGAAGAGAAAGAGACAGAGACACTGACACAGACAGAGAGACAGATAGGGAAGAGACAGACAGAGACAGAGAAAAACAAGAAGAACTGGTTTAAATAAGGATGTAAGTATACTGTGCACACACACACACACACACACACACACACACACACACACACACACACACACACGATCACGCACGCACACACACGCACGCACACACACACACACACACACACACACACACACACACACACACACACACACACACACACACACACACACACACACACACACACACAGCTCGACAAACTAGCAAAGGCACGTAACAGTGATGTTAATAATACGTTTGTTTTATAAATGAAGAGAGGTGGAGTGAAGGGTATTGAGAAACGGACAGACAGAGAAAGGCACAGAGTGGTGTGATGAATGTGTGTGTGTGTGTGTGTGTGTGTGTGTGTGTGTGTGTGTGTGTGTGTGTAGTGTGTGTGTGTGTGTGTGTGGTGGTGTGTGGGTGTGTGTACTTATGCGTGCGTGCCTGCGTGTGTGTGTGCGTTGTGTGTGTGTGTTGTTTGTTTGTTTGTTTGTTTGTTTGTTTGTTTGTTTGTTTGTTTTATGTGAAATGTCACAGGCAGAGAGAGGGGAGGGGAATAGAATTGGGTTGGGTTAGCTAGGCTTCGACTGGATTGGGTTGGGTTAGTTAGGCTTTGATGGGATTGGGTTGCTGGTTTGGCTAGGCTTGGCTTGGATGGGATTGGGATAGGTTAGGCTTGGATGGGATTGGGTTAGGGTTAGTTAGGCTTGGATGTTATTGGGTTAGGGTTAGTTAGGCTTGGATGGGATTGGGTTAAGGTTAGGTAGGCTTGGATATTATTGGGTTAGGGTTAGTTAGGCTTGGATGTTATTGGGATAGGGTTAGTTAGGTTTGGATGTTATTGGGTTAGGGTTAGTTAGGCTTGGATGTTATTGGGTTAGGGTTAGTTCAGCTTGGATGTTATTGGGTTAGGGTTAGTTAGGCTTGGGTGTTATTGGGTAGGGTTACTTAGGCTTGGATGTTATTGGGTTGGGTTACTTAGGCTTGGATGTTATTGGGTTAGGTTAGTTAGGCTTGGACGTTATTGAGTTAGGGTTAGTTAGGCTTGGATGTTATTGGGTCGGGTTACTTAGGCTTGGATGTTATTGGGATAGGGTTAGTTAGGTTGGATCTATTGGGTTAGGATTAGTTAGGCTTGGATGTTATTGGGTTAGGTTAGTCAGGCTTGGATGTTATTGGGTTAGGTTAGTTAGGCTTGATGATTGGGATGGGTTAGTTAGGCTTGGATGGTATTGGGTTAAGGTTAGTTAGGCTTGGATGTTATTGGGTTGGGTTAGTTAGGCCTGGATGTTATTGGGTTAGGGTTAGTTAGGCTTGGTGTTATTGGGTTGGTTACTTAGGCTTGGATGTTATTGGGTGGGTTAGTTAGGCTTGGATGTTATTGGGTTAGGGTTGTTAGGCTTGGATGTTATTGGTATAGGGTTAGTCAGGCTTGGATGTTATTGGGTTAGAGTTAGTTAGGCTTGGATGTATTGGGTTAGGTTACTTAGGCTTGGATGTTATGGGTTAGGGTTAGTTAGGCTTGGATGTTATTGGGTTAGGGTTAGTTAGGCTTGGATATTATTGGGTTTGGGTTAGTTAGCTTGGAATGGTATTGGGTTGGGGTTAGTTAGGCTTGGATGTTATTGGGTTTGGGTTAGTTTAGGCTTGATGTTATTGGGTTAGGGTTAGTTAGGCTTGGATGTTATTGGGATTAGGGTTAGTTAGGCTTGGTGTTATTGGGTTAGGGTTAGTTAGGCTTGGATGTTATTGGGTTAGGGTTAGTTAGGCTTGGATGTTATTGGGTTAGGGTTAGTTAGGCTTGGATGTTATTGGGTTAGGGTTAGTTAGGCTTGGATGTTATTGGGTTAGGGTTAGTTAGTCTTGGATGGTATTGGTTGGGTTAGTTATGGCTTGGATGTTATTGGGTTAGGGTTAGTTAGGCTTGGAATGGTATTGGGTTAGGGTTAGTTAGGCTTGGATGTTATTGGGTTAGGGTTAGTTAGGCTTGGATGTTATTGGTTAGGGTTAGTTAGGCTTGGATGTTATTGGGTTAGGGTTAGTTAGGCTTGGATGTTATGGTTGGGTTAGGTTAGTTAGGCTTGGATGTTATTGGGTTAGGGTTAGTTAGGTTTGGATGTTATTGGGTTAGGGTTAGTTAGGCTTGGATGTTATTGGTTGGGTTAGTTAGGCTTGGATGTTATTGGTATGGGTTAGTTAGGCTTGGATGTCATTGGGTTAGGGTTAGTTAGCTTGGATGTATTGGGTTGGGTTAGTTAGGCTTGGATGTTATTGGGTTAGGTTAGTTAGGCTTGGAAGGGATTGGGTTAGGTTACTAGGCTTGGATGGGATTGGGTTAGGGTTAGTTAGGCTTGGATGTTATTGGATTAGGGTTAGTTAGGCTTGGATGTTATTGGGTTAGGGTTAGTTAGTCTTGAATGGGATTGGGTTGGGGTTAGTTTGGCTTGGATGTTATTGGGTTAGGGTTAATTAGGCTTGAATGGGATTGGGTTGGGTTAGTTAGGCTTGGATGTTATTGGGTTAGGGTTAGTTAGGCTTGGGTGTTATTGGGTTAGGGTTAGTTAGGCTTGGATGTTATTGGGATTAGGGTTATTAGGCTTGGATGTTATTGGGATAGGGTTCGTTAGGTTTGGATGTTATTGGGTTAGGGTTAGTTAGGCTTGGATGTTATTGGATTGGGTTAGTTAGGCTTGGATGTTATTGGGTTAGGGTTAGTTAGGCCTGGAAGGGACTGGGTTGGGTTAGCTAGGCTTGGATGGGATTGGGTTAGGGTTAGTTAGGCTTGGATGTTATTGGATTAGGTTAGTTAGGCTTGGATATTATTGGGTTAGGGTTAGTTAGGCTTGGATATTATTGGGTTAGGGTTAGTTAGGCCTGGAAGGGATTGGGTTGGGTTAGTTAGGCTTGGATGTTATTGGCTTAGGGTTAGTTAGCTTGGATGTTATTGGGTTAGGGTTAGTTAGGCTTGGATGTTATTGGGTTGGGTTAGTTAGGCTTGGATGTTATTGGGTTGGGTTAGTTAGGCTTGGATATTATTGGGTTGGGTTAGTTAGGCTTGGATGTTATTGGGTTGGGTTAGTTAGGCTTGGATGTTATTGGGTTAGGGTTAGTTAGGCTTGGATGTTATTGGGTTAGGGTTAGTTAGGCTTGGATGTTATTGGGTTGGGTTAGTTAGGCTTGGATGTTATTGGGTTGGGTTAGGTTTGGATGTTATTGGGTTAGTGTTAGTTATGCTTGGATGTTATTGGGTTAGGGTTAGTTAGGCTTGGATGTTATTGGGTTGGGTTAGTTAGGCTTGGATGTTATTGGGTTAGGGTTAGTTAGGATTGGATGTTATTGGGTTAGGGTTAGTTAGGCTTGGATGTTATTGGGTTGGGTTAGTTAGGCTTGGATGTTATTGGGTTAAGGTTAGTTAGGCTTGGATGTTATTGGGTTGGGTTAGTTAGGCTTGGATGTTATTGGGTTGGGTTAGTTAGGCCTGGAAGGACTGGGTTGGGTTAGCTAGGCTTGGATGAGATTGGTTGGGTTAGTTAGGCCTGGAAGGGATTGGATTGGGTTATCTAGGCTTGGATGGGATTGGGTTGGGTTAGTTATGCTTGGATGTTATTGAGTTAGGGTTAGTTAGGCTTTGATGTTATTGGGTTAGGGTTAGTTAGGCTTGGATGTTATTGGTTAGGGTTAGTTAGGCTTGGATGTTATTGGGTTAGGGTTAGTTAGGCTTGGATGTTATTGGGTTGGGTTAGTTAGGCTTGGATGTTATTGGGTTGGGTTAGTTAGGCTTAGATGTTATTGGGTTGGGTTAGTTAGGCTTGGATGTTATTGGGTTAGGGTTAGTTAGGCTTGGATGTTATTGGGTTAGGGTTAGTTAGGCTTGGATGTTATTGGGTTGGGTTAGTTAGGCTTGGATGTTATTGGGTTGGTTAGTTAGGCTTGGATGTTATTGGGTTAGGGTTAGTTAGGCTTGGATGTTATTGGGTTGGGTTAGTTTGGCTTGGATGTTATTGGGTTGGGTTAGTTAGGCTTGGATATTATTGGGTTAGGGTTAGTTAGGCTTGCATGGGATTGGGTTGGGTTAGTTAGGCTTGGATGGGATTGGGTTGGGTTAGTTAGGCCTGGATGGGACTCAGTTGGGTTAGCTAGGCTTGGATGGAATTGGGTTGGGTTAGCTAAGCTTGCATGGGATTGGGTTGGGTTAGCTAGGCTTGCATGGGATTGGGTAGGGTGAGGGGTCAAAGGTTAAGTTTTTGTTTTGCTGTTATGACGGACAATGCGGGATGTTGGCGGATAGGTAAAGGAGTCAAAGGGTTAAGTTTTGTTTTGCTGTCATGGCGGACAATGCGGGATGTTGGCGGATAGGGTAAGGGAGTCAAAGGGTTAAGTTTTTGTTTTGCTGTCATGGCGGGACAATGCGGGATGTTGGCGGATAGGGTAAGGAGCCAAAGGGTTAAGTTTTTGCTTTGCTGTCATGGCGGACATTGCGGGATGTTGGCGGATAGGATGAGGAGGTCAAAGGGTTAATTTTTGTTTTGCTGTCTTGGCGGCCAGTGCGGGATATTGGCGGATAGGTTAGGGGGTCAAAGGGTTAAAGACCATAGCAGACGAAGTGTGGGGAGTGTAGAGAAGACTGTGGACTGAAATGTCTCGACTGCAAAACGCGCGCAGAAAATGTGTGGATTCCAGCTTTTTCTCAACGACAGATATCGCGTTTTCATTGTGCCTGTATTTGCAGTCATGTTGAAACATTCCTCTATAACATCTTTGGAACGCGATAACATGTCCGTCGGGTGCTTTCCCCCACCCCCACCGTCCCTTTTCTTAATTAAACGACTTTGAGGAGTAGTGCACAAACCCAAAATAAATGCGACCGCTCGCCTTCAAGCAAACAGGAAAAAAAAAACTCACGAAAATAGAATCAGAACGTGTATTCATTATAACTAGACAAGACAAGAGCAAATTTTCGGCCAACTGGCCTTTGTCACGCGTAATCGTAAATTAACAAAGAACAAAGAACAAACAGCAAGCACAAAAAATTAAGAGGTAAAAAATAGCAAAAACCTCTCTGTTGTTCTGTCGAGCAGACGACAATACGCAATTTTCTGAAGCAAGAACACACAAACCACAAAAATTCATGTGGACAGGCCTGGTAACTGAATACATTCGTTTATTTCTGAATAATTATAAGGTCACAGGCCTTTCGCGACTGGTTAGATATATACCTAAAGATATGAGACCATTACTTTTGTTTACATATACTTGTGGAACGTAAGGCCATTGACCTTCTCGACTGGTTTAAATCTACATAATAACACGCAGGCGTCAAAAGAAGACAAACATAACTGCTTTTGTTTCCTGGAAGTGTGAGGGACAAAACATATCGTGGTTAGACGGTCCGGGGATGACAGTGACAAATGTCGTTTTTTGTTCTGTTCTACTAACTTGTTGTTTTTATAACCGTAATTCTTATGATGCAATATCAGAATCAGTTGAATACAATCTACATGATATTAAGAACTGAAATATGATATCATTGAATATGCAATTTTCTTCTTTGAAAGTCAGCAAACATTTGTTTTTTTCTCATACGCATTCAAAGATAGTCCCTTAGCGATATTCAGCTCAGGCATTGCAGGCAGACGGGCGTGTTAGAAGGTCTGAGTTCGATTCCGGGTCGGAAGCACCTGCTGTATCAAAGGAAGCACCTGCTGGATAAAGGGAAGCACCCGCTGTATAAAGGGAAGCTCCTGCTGGATAAAGGGAAGCACCTGCTGGATAAAGGGAAGCTCCTGCTGGATAAAGGGAAGCACCTGCTGGATAAAGGGAAGCTCCTGCTGGATAAAGGGAAGCACCAGCTGGATAAAGGGAAGCACCTGCTGGATAAAGGGAAGCTCCTGCTGGATAAAGGGAAGCACTTGTGGATAAAGGGAAGCACCTGTGATAAAGGGAAGCACATGTTGGATAAAGGGAAGCACATGTGGGATAAAGGGAAGCACCTGTGATAAAGGGAAGCACCTGCTGGATAAAGGGAAGCACCTGCTGGATAAAGGGAAGCACTTGTGGATAAAGGGAAGCACCTGTGATAAAGGGAAGCTCATGTTGGATAAAGGGAAGCACATGTGGGATAAAGGGAAGCACCTGCTGGATAAAGGGAAGTACCTGTGGATACAGGGAAGCACATGCTGGATAAAGGGAAGTTCCTGCTGGATAAAGGGAAGCACCTGTAGATAAAGGGAAGCCTGTGGATAAAAGGAAGCACATGCTGGATAAAGGGAAGCACCTGCTGGATAAAGGGAAGCACCAGCTGGATAAAGGGAAGCACCTGCTGGATAAAGGGAAGCTCCTGCTGGATAAAGGGAAGCTCCTGTTGGATAAAGGGAAGCACCTGCTAGACAAAGAGAAGCACCAGCTGGATAAAGGGGAGCACCTGTGGATAAAGGGAAGCACCTGTAGGATAAAGGGAAGCACCTGTAGATAAAGGGAAGCACCAGCTGGATAAAGGGAAGCACCTGTGGATAAAGGGAAGCACCTGTAGATAAAGGGAAGCACCTGTGGATAAAGGGAAGCACCTGCTGGATAAAGGGAAGCACCTGCTGGATAAAGGGAAGCACCAGCTGGATACAGGGAAGCACCAGCTGGATAAAGGGAAGCTCCTGCTGGATAAAGGGAAGCACCTGTGGATAAAGGGAAGCACCTGCTGGATAAAGGGAAGCACCTGTGGATAAAGGGAAGCACCTGCTGGATAAAGGGAAGCACTTGCTGGATAAAGGGAAGCACCTGTGGATAAAGGGAAGCACCTGCTGGATAAAGGGAAGCACCTGTGGACAAAGGGAAGCACCTGTGGATAAAGGGAAGCACCTGCTGGATAAAGGGAAGCACCTGTAGATAAAGGGAAGCACATGTGGGATAAAGGGAAGCACCTGCTGGATAAAGGGAAGCACCTGCTGGAAAAGGGAAGCACCTGCTGGATAAAGGGAAGCACCTGCTGGATAAAGGGAAGCACCTGCTGGATAAAGGGAAGCACCACTGATAAAGGGAAGCACAGCTGGATAAGGGAATACAGCTGATAAAGGGAAGCACCACTGATAAAGGGAAGACAGCTGGATAAGGGAATTACGAGCTGGATAAAGGGAAGCACCACTAGATAAAGGGAAGCACCTGCTGGATAAAGGGAATTACGAGCTGGATAAAGGGAAGCACCCACTAGATAAAGGGAAGCACCTGCTGGATAAAGGATGTATATTTTTCCGATCTCCTAGATCAACATGCCTGAGCTCCTTTCCTGAGTATACGCACGCAAAACATCAAACACGCAAGTGAAAATTCTTGTAAACCATATTCGGTGTTTTATTATGGAAACACGAAAATACCTAGCATGCACATATCCAAAAAAACAAAAAACGGAATTTGACTGCCTAGATAATTGTAACATCATAATATCTATTATGATATAGTACTCGACTAACACAGACAGACTGAAGTTACCATACTGCATACAAACAGTTTACTTTCCCGGTAACAAAATTGTTAGGCGATTTTTCCATGTCAACGTGATTATCACAGAAGGCAGCCACAACGATCACTCTGCACAGGCCAGTGTACGTATCCGATATTTTTGCGTCCGCGAGATCGAATAGAGTTCAATCTCAAATGAATGTTTAGGGACTTTCCGCTCTCTATCTTGTTCTACGTTTTATGTTTGTTAGATGAAATAATTTAGTTCTGACGAAGGCATTGCATTTTATTTCTTTTGCAAATTTTTTCCTTGGCTTTTCGTTCCTCTCCTATACTATAACGGGGTAACTGACCTTCAACGGTATACGCAGTCTGCGCAGCAACGTAAAGCTTGCACACTAATAAGAAATAATCAGGGTGACGTGTATGAACCACTCGAGAAATCGTTACTCTGAATAAAAAAAAAATAAAATAAAAATAATAGCAAAAAATAAAGCAATATTGTCAAGCCATTCAAGTAATTCTAATGATCACCCTTTTCGTATCAAAATCATTACAGGAAATCCAGACCTAGTGCGTCAACATTACTGTGATTATGAAGACAGGTCAGTTGAAATCAAACTTGAGGCGCATCGAGGACAATAAACAAAAATAGTAAAAAAATAAAATTTTAAATAATATAATAAAAAAGCAGATTTTGAACATTGCCAGAAGTTCCTGACAACAGCGCAATTCACACGCCTTCCTCAAAAAACGGCTGATTTTAGGCAGTTTCATGGTCTGTGTAACCTTCACCTTGGAACCCCCGTCCTCCAAAACATAATTACGCATTCGCAACTCCCCACCGATTCACACTTTTGATAAAGATCAATCCATAAACAGCTGAGAAAAATCATGCACACACATTTTATTAACACAGAAACGTTCCTCCGGGGTAAAAAGAAATAACCTCTTTCTTACAAAGAAAATAAAAATAACAAGAAAAAAAAATAACGCTTTGGGAGGAGGAGGGGACGAGGAGGAGACGGATTTTTTTTAAAATGCCAACTCAGTGTAAAAACATAAAGATTTATTTTACAATGTAGATACAAAAAACCATGTGGAAAAAAAAACAACCACTCAACAAAGCGTTCTTTTTTGACGTCATACACGTGTCGTCGACCATCTTTGAAGGTACATATAAAAACTACATTGCCCCAATCTATACTGGCTTTAAGTTTCACGTTTCACAACCAGTCACTAAGCAGATGCAATGAAAGACTTCCCCAAACCCCATGCCACAAAATGGCGTCGTGACCTCTCTCATTTGCGTATGACCATCGGAACCTTCCTTTCTTTTTATTGTTGTTCTGGTTGGTGATGTGGTGGTCATAACGATAATGGTGACGATGGTGCTTCTTCTGGATAGATCCCTGCTCTCAACCTGTTTTGAGAGAGAGAGAGAGAGAGAGAGAGAGAGAGAGAGAGAGAGAGAGAGAGAGAGAGAGAGAGAGAGAACAGACACAGACACAGACACAGACACAGACACAGACACAGACACAGACACAGACAGATAAATGGAGAAGAAAAAAAAACAGTCAACAAGTTAGTTGTTGTTTTTTTATAT
Source organism: Monoplex corrugatus (assembly GCA_030674185.1). Taxonomy (NCBI): domain Eukaryota; kingdom Metazoa; phylum Mollusca; class Gastropoda; order Littorinimorpha; family Ranellidae; genus Monoplex; species Monoplex corrugatus. The sequence continues at coordinate 56,933,319 of CM060315.1, read as the reverse complement.
CCGCTCTAACACTCATCCCACCTCCGTCACCTTCTTCCTCTTCTACATTTATCGATCCGATTGCACGATCTTGCGAGTCTCTGGGAGTAGAGCTGACGGCGAACAGTGAGCTGTAAGGCCAGGCGTGAAGAGGAGAGAAAGACTGTGTACAACATCAAACTAGTCTCCTTTACACTTTCAAGCCAAATCTTCCTCGATCTGCCTCCTATTTTAACCCTTTGACTCCCGCACCCAATCCATCAACTGCAGGAAATGTTTCAGATGTAGGAAACTAGTAAATAGAATGTGGGAGTGAAAAGAGTTAAGATGTAGGAAACTGACAAATAGGACAAGAGAGTGAAAGGGGTTAAGATGTGGGGAAACTGGTAATATGATGTGGAGTGAAAAGGGTTAAGACGTGGGAAACTGACAAATAGGACAAGAGAGTGAAAAGGGTTAAGACGTGGGAAACTGACAAATAGGACAAGAGAGTGAAAAGGGTTAAACGTGGGAAACTGACAATAGGACAAGAGAGTGAAAAGGTTAAGACGTGGGAAACTGACAAATAGACAAGAGAGTGAAATGGGTTAAGACGTAGGAAACTGATAAATAGACAAGAGAGTGAAAAGGGTTAAGACGTAGGAAACTGACAAATAGGACAAGAGAGTGAAAGGGTTAAGACGTGGGGAAACTGGTAAATATGATGTGGGAGTGAAAAGGGTTAAGATGTAGTAGGGAACTGACAAATAGGACAAGAGAGTGAAAGCGGTTAAGATGTGGGGAAACTGGTAAATAGACTGTAGGAGTGAAAAGGGTTAAGACGTGGGAAACTGACAAATAGGACAAGAGAGTGAAAGGGGTTAAGATGTGGGGAAACTAGTAAATAGATATGAAATGAAAGGTTAAGACGTAGGAAACTGACAAATAGGACAAGAGAGTGAAAGGGGTTAAGATGTGGAGACACTGGTAAATATAATATGGGAGTGAAAAGGGTTAAGAGTGGGAAACTGACAAATAGGACAAGGGAGTGAAAGGGGTTAAGATGTGGGGAACTGGTAAACAGGCCTCGGGAATGAAAGGGAGGTTAAGATGCAGGAAGCTGGTGGGACGTGGTGGGTTGTGCGAGTGCAGCTGGTGGAAAGGGTGAGGGAATCAAAGGGTTAAGGTTTTGCTTTGCTGGCGTAGCTGACAATGCGGGATGCTGATTGACAGAGTGCGGGAGTTAAAAGGTTAAGGCCGCGTAACTTTTTTTTTTTTTCTTTTTTTTTTTGGTTGGTCTATGCGTGTATTCTGGTCAGATGATCAAATGGCTATGATAGTAGGTTTGTATCGTTCCCATCATTTCTCTTTGTGTGTGTATGTGTGTGTGTGTGTGTGTGTGTGTGTGTGTGTGTGTGTGTGTGGGTGGGTGTTTCTGATCAGGTCTTGTCTGATCTTGATGGCAGCTATTCTCAAACGACACACCTCACAGGACGTAATTTCGCGCCCCCAGGGTCTCGGTGGTGAGGGTTCAGACCCGGCATTACTGTGTTAACCCTTTGTCTCCCGCACCCTGTCTTCCAGTATCCTGCATTGTCGTCAACCATGCTAACAAAGCAAACACTTAACCTTTTGACTTCCTCACTCTATCCACCAGTTTCCTGCAGGAAGCTGGTGGACTGGGTGAGGAAGTCAAAGGGTTAAGTTTATGCAGTTGGTGGATAGGGTGCTAGAGTCAAAGGGTTAATGTAGGGATGAAAATTGAACTGATGCGTTTGGCTTTTGTTTCGATATGTGTGTGTGTGTGTGTTTTATCCTTTTGTGTTTGTTGTTTGTTTGTTTGTTTGTTTGTTGTTTGTTTGTTTTGGTGAGTTAGGCAGGTTGGTAAGTGACGCGTTTTTTTTTTTTTTTTTGGGGGGGTGGGGGGATTCTAGTTTCGACGTCATTTACCGAGTCTTCCATCTTCTTTAAAAACTGTTGCCGATGTGTTTTTAAAACCAGTCACTTGTTTCAGTGTAGTGCCACTGATGTTGATGCTAAGGTTGCCTGATGTTCTGCTGAACTGTGTCGTCTAAGTTTTGCTGATGCTGATTGGCATGTTGGTCATGTTGTAGTTTTCATAAGCGATGGTCAGGTTGGTTGTGTCTTCCTGTAGTCGATTGGGTTTTGTTGTTGTTGTTGTTGTTGCTGTTGTTGTTGTTGTTGTTGTTTTGTTTTAGTTTTTGTGTGGTAGGTTCTATTTTTCCACTAAACACCTCTTTCTTTGTCTCTTTCTATTTGTCTCTTTATCTGTCCTCTCTCTCTCTCTCTCTCTCTCTCTGTCTGTCTATCTGTCTGTCTGTATATCTCTCTCTCTCTCTCCCTCTCTCTCTCCCTCCCTCTCTCTCTCTCTCTCTCTCTGTGTGTCTCTCTCTCTGACTCAGCATTTTGTCTACAGTTGCCTGCCAGGCAATTATTAATACCCCTTTGAAGTTTTTTTTTTATCATTGCCACCGTATGGTCACACACCTTCCACGTGACAAAATCCACTCTACTCCCATCTCCTCATCTCTCAACCCAGTCCATCTCCTTCTCTATCCCCACCTCTTCCTTAACCCTTTCACCCCCGCCCTCTCCTAACCACCGGTCTTCCTGTGGGAATGTTAACTCTTTCGTTTCGTCATCCTGATCACCAGCTTTCAGCAGCTTACTTAATTCTTTCATTCCCTCAGTCAATTCATTAGGTTCCACCAACTTTCACTACCCCTGTGGGGATGCCGTGGGTTCTTTTAGTATAAATTAGTATCCCCACCTTCTGCAAATTCTGTGTTAGAAATTTCTTCTTTTCTGTCACTCTCTTTGTTTCTACCTTGTTGTTTTGCTTTCTGTCATTTCTTCCTATCATTTTCTGCCTTGCTGGTCCATTCACGTGTATGTGTTCGATAAAGTCTTATGTACTGTTTTCTTAAGATTGATAAATGGGTACATATATTAAGTGCATTTTTGGCTCTAAGGAGGTGAGATATGTGGAAGCAATTTTAGGTAATTTATGCCTGTTTTTATGTATGTTTTGGTGTCCTTCGGTATGCTTTAATTTGTATTCAGGTGTGTTTTTTAAATCCCCTGTGCGATAAATTGGACGGAATGGTCAACGTTGGGGGCATCTCCTAAGATTATGTACGCGAATGTATTGATATGTGTACTTCATTTTCTTCTTTTTTTTTTTTTCTTTTTGATTGTTGAAGTTTTGTATGTTTTGAAGTGGCTATAACCCTGATGTGGCTCTACGCAGTCGGCTGGGCTTTTAACAACAATAAAAATAACAACATTAAACATTTCACTTTCTTGCTCCATCCATCGGTTCTCCTATTACTAGCTTCCAACAGCTTCCTTGACCCGTTCGCTTTCTCACCCTATCCACCAGCTTCCAACAGGTTCCTTAACCTTTGACTCCTGCAGCCTGTCCAACAGCATCCTTCTTTGTCAACATGCTGGAAGAGCAAACTTAACCCTTTGACTCCCTCAGCCTATCCACCAGCTTCTGCAGGAAGCTGGTGGATAGGCTGAGGGAGTCAAGGGTTAAGTTTTTGCGTTGGTAGATAGGTGCAGGTGGCAAAGGGTTAACTATTTCATTCCTTCAACCTATTCATCGGCTTCCACAAGCTTCCTCAAACATTTCACTTTTCTCACCTATGCACAAACTTCCAACAATTATTTAACTTTCATTTCCTCATCTTATCCATCAGCGTCATGCAGGAGGCTACCTGATTTATTTAGCCTGATGTTACTATCGAATGGTCTTCAGAGAATGATATTGAAATGTAACGCGTTTTAAAACCCTCACACACACACACACACACACACACACACACACACACACACACACACACACACACACACACACACACACACACACACACACACACTTGCGAAAGGGTTAACACAGTTTATATCTCAACAAACCATTCATGCATTCATCCTGCAGGAAGCGAGGGAAGCTGATGGGCAGAGTATGAGAGTCAAAGGGTTAAGATGCAAAAATGTGTCAAATTTGATAAGGGAGTGAGAGGGGTCGAGATACAAGAAGCTGCTAAATAGAGTAAGGGAGTGAAAGGGGTTAAGTTGCAGGAAGCTGGCAAATAGGATAAGATATGGGAGTGAAAGGGGTCAAGATGTGGGAAACTGGCAGAGATATGGGAGTGGAAGGGGTTAAGATGTAGGAAACTGCCAAAGACGATATGGGAGTGGAAGGGGTTAAGATGTTTGAAACTGCCAAAGACGATATGGGAGTGGAAGGGGTTAAGATGTAGGAAACTGCCAAAGACGATATGGGAGTGGAAGGGGTTAAGATGTAGGAAACTGCCAAAGACGATATGGGAATGGAAGGGGTTAAGATGTAGGAAAATGTAGGAAACTGGCAAAGACGATAAGGGAATGGAAGGGGTTAAGATGTAGGAAACTGGCAAAGACGATAAGGGAATGGAAGGGGTTAAGATGTAGGAAACTGGCAAAGACGGTAAGGGAATGGAAGGGGTTAAGATGTAGGAAACTGGCAGAGATATGGGAATGAAAGGGGTTAAGACGTGGGAAACTGACAAATAGGATAAGAGAGTGAAAGGTGGTTAAGGTGTGGGAAATTGGTAAACAGGGCATGGTAATGAAAGAGGGAGGTGGAACGTGGTGGGTTGTGTGGGAGTGAAAGGGTTAAATCCCAAGCCCCCATACCCTGGGGGCGGGTCCTTCCTTCAAGATTACGCATGGGTTGCCAACGGGCCCAGCGCATCCCCCCAGGGCAAGGATTAAGGAGGGATTTACGAGCATCCGCCCCACCTGTGGAAAGTGTAGGCGAGATAAACACGTGTATGAATATGGGCTAAAGCCACCGTTTCTTCACACAGTTCTCCGTCTTGAGATTAGTGGTCGTTTCGCTTGGCTGGACAGTTGCGCAAATACTATAAATGTATTCTCTGTGTGGATTAGATACGCGGTGCGGGCCCCAGTAGCTCAGTTGGTTTGAGCCTCGGATTCACATGCTAATGGTTGTGGGTTCGAATCCCGGGGTGCGCTATATTAAAAACTGGCCTTCTCACTGTCCCATCTTAACGTCATTGTTGTCCTGGTGGTATCAGTATAGGATTAGATAGGTCCCCCTCCCCCCCCCCCCAGTTCCCTGGGATGGTTATCCCCGTCGGCCATATCACCTGAGGTGGGTGTCCACGTAAAAACTAAATCAAATCAATCAATCAATCAAAGATACGTGGACGTCATTGTTTCTCCATCCATGTCGTCGAGTTAAAAGTAGCCAAGCCAACTCCCAAACAAGCAAGAAAATAAACAACAACAATAATACACAAACAAGTAAAAATCAGCCAAACTAACAAGAAAATATATCAATAACAGCACTAGCAGCAAACAAAATAATAAAAAAAAAAAAAAAACGAAACAAGAATATAAGCCAACGAAACGAACAAGATAACAATTCTGATCTGAACTTTAATCCAACAGATCTACCAAAACTATGAGGAAAGTTTATGATATGAAAAATAATTTCCATCTTCTACAATATTTTATCAAAATGTACGATAAAAAAAACTTCTTTTCTACTCTGAAAAAGCCAGAAAGAAATTGTCGAAATGTTTTCAAATTTGACGAAATGTTTTCAAATTTGTTGAAGTGTTTTCAAGTTCAACTCACGTTAACAGTCTGTCTCAAGAAATAACTGAGAAAAGAAAACAAACTGAACAATCAGATGATTACAAAGACACCCACTCCCCCCATTCTAACTGTTCAATATTTACCAATTCAAGGATTACTGTACTGGAGGTTAACAAAACAAAAACTCAGCAGTATAACTACATGGAATAATATATGACATTTTATATCGATTGCTGGGGAAATCGATCGAAAACTTACATAAAACAAATACTAACATGTTAGAAAAATGATATGCCTGACAGCAGGAAAACTGTACTTGTAGTATCTATCCATAAGGCTGAAAGATCGTGCTCCCCGTTCAGCTAATGACGAGCGTATGTACTAATCTCGCTTACCTCTCATGTTTCAAAATTGATGGAGACCTAATTTTAAACCAATTAACATTGTTTCAGCGAGAAAATTAATTAATAAGTAATTCCAGTAAACCAGTCTACTATTTATATATACACGAAAAATAATTTCACCATTTATCTGATAATCTATTTTAGGTCACAATGCAGTTGCTCGCTTTGTAATTCTAAAATTCTAAAATTTTATTTTTAAAAAAACCGGCTTATTCTTTAGGGAAAAGGGATATTCAATCTTTACCCCAGAATTAGTTACCATTAGGCAGTAAATCTATTGCAAAGCTTTCAGTTACTTTTTTTTTCCAGTACTGTAATCTTGTGGTGTTTCTTGTTAATTTAAGATGATTCAAAATCTCCGCCATAGCTACAACAATAAAAAAAAAAAAAACAACGATTTTTCTTTAGATACCGCGTATATCGTTCTTTAATCATGGACGGAACATCTCTCTCTCTCTCTCTCTCTCTCTCTCTCTCTCTCTCTCTCTCTCTCTCTCTCTCTCTCTCTCTCTCTCTCTCTCTCTCTCTCTCTCTTGTTTTTTATCCCATCTCACTGTAGCGTCATATATAAGGATTGGGTTATTGGGTTGACAGGTAGCGCAACGTGGAGCAGGAAAAGCGACAGGCTGTGAAAGTATTAATATTCAAGTTTCCTAACGAGAAATGATTAATATCATAGTGATAGAACTAAAAACACAAGGTATTTTGTACTATTAACATAAAACATAACGACTTTATCAGAATGGAAACTACAGCGCACAGATGCTCTCTCGGCGTGTTTTGAATTAACACACAAATGTGTTTGCAACTGGTCTATAACAGTAAAGACATTTGTCAGTGCCAAAAAATATCAACAAAGATTTTTACTTTGCAGCCCTTTTAGATTGTTTTCTTACATGTTTTTCTTCAACAAGTTATGATTTAAATTTCTGTTAGTCTTGTACGTTGCTTGCTAGTAGTAGTAGTATAGTAGTAGTAGTAGTAGTAGTAGTATAGTAGTAGTAGTAGTAGTAGTAGTAGTAGTAGTAAGTAGTAGTAGTAGTAGTAGTAGTAGTAGTAGTAGTATCGTCATCATCCCTATCATCATATTAATATGATCTTTTTAGGAGAGTTGTTTGTTCAACTAACTTTTTTTGACAGTGTCATCTAATTTTTTTTTTTCAATTTCGTATACACACACTTCTTTGAACAGACGTTGAAACATTGAAAGAAATAGGCCTAAGGAAGTTAAAAAAAAAAAAAGCAAAACAAAAACCTATACACAGAATGTAAATAAATATATCAGGAGACAAACAAGTATGTTCTTTTGTGATGTAAAGATAAATGATTTTTTAGTTTGAAAAAGATAAACATGTTCACTATAGCTATTGTCACTTTGTGGACACACACACACACACACACCACACACACCCACACACACTCTCTCTCTCTCTCTCTCTCTCTCTCTTCTCTCTCTGTCTCTCTCTCTCTCTCTCTCTATGTCTCTCTCTCTCTCTCTCTTCATTAAGAACCTACGTCATAATGATTAATCTGAAATACACAATTATCGTTCAAAACACACACACACACACACACACACACACACACACACACACCACACACACACACACACACACACACACCACACACACGCACACACACACACACACACACAACACATACATATATATACACACACAAACATATATATCCACTCACTATTGTACATCAGCGTGAAATCACGCGCATGTGCATGTTTTCAAGCTATAGACGAAGTACGCATCTTACACTGGTCTGATTAATGTTTCAATAAATTTGCATTCAATAATTTAAAAGACTTTGAGATAAAGCTAGATTCTGTGCGGGCAGTTTAACAAGTTTCAAGAACAAAAACAGTCGACCATGATGATAATGCTTCGAAATGTTCAACGTAATGGTAATGGTAACATATCTCTGTAACCTATTCGTCAATGAATGAAAAATCAGAAGTCAAACAAGGCAAGAACAAGAAGCTACTCTAGCAGAAACGAGAGAACCTACTGTTGTCAGGAAGTACAATGGAAGAAAGAAAGAAGAGATCCTTGAGATGGTTACCAAGGCATGAGGAATTTCAACAGATCAAAGCATCATGCACGGTCTAATCTTGATTATGCTGAGGGCTTTTAACGCAGAGGGCACACTGTGACACAAAAGTTTTTGAAGACGAGCGATAAACTTTCAGGGGAGGTAAAGTAAGGAGGATTGAGTCACCCACGATTCACAGTGTCTTGGAAAAGCGATTCCCCTCCCGACTTGATGGGCCAGAAATGACCGCTTTGAACCGGCCGAGTAGGTCGCTGCAAAAGCCAGCTCCCTGTCAAGGGCTGATAATTACAGCTACTTGATAGGGGTGAATTGTCCTCCCTGTGTCGTAAGGGGCCTTTACTCTGTATCACCAGACCCAAACGAAAGGGACGTAATCTGTGAGCGGGGGTAGAGAGATTCTCACGGATGTCTGCCCGTTAAATTGCGTCACAGCACGCCCCTCACCTGTGGGCCAAAGACCTGTCAGGGCTTTCAATGGACGCACGTGCACGTATATAGAGGCTCGCGTTGCCCGGACGACCGCAGGCGTGGCAGGTAGCGTAAACAAACGCTGTGGCTGGCAACGTGGTCAAAGAAATTGGATAGTGGGCAGTCTTGTGTACAAAACCGCTTCGGCCGTCATTGTCCACCACATCCAGCGGTCAGATAAAGTGTCTCCCTGAAGTAAATGAGGACGTTGAAGAGAAACGTGAAATTTGTGATAAGTGTTCTGTCTAGTTAACTAAAGTAGTGTCGAGAACCGTCAGGTGTTTCTTCTCGTTAATTAGAACATTATACAGAAACGTAATTGTCAATTTGTTTCGTGCATACACGCAGCGTACGAGACTGACCGACTGATCTTTATTTTCCAGCGGTAAAGATAATGACACAGTACCACATGAGGTCAATTTCCTCAGCGAGAGAGGGGGGAGAGGGGGGAGAGGGAGGGAGGGAGAGAGACCAACAGACAGACGGACGGAGACAGAGACAGAGAGAGACAGACACACAGAGAGAGACAGAGAGAGAGAGAGAGAGAGAGAGAGAAGTATATGCTGTTCAATCTGTCAGCAAACTTTTATTTTCCCGAAATTGAAAAGTTAATTGAAAACTTATCGAGATTCTACCTGTGAAAGCCACAGTAAACAGCGAACTTGACAATCTTCAGGTGAACAAAACATTGTCCCAGTTGAAACTATGCTCAAAATGAACGACAAGAGCTGTAAGCAATAGCAGGTATGAGCTCGGTGTAGGACTCTGTCTCTCTGTCTCTGTCTCTCTCTCTCTCTCTGTCTCTCTCTCTCTCTCTCACGCTCTCTCGCTCTCTCTCTCTCTCTCTCTCTCTCTCTCTCTCTCTCTCTGTGTGTGTGTGTGTGTCATATGCTTGGTTTTGTGTCCTTTGATTCAATTCTCCTTTTATTTTATGGCTACACCTGTTTCGCATTTCATTCACTGTAATTTGCTCAAGACAGCACCGTCCACATTATCTGTACTCGCCGTATCATAATCTGTCGCGTTCCTGACTTGAATCAATCTACTCTTTTGTGTAGAACACCCCTTACTGATGCTTTGTCCTGAACTGAACAATTTAGCTTTTTTTTTTTTAAACTGGCCAGACTCACAAAGAACAGCTGCTATGACTGGCAAAAGTTACTGAACCGAAAAGACTGAAATCGTACTTTCGGTCTTTATAACCCTATTAAAATAAAGATAAATAAACACAAATGGACTGGTGGATATTGTGAATAAAAATAAGATATTCAAACGGAATGACATAAAACATAGAATAAAACAGTACTTTCTAGCAATCATCTCACGACATGAAACCAGATTCTACCGGCAGTCTAAGAGTGAGTTGTAAAACATAAAAAATGCTTTCGAGTTTGAGTTTCAGTTCCGAGTTTGTTCAAGAGGGGTGCATCACTGGGACAATTTCGTATCTCCTCCAGAAATCTTTGTTGTTGTTGTTGTTGTTGTTATTGTTGTTGTTGTTGTTGTTGTTGTTGTTGTTGTTGTGATCATCGCATTCAGGGGGTTACCTTTGTGCTCACCTTTCTTTTTTTTTTTTTTTTTTTTGTATTTTTACCACCAATCATTGGCCGCAGAAGCTGCAACAGTTTTTACGAAGCAATGATGATGATGCTGATGAGGATGATGATCGTGATGCTATGGAGTTCCATGTAGGATTGAGACTGCGTGACAGGGCTGTACTCTATGTTTACTATCATAATATATCCTGGCGTCAACCAGGCCCGAGAGATACAGACAGAAGATTTGAGCAACTCCCTCAATGACGCATCCGTGAAGTGGATGAAGACTCGGCTGTGTGGTCCCAGTCTTCCCGATGAGCCCATAGCAACGCTCAACTCTGGGTAGGACCGGTTAGAGCCGAAAAAAAAATCTCTGAATGACTTTTAAAAGGGACTGACTGATGGGGGATTCGAACCCACGACCTTCCAGTCGGGTAGTCCGTTGCGCTAGTCACGACACCAAGGCGATTGGATATCTTCTCCAGAAATCTGACCGTAATCATCAGACAGATTTCTCTAGAACGACATCTATGGAACACTAAACTGACCACCACCAGAACGTGAGCATTTTCCATTGCTTATTCTTCCTTATTGCTTTTATTCTTTCTCCATTTATAGCGCTTAGATTGATTTGTCATTTTGCGCTATATAAATAAAAATATTATATTAAGCCATGCGTGTGTGTGTGTGTGTGTGTGTGTGTGTGTGTGTGTGTGTGTGTGTGTGTGTGTGTGTGTGTGTGTGTGTGTGCGTGTGTGCGTGCGTGCGTGCGTGCGTGCGTGCGTGCGTGTGTGTCTGCTTCAGCGCTTAGATTTGATTTTATCAAGATTTTGCGCTATATAAATATTGTAATTATATATTATTATATATATTTATTATTTAGAGACAGGCAACGAACAGGTCAGTTTCTCTGTTGTACGAACTCGAGATATCCGACTAAAGTTTGGATTTCGTTCAAGAGGGATTCACCGCAATAGGACATTTTCGTATGTGTTCCAGTCAAACCTGCCAACTCCCGAAGGTTCTTTTTGTATGAGTTATACCTCCATCTTTGGAAACCTAATGCAAGGATTTTCCTCATTTCTGTCATTCTCTTTGTTTCTATCTTTTCCTTTCTTTCTTTCTTGTGTCTGTCTGTCTTTCTTTGTTTCTTGTTTGTTTCTTCTTTCTTCTCTTTTATCATGCTGTCGTCTGTCTGTCTGCTGTCTTTGTTGTTTCTTTCTTTCTTTCTTTCTTCTCTTTTCATCTTCTTCTTCTGTTTGTCTGTCTTTGTTTGTTTGTTTCTTTCTTTCTTTCTTCTCTTTTATCATCTGTCATTCTGTCTGTCTGTTGTCTTCTCTCTCTCTCTCTGTCTCTGTCTCTCTCTCTCTCTCTCTCTCTCTGTCTCTCTCTGTCTTCTCTCTGTCTCTCTGTCTCTGTCTCTCTGTCGCTCTGTCTCTCTCTCTTTTCTCTTTTCTCTCTCTCTCTCTCTATCTCTGTCTATCTATCTGTCTATCTATCTGTCTATCTATCTCTCTCTTATCTATCTATCTATCTCTTTGTCTTTTTTTTTAATCGTTTTTTATCGGTCCATTCAACCCACCACACCCTTTTGTTTGTTTCCCCAAAACATTTTTGCA
>CM060315.1:56816634-56916634 GCA_030674185.1 Monoplex corrugatus | reverse complement strand
TGTAGACAAAACAGAACATTCACCCACAAAAAGAACAATATCAGCCATTACACCACACATATACGTAAACCACTGAAAGCATTAATCCATAATACATCACATTATTACTCTAAAAAGTTCTTTAAAACTGAGTGTTTTCTACACGCCATAGAATGTAAAAGAAATATACATTTCACACGATAAGATCACCATTAAACTTTTAAAAATATGTATATAACATGACAGCATTTCAAACAGTGTGCATGTACACCATCCTGTCGTTCTTTGTTATACCTACCCCCTACCCCCCCCCCCCCTTTTTTTTTTTTCTTTCTTTTCTTTTTTTAATACATATAATTTGTACGCAAAGACAACAAAGAGCACGTGCCCCCCAAGTTAAGATTGACTCACTTTCTCCATCCCCACCCCCTCAACCCAAGAAAGGCTTGTTTGAATCCAGCTGCATGAAAATTTTGGAAAAAATACAGGAAAATGACTTCAATGTAATACAAACAATCAAGTGCTCTCACTTGTCTTCAAAGCTTTGATACAGTCTCGGTTTGGCGTTAGGTGCTGTACAGGGCGTGATACTCACACGTTGTTCATCATTCTGAAGGCTTTCCTGAGACGGATCGCCATGTCACTATCTGCTCCTCCGTCGTGTCTGGAAATGCCGCCCAAGTAGGTGAAATTCTTCAATTGTGAGTAGATCTCTTCCAATGATTTACATGGATCAGTGAGGGGTTTGAGATGTTCAGTGTCATCAATCTGCCCACGGGTTTCTTCTGGCTGATATTCAGGTCTACTTGATGCATGATGGGATTTTTCTCCTGCATAGGTTGGTGAGTGTAGGAGACTAGTGCCAGGTTGACTGCTAAGTCAAATATTGAACAGAGATTCCATCCAATGCTTCTAAGTTGGTCCTCAGTCATTCATCTCATCTCCCAGTCTATGACCATGTTGGAAAGCAGTGCTTACATTACACATCCTTGTCTTATTCCTGCTTTCATTTCGAAATTGCGTGTATTGTTTTCTATTGTACAAGTGAATTTGGCATAAAAGCTCTTGATGAGAAGGATGATCTGCAACCGCGGGATCTCGTATGCTCGGTGTATACACCATAGACAGTCCCTGTGTATACTGTCAGAAGCTTTTCAAAGCCCACAAAGTTGATGTATAGCTGTCTCTGATATTCTGTGTTTTGTTCAGTTCAGTTCATTTGCTTACTAGCAACCGACCACGGAGGCCACATCAGGACTAACACCACGTTTAAAACAACTTTACGTCCAGTTAAAAAAATCTTTTTTTTTTAATTAAGCACATGATTAGTCTTCCAAAGTTATAAATGCATTTAAAATTCTTCCCGTGCGTATAATCTACTGATTTTTTGTTGAATTTAACAATTTTACGCCTGGAGGAACATCTGTGAAGAGGTTGCACAAGGAGTCTGCTGTATAATTCTTTTGTCTCACATTGTGCAAGTCCCAGCATTCAACCAGGTGTTTAATTAATGCAGAGTAGCTCATGTCACACAGTATGCGCCATGATACTTCTTCATTTTTTTTAGAAGATATGAATGTGAATGTATTAACTTACGTTTTCTTAAAGCTGGCTTCCTGAGATGTTGCGCTATATGAATTATTATTATTATTATCATCATCATTATTATTATCATCATTATCATCATCATCATCTCCTTTTGTTGTTGTTGTTGTTGTTGTTGTCACTTTTATCATCATCATCATCATCATTGGTGGTAGAGTCGCAGCAATAGTAGTCTGAACACATAACACTGTCTCAAGAAAAACTGAAAATGAAACGGCATTCTGCTTGTGACTCAGTTTCATTACAATCTTTATCATGTTATATTTTTCATATTGCGTTTGTCATGAGAGAGTGTGTGTGTGTGTGTGTGTGAGAGAGAGAGAGAGAGAGAGAAGAGAGAGAGAGAGAGAGAGAGAGAGAGAGAGAGAGAGAGAGAGAGAGAGAGAGGAGAGCATTTGGGATCGACCAGTTGCGAAAAGTAGACACTCGATCTCATGTTAATGATTCGAAGGGGAAATTACTACAAACAAACCAAAATTTCCAACCATTTCCGGTATCTAGAGTGATTTCCCTCAATTGAGCAGAAGTACTACTAGAAAACGTCAGCTACACACGACAAATTAGTGAAATGTCTTTTGTTCACGCTTATTAATGTAAGAGGAAACTTCCTGTAAAGGTACGTTGTATGTCACATGTCTGCTGTTTGTAAGTGCCTAGAATGAAGAGTTCGTTGGGGCTGTCCGCAGCCTTTTTTTTTTTTTTTTGGAAAGGGCCATCAGCCATGTCAACCACCAGACCAGTGACCATCGCATGTTCAGTGTTGACAGTGACATCATGCCATCATATGATCATGATTAATTCACCATCATTCCAGTGTTATGGTTACTTAGACACTATTTTACCGGTTTTTACTGGTTGATGCGATCACAGATCAAAAAATAGATAAGAGACGAATACTACAATTTAGTACAAACTACAAATGTTTTGAGACAAACTCACTCTAGCTGTAACGTTTTCTTTGGATGTTTTTGTTGTCTTGGTGCTTTAATCATAATGTTTGTGTTTTGTAAATGAAATGGTACATGTGTGGTATGAGTCTAGTCTGAATTTTGTGTAGTTAAAATGTTAAGAAGTCTTGTGTCATATTGTGTATAACTGTCAGTTGAAAAGGTCGTGATATTGTTGTGGCTGTGAAGGGCTTGATTGTGCTTGTTTTGTATCCAGTCGTTAGTGATGTACTATTCAGTTTTTAAGGAGCTGGCCTTCAGCCCAGTTGTACTGCTGACAGCACTGGCCAGTACGTGTGACTTGTCCTGTCATATTCTCCTCTCTCTCTCTCTCTCTCTCTCTCTCTCTCTCTCTCTCTCTCTCTCTCTCTCTCTCTCTCTCTCACTCACTCACTCACTCACTCACACTCACTCTCTCTCGCTCTCTCTCTTTCTCTCTCTCTGTCTGCTGTCTGTCGTCTGTCTCTCTCTCTCTCTCTCTCTCTCTCTCTCTCTCTCTCTCTCTCTCTCTCTCTGTAGTTACAGATGTGTGTGTGTGTGTGTGTGTGTGTGTGTGGAGAGGATATAATAGGAATGGGGAGAAGGGTGTGTATTTATGAGAGAAACTGAGATAGTGTGTAGATTTGTGTTTAGCCTTGCACCCTCCTTGGGGCGTACAGTTGAAATGCTTCTTGCTGTCAGTATAACAGGATTTAAACTTTTTCTCTTGTGTGCTATGGTTAAATGTAATTTCCAGTCTTATTTCCAGTCTTATTTCCTTCACTTGATCAGTTATTTCAAGCTTTTTGTAATGTAAAATACTTCATTCATAATATGAAAAGTAAAGATAGAAATGATAATTTTTTAAATAAATTTTTGATTACTTGTGCTTTTTATTCTGAAATACTGTTTAAAAAAGTAAACTAAAGATTGAAAGTTGTTTTATAAGGTAGTCTCTATAAAAACAGTTTTAAAAGCTTATAAATGGTTTATGATTTGGCATTGTTTCATAAAATATCAAACTTGATAACTAGATAGTTAGCATTTGGTTTTTTAAATGTTCAGTAGACATTGAAATACTGGATAAGGCTTATATTTTTGTTTTTGTTAATGTTATGAAAAAATTGTATGCAGATAGTCAGAAACTGAAAGACTTTGATGTTAGCTCAAAAAGTAATGAGATTTATGTTGTTTCTGCAGATGTATACACTGCTGTCTGGTTTTTGGAAATACTGGTTTCAAAAGGATGAGTTCTTTGTGCTGATCCTGGGACTTGATAATGCTGGCAAAACTGTAAGTGTTGTTATTGTGATGTGTGTGTGTGTGTGTGTGTACTGCAGTGTTAGCATGTACACATGTGTGAAGTTCTTTATATGAGATAAGATTGCTGATTTGCCTGTTTTACTAAACAGTGACAGTTTGAGACATAACCTGATGAAAGCATTGGAAGGAAGCTGACAGTTGTGTTAACTTGTGGCATGTTGACAAATGTGGGTCTTGCTAATTGCAGGTTAGAACTTCTTTATCAGTTTTCATAGACAGATCTAAAAGCAGTCTTCATGCTCTGCTTGTAATTTGAGATTTTATGTTCTCAACATTGGTGGTATTCTGTTCATTTCAGACATATCTGGAACAAACAAAGACCAAGTTCAACAAAGGCTACAAAGGCATGAATTTGGCCAAAGTAACTACTACAGTGGGCCTTAACAGTATGTTTTTTTCATTTATGCAACTCTGGTTTAGGCTGTCATTAATATTAGTAGAAATGCAGGTATTTTCATACATGTGCGCAGACACATTTCTTTATCAGTTTATGCACTTATGTGTAATATATTTACTTGCGGATACACACATTCATACATACATACATACATACATACATACATACAATCAATATATATACATACGTACATACATACATGCATACATACATACATAATACATATCCAAGCCTTTTTTTCATAGAGCAGTATTGGAATTGTTTACATTACAATTTCAATTTGTAGACTATATCTGTACAGGAGATTAGGGTAGGTAGTGCCAACACATCCAGCTTTTGTAGATACGATAATGATGTTATATATATACTGAGATGACCAATCAAATTACATAATTCAAGGGGGAAAAAAAAAATTTGTAATATGAATTCTGTTTAGTGGAGAAAGAAATTACTTTAAATAGATATATTCGGAGAGGAAAGGATGTGATAGATGAATCACTACTTTATTTTTCCATCCTACTTATACCAGTAGATGTCAAAGGCAGACGAAGTAGGCAGTCTGCAGATTTTTTTATTATGTAAGATAGTCTTTGTTGATTGCATGCATATGTCTGGTGCATGAATGCACTTTGATTTGAATTATTATCATTATTATCATTATTATTATTATTATTATTATTATTATTATTATTATTATTATTGTTGTTGTTCTTGTTGTTGTTCTTGTGTTGTTTCTGTTGTTCTTCTTGTTGTTATTATAATTGTAATTGAATTGTGTGTTTATTTTCAGTTGGAAAAATTGACTTGGGGAAAACTCGTCTAAACTTCTGGGACTTGGGAGGACAGGAAGAACTGCAGTCATTGTGGGACAAGGTACTGCTTTTTTTTTTTTTTTCCTTTCTTTCTTTTCCCAACTTTTGTATCATTACAGTCCCTTGCATGAAACCAGAAGAATATGTTACGTGTGACAATGAAGCGTATTATTCTTTATTTTGTTTTAACTTTTGTTACAGTATTATGCAGAGTCCCATGCTGTTATCTACGTCGTGGATTCATCTGACAGAGAGAGAATTGAAGAATCCAAAGCTGCATTTGGTAGGTTGTCTGTAGATATGTGCCAGAAAATGTGTGTGTGTGTGTGTGTCTGTGTATCTGATTGTCTGTCTGTGTCTGTCTGTCTGTCTGTCTGGTTATCTTCTGAACATTTGAGTATCCAGTTGTAAGACAATTTCATATTACTGAACATTTGAGTATTCTATCATGAGACAATTTCAGATGTACTAAATTTGGGCATATCCTATCATAAGACAGTTTCAGATGTACTTTTGTTCTGTTGGACTGATATAAATTCTTTCTGCATAATATTATTATAATAATAATGTTGATATCCGCTGGATTTCTATTATCCTCCATTCTCCAGTTGGGATTAAAGGATCTATGAAATCCTAAGCATTAAAACACTGCATGCATGTGTGTGTGTATGTCTGTGTGAGTGTGTGTATATGTGTTTGTGCATGTGTGTGTGTGTGTGTGTCTGAGTGATTGACAGTAAATGCTCATGTTTGCATATATTCATGTGTGTATTTGCCTGTTCTTGTCAGTCTTTTGATGTGGGAGACAAAACAGAAGACTACATCAGACGAGCCTGTGTGTTGGGGTTTGTGTGCCTGTTCTTTTTCAGTATCATTTGAAAAGGAGATAGTGTGAAGGTATTTATCTGTGTCCAACTATGAGTAAAGCACATCTGCAAGTATTTCAGGGGGGGGGGGGGGGTGTTGTTTTTGTTTTTTGCAATATTTGGACCACAGATAAGAAAGAAAGAAAACCCACCATAGCAAGTGTTTTACATAAAAATGCCAGTTTGAATATCTGCTGGCTGCAGGTGAGAGATAAAACTAGCAAAATGTTGGTTTGCCTCTAACAGAAAGCAAGTCTGGAAATGTACTAGTCTGAAAACACCTGACTCCATGTAATACAAATGATCGTAAACAATAAAAAACAGGCTAAGGAAGTTTACAGAAAGAACAGAGAGATACAAAACTGATAACATTGTCTGTTTCTACAGATAAATGACTGTCAACTCAGAAACAACAGACTAAGGAAGTTTACAGAAAGAACAGAGAGATACAAAACTGATAACATTGTCTATTTCTACAGATAAATGACTGTCAAAATCAGAAACAACAGACTAAAGGAAGTTTACAGAAAGAACAGGAGAGAGATACAAAACTGATAACATTGTCTGTTTCTACAGATAAATGACTGTCAACTCAGAAACAACAGACTAAGGAAGTTTACAGAAAGAACAGAGAGATACAAAACTGATAACATTGTCTGTTTCTACAGATAAATGATTGTCAACTCAGAAACAACAGACTAAGAAGTTTTACAGAAAGAACAGAGAGAAAAAACTGAAACATTGTCTGTTTCTACAGATAAATGATGTCAACTCAGAAACAACAGACTAAGGAAGTTTTACAGAAAGAACAGAGAGATACAAAACTGATAACATTGTCTGTTTCTACAGATAAATGATTGTCAACTCAGAAACAAGACTAAGAAGTTTTACAGAAAGAACAGATAGATTGCAAGTTTTACAGAAAATGATTAACAGCCAGTAGCATTACAAAAACAGAGTACATCTGATAACATTGACTGTTTCTACAGATAAATGATTGTCAATAGAACATAGACTAAGGATTTCGAAACAGAAGTACAAGTGATAACATTGTCTGTTTTAAGATAAATGATGTCAATCTCACTTCATTTGCATCTGCGTTGGCCAACAAACAGGACTTAGAGGTGAGACTGTTTTTATTGATGAATGCTTGACCCACCTCCCTAGAAATGTTACGTTCAACCTTTAGAAAAATGATGGTAATAGTTATGCATGAAAATTATGAAATACCAAACTGATTTCTAAATGTCATGTCTAATAACAGTAATAATATAGATAGTAGTTTTGAAAATCACAGTAAGTAGTTGTTTCAGAATTGCCTTTCATGTACTTCGAACATCTGAAGTATGCTTTAAGGAATGTTGTTTGTTGGAGTCTTGCCAGACATTAAGAAAATCAATTTTTTGATGCAGTCTAAGGCAGTTGTGGAACATGAAGGCTTTCTCAAAAGTTTTACAAAAAATATATAAGCCATGAGCAATTTTTGATGCAGTCAAGGTAGCTTTGGAGAATGGAGGCTTTCTCAAAAGTCTTACAGCAAAATATGTAATCCATGAGTTTTATATTTGATTTGTTAATCTGGGAGGAAAAGTGTGGTACAGTGAATGTTTTCGTTCTCTTCTTTTTTTCAAAGGGACTTTTGCTTGTTGTGTGTAGTGTTTAGTTATTATCAAAGGTGACTTGTTCTATCAGCTACGCTTATTTGTAACATGTATGACACTTACTGTTTCAGGGGTGCTTGTCTGTAAATGATGTAAAACACGTTTTCAACCCAATTCCTCAAGTTGTTGGAGACAGAGACTGTAGCACAGAAGGGGTGTCTGCTTTAAGAGGGTGAGTTTCAAATGTCTACATGACAGTTTATGTCTGAGCAGAATGTTTGTTCTGTGTTGTCCTGTTACCAAGCATAGAAGGACTGCTGAAGATTGCTGTTTTCTAAGAGCAGTCATGGTTATTATCATGGCAAATAATGTTAATGACCCAGTGTGTCCAGAAACATTTTGGCAAGGTTCCATAGCTGGCATTGCTTTACATTTGTAAAGGCATTATCTGTCTTCTGTCATGGTTAAAATGAAGACAGCTGTCATTTTGTTTGAACATAGTACTCAGTCCATCTTTTCAAAGGATGAAACTTTTCTGTGCAATCCTAGCCTTACCACTGAATCTATATGGCATACTGTGGATCTGAGTGAAAACATCTGCTCAGCTGGTCTGATTGAAGGTCCTTTATTGTTGTTACCACCAAATTAGACCTCATCAGTATCTGTAGGATTAGTTGTAGTTCTGTCCTAAAATTTATTGGTTTGTTGTTTATGTCTGTTTCTGAAAACTTTTGTAGAACCAAGGCATGAACAGAAGTTAAGCAGAAGGTGTAAATTGTTGGCTTCTGTCGAATGGACAGTGTATGGTAATTAATGCACGATACCTGTGTTCCATGGCCACAAATCCGAGATACTTTAGTTGGCTCTGCCCTGCTGGCTATTACTGCCGGCTATTAATAGTGTGCATCTTTCCCCTTCCCTTCCACTCCCCACACCCTTTTCACCCATCCCGCTGCTGTGTATAGCACACTCAGCTTCCTTCCTTATCACTAGGGCTTGAGCACAAAGGCGCGCTACAGAGATAAGACTTTGGTCGACCCTGCCTGGCTAAAAATAGCACTCGCAGCCAGCCGATGCCAGCTCGCAACTAAAGAGTGTCAGAATGGCTGGGAAAATGCAGCTGTGATATATGCAACCTCTGAGAAGAAACAAGAGGACATTGGTTTTTCCCAGTAATAAGGGAAGGGTGGTGAGGTGATGTCAGCAGATGAAATGCATCATAATTTTTGGTTTCCTGTTGTTAACTTTTTGTTGAAAAATTATCAGTAAGAACTGGATTCACATTCTAGACACATCCTTGTGGATATTTATTTGGGTCACTGAAAACAGAGTGACACATTGGTTAAAATAAATTTGAAATATTCTTGGTTCCAGAGATGGCGTACCAGAAGGAATCAACTGGTTGGCAGAACGCATCAAGAGAAACGTCGTGTCACGACCTCCAACACAACGTGACATTACCTGATCAATTTGGTGCTTTTAGTGTGTTGATGTAGAGGGACTCTGCCTGCAAACCACCTTCAGTGTACAGCTCAAACTGACCATCTCTATTTGTACAGTCATATTGAAACTGGCTTATACATTCACAGTACATTCACTCAACACCCTCAAAGATACATATATATGCACACTTTCATATGTACACTTTCACAAGTTGCATTTACGCTCTTTTAGCGACACTCTTACACTTTAGTATCCAAATGTTCACAATGTGTATCACTTCATCACAATCACTTCTGACAGATAAAACCAGTGTTCACTGAATCACCACTCACAGCGTAACACACCCATCTGAAGCAATCATTCAACAGTGCAAAGAACCTTGCCCAACACTGCATTACCAACCATCTGTACAATGCTCCATTATCGTGGGTAACACTGAAGTTTGCTGTGGGAGCTGCATTAGGGGTCACAGCATGACAGTTGTTTCCAAACCTTGCCATTACAACGATAAGAAAATTCTCACCTGCAGGTCCAGATTGGTTGGCACAGCCACCATCTTTTAGCCTCTTTGTAAGGCCTTCTTCAGATTGGTCTGAATAACTTTAGCTGTTAACTTTTCTCGTGAGGCTTTCATCGTCACCTGATGAAAACCTTACAAGGTGATTGAAGACTAGTGCCTGAGTAGAGTGCAGCTCTTTTACTCAGCAACATAAAAACTGACATTTTATTACACATGTTATGCTCCAGTCATTCTGAAGGTGTCAGCCTAGTGTTTCATAGGTTCCACTTCCCCCTTCTGAGGACAGAGAGGGTGGAAGATGTACTTGCATCAACAAGGGACAGATGCATATTGAGAGCCATGATTGCCAACACCATGCAGCAGGGCACATGATGATGATGATTATGATGATGACTTCCCTCCTCCCATTTCAAGGCCTTATCAGTGCGTCGGGTTTTGTGTAAGCTCAAGGAATCTGCCAGACAATTACTGCTAGATTTCATGGAGGGCATATGAAATTGTCAAAAAGCAGTGAATCCTACTTGAACTCCACAACCGTCTCAGTCTGAAATGGAACCCCAATAGCATCATCTGTACTACCCTCACTCTGGTCGGTCGTCTTGGCATTCTGAAAAACGGACCTCGATTCTGCGGCCCTTCATGCCAAGCTCTCATGGTGTACCTGAGTTTCAGTTGGTTTGGGGTTGTAGAGGAGACCCGAATTGAGCAGGATGGTGGCAGTGATTCAGAGGAAGTGCATAAAATGGGACAGAAAAAAAAGAAGAAAAAAAATAGTGGCTATGCTTACCAATTCGGACCTTACAGATGCATTTTTCTTATTGTACTAGGGGTGTTTTAGTACATGTATATATTTGGGTGAAACAGACTAGTTTTATCAGTGGAAAAATTGATTAGATGTTGCACTGTGAGTGCATATTCTAATGTGTATGTTTTGGTAATTGGCTGCTGTTCAGGTGACTGGCTTCTTTGCATCACTGATTTATTCAGTGTGGTTTCAGGACCGTGGTATTGGGGTAATATAATTTCTTAGATTAGTGAATTATGAAATTATTACAGACCAAATAAGTATATTGATAAATGAATAATGTTGATAAATGAATAATGTCCATCTTTATTACATGTCACTCTGCATTCTTTTTTGATTATGTTTATAGTAGAAAAGTTTTGTTTTGTTGTAAGTTATTGTTTTTATCATTGTATGCTACGGTCTCATGGGGTTTCTGTGTGTGTGTGTATGTACGTTCATTGTTATTTTTGTTGATGTTTTAAGTACTTTAACTTCATTGTGAACTGAAATGTGTAATTATTTTCATATGTGCTTTTGCTTTCTGTTTTCTGTGATTTTGTGAGATATTATCAAGAAATGAGAAGTGATATTATCATGAATTGAGAAGTGTGTGTTTGATGAATGCTCAGAGCAAATTGTTTTTTTTGTTGTGGTTTTGTTTTTCATGTTTTTTTGAGGTGGGGGTTGGTTAGTGAGTACACGTGTGTAGAGCAGAGGTTGGCAATATGATCCTTAAGGCATCACAACGTGGGATAGTCAAGGCTATTACACTTACAACATTTTTAACCCCTCCCCCCCCAAAAAAATAGGTATATTTTATTTATGTCAAGTTTTTATTGAACTGTAGTTTGAATATGTTCTATTTTGTTGATGTTGCAAGTATATTCTATGAAAAACTGAATTCATGAGAGAGCACACCGAGCACTTCTTGTCACTTGCACTTACAAGCACAGGCTAGCATATAGTTATACTTTACATACAAAGCAGAAAAGAAGAAAAAGCAGCATACATTTTCATTCATGAATTTCCACCTCTGCAAACTACTTACTTGGACTAGTGCAAGAGAAGTTTTATTTATATCTATTTTATAAATATGTATATATTGTATTATTTCTGTAACACTATGCGTATATTATCTAAAAGGGAGATGTGTGTGTATATTTATCAAAATGGGATAAGTTGTCTTAGTATGCAGACGTCGGGGCAATGCATTGCACAGTTGATTAAAATATGACTTGCATGCCAAAGATTTGCATTCTACTGTGCTGCAGTAAACTAGTCACATCACCGCTTGTCATGATAAGCTGTCATCCTGATAGTGCTGGTGTACTCTGAGGCAAGTCCACTCTCTCAACTCTGCTTCATTATTATCCCTATCTACCATATTGACTGAGGTGGGTGTTAACGTAAATCTCAGTAAATTGGGTGTTGTTATCAAACTTTCACTGGTTGGAAAAAGAAGGTCAAAGGTAATTTGAAGACTGAGCAGCTGTTTTTCGCTCTGATAGAATTTTGGTGTGCCCAATGATTTTCTTTGTCATTTTTGTTGAGTGAAGTTTTATATTTGTACAAAGTATGTGCTCACCTTGAATACATAGAAGATTCTGTAACGCTTCCTTCCATTTCATTTCTGGTTGTTGTCTTAAATTGTCAAATTCACTGCTCTGTTGCTCTGACTTATATTGTGAATGTTTTTTTTGTGGGTTTTTTTTATGGAAATGCACTCCTTTGCTGCATATTTGACCTTCCCTGCCTGAATTTTTGGGTTTTGTTGTTATGCATCCTATAATTTCATTTGCAGTATTAGAGAGAACTGTTTGTTGAAATTGTCACAGATTCTTTAGCTCTTCATGTCCTTCTCTCATGGTGACTCAGTTTTGGTGAGTTTGGAGGTGTGGTGGAGAGCTGATATGAGCAGCATGGGGAACAGTGGCACAGAAGCGTGCAGGAAATAAGGCAGCAAAAAAACAAAGAAAAACAGCACACACATACATAAAGATTTATTGATTGAATGCAGATAACCAAGGTGATACATCTTGGTTTTAGTTGGCAATAAGTGGTAGGTTGTCAAACGTTTAGCTGTAGGCGTGGGGTTGTATGATTGTGTGTGTGTGTGTGTGTGTGTGTTGGTGTTCTCCAGTTCTGAGGCAACAGACGTTCTGGTCATATCAGACGGGAGAATATTTGTACTCTGGCTCATTCTTATATAACTTATTTTGTTTTACGTATATCTTGGTGGTTGCTTCATTGAGGTTTATCCAGGAAAGAAATCTGGAAGATGCTGCAATGAACTTCTGTGTACAGATTTTCTCAAATTAGTTTTGTATGTGTCCAAAATTGAGTGACTGACTGTGAGTTACTTTGTTGTTTTACTTAGGGTAAAGAGTGGAACAGCATGAACGCCAGACATTTGTTTACATTGCTTTCCATTGTTCTTTTCCTGTCTCTGTTTCTCTTTCTCTGCATGCAGGGCGGTGCCTGTGCACATGTGGGTATTGTGTGAATTGTAATGCTGCTCTGTCTTAGGTTTACAAAAATAACACACTTAAAAGAAACACAGATAGAAATGGCCATGACATTGAATATTGTGGGCACATTTACCGTCTACATCTGATACTTTTATTTTATATTCAAGGCCCGTTTAGTGCACACGTTTATTAGTACCAGCTGAGTCTGATGCGGGAGACGTGAATTTTGATATTGCCCTTGCATGTATTATTATACATGTATTGCGGTATGTTATATTTTTGTTTGTGGTTTTGTGAAATGTTTCTTCTATTCTGGTTCCTTTCGTCCCATGTGCATGATAGTCAAGTGGGTGAGACATTAGACTTCCAATCGGAAGGTCTGGGTTCAATCCTGTCTTCCACCTAGAGGGTAAAGGATGGAGATTTTTCTGATCTTCCAGGTCAGCATGTGTGCAGACCTGTTAATTACAGAACTTCCTTTATATGTATATTTTTGCAGAACTTCAAATATGCATGTTAAAGATCCTGTTAATCATGTCAGTGTATTCTTCTTGATGGAAACATGAAAACACCCGGAATACATGCCCACTGTAGACAAGAGTATGCAGCCTGGGCAGCACCGTAATGCTACTGCGGTGTGGGCAAAATAGCATGCATATAAACATCCAAGAATCATTGGAACACTTAAATAAAGAAATGTTTGGGGAGTTGTTTTCAGGATGAATTACTGTGACGTTTGAGATTCAGTTTTGTCTGTGACCTTATGAGCTATCTATTTTTGTGCTCATCTTGTTTTAGTTTGTTTATCAATACACCAGTAGTCTCACAATAAATAGATACTGAGTTATTTGAAAGATACTGTCTGAGGGATTGTAATCTCAAAAGTACGTTACAGACCACTTTGTTGGGAGGAGACAAATAAAACTTCTGTTCAACAGCTATTTGTTGTCAGGTTAACATTAAATTCAACAACCGTTTATTGTCAGATTAACGGTAAAGTTAACTTTGTGTCTCTCTTTCCAACAAAGTTGTCTGTAACGTACTTTGAGATTTGAAGCCTAAGAGTTTTTTTTCTTTCTGGTGTTATGTGATAATTGATTGTTGCTTCCATACTGTCTTTACACAAAGATGTTGATAAAAACAGGTCCAGGGCATCTATTACTACAGACTTCTTGCCAGATACTTTACAAGTTTATGGGTGGAATTTTTCATATCACAAGTCGAACACAATGAGTGCTAGCTGTGCTTGTTCTCCAAAATAGTTATGTCTGCTAATCTACTTTTACAAAAAAGTTATTGATGGATCTGTACAGAACAGAACTTGCTAAATGAGCAGTTTTGGTCAGAAAGATTGGTCCAGTTAATTGTGACCAGAAAAGTGTCTAAAATAAAATCATGCCTAAAATCAAACTTTTGTTTTAGAAGTCAATGTCAGTTCAGAAAACAATGAAAAACAATGTCTGTAGAATTATTATAGGTAAAAAGGTAAAGAAATAAAGAAACTTGGTTATTGGTCTGTTTCCTCATCTAGGAGTATGTTTTTAATATTTTCTTGCAGATAATTATGTTAACAGGTCATTCATTGACCCTGCATTTTTTTGTTTTTGTCATATCTGTTGAATGTTTCTTTAATAACATTTTTGTTTAATTGTCATCAGTTTTTCCTGCACTTGTGTTTAATGAGACTTTTTGTTTGTTTTGTTGTTTTCAAAAAGATGAGGGAGGGGAGAACACTTCATTGGAATATCTTATGCTTGGGTGATGTTGATGGCTGTCTTGTTCATGTCTGATGTGGTGAAATAAATATAACAGAGAAAACATACTTCTTATTCTTTTATTCTGATGGTATGTTGTTAACCCTTTGACTACCGCACCCTTGTCCACCAACTGCAAAACCGTAACCCTTTGACTCCCTCACCCTATCCACCAGCTTCCTGCAGGAAGCTGGTGGATAGGGTGAAAGAGTCAAAGGGTTAAGGTTTTGCTTTGCTAGCATTCTGAAACAACAGCTCATGGCAGCCTGAAAGTGCGTTGCCCTACACTGCTATAGACACTGGTTAGCAAAATGCACATCACAAACGGACTCAATTCGTACTTCAAAACCCACAGGACTAAAACAAATTGAATGCACGTTGAAAACAATATATGTCTGAAAATGATTTTATTTGTTCGGTGCTCATTACAGTGTGTATGTTTGAACCATAGAAACAACACTGTGCCTGACCAAAATAAAAATTATTTTAAAAAAAAACACACCAAAAACAATGCACCTGATAAAAAATAACACTGTACCCCATTTCACAAACTACTGATGCTGGCAGTATAAAACATCAGCACACACTTTAATTTTTTTCTCCAATCCTATTATGAATCATGTTTCAGATTCTTACCTCATCTGTTTCCAAAAACGCATAATACTTGACATTCTTTCGGTAACAAAGATGAAAAATGATTCAAAATCACAATATGGAAGTGAATGCAGGACTGTACATAATGTGCGCACGAACAATGTTTTTCAAAGCAACAATGATATAAAACTGAATATTTCTAGTCAGCTATAACAACTCAGCTGTTAGAAAAAGTATCTGTAGAAACAAAACAAAGAGCCCTTGTCAGGTATCTCCTCCCCCACCCCCCACCAACCTCCCCAATGCCCTCCCCCACCCCCACCAACCTCCCCAATGCCCTCCCCCCCACCAACCTCCCCCATGCTATTTCAGCAATCCCGTTTCCATTATGTACAATACCTTTCCCAACCCAACCCCAGAGTGTTGAAAAGGAAATTTATTCAGCACACTTACAATTGCCATTAAAAGAAGACCTGTCAAACGTTTGACTAGACATAAGCAAAATTTAAAACAACATTTTAAAATTAAGAACTCAATAACACAAGAGACCCACAAGTACAGCATGAAAGATTGCCCCATAACCCTGAGATCATCGGGGAGAGAGATGGCTAAGACCTGAGTCTCTCTGGGCCAGCACTTATGAGCCCGATGTTCATCTCTCCCTTGCTGCTTTACTTTCCACAACCCTGAAAAGGATCAAGTACCCATTTACAGCTGGGTGGACTGGCAAACTTATGCTGTCAGACTGTAAGGCAGGAGTCCTACCTGTACACCACTCAGTGCGGCATACTCACAGCATGATTAACAAAAATTGCACCACAGATGATAACGGATATCAACTGAAATAGTTCAGATTTGGAATAAATATTCTTCACATCAACGATGGCTACATATCATATCAATATCTACTATGAATAATCACCAACTTCATTTATGGAATGAGTTTAGTTTGAGCATAACAAGTGAATATTACATATTGAAAAAAAAAAGGACAGGCAGTTCAACGAAACTAAGACAGTAGAGGTATGAGGTGATACAGATGTCACTACTTTTAAAGTCAGCTTTTTTTGAGAATAGATCTCACTCCTCTCTCTTGCCAAATCATCTTTCCCATCCCTGATAAGGGTCAGGTACCCATTTACAGCTGGGTGAACTTGAGGCCAAACAGCTGGGTGAACTGGAGGCCAAACAAACAGTTTTCACAACTGTGCAATCAGACTGGCAAGCTGGAGCTGCTGTATCGCTGCACCAGCTAGGCTTCCAGTGTATTGAAAATTTATCTGGAATCGATGTTAAAAACAGTGAAAAAGTGGGATATGACTTGAAACAATGGACTGTCTTTTACAATACCTTCACTTTAAATCATAAATGCTTATCTGTTCCATAAATCTGAAACAGTGCATTCCCACTGAACATCTGCATTACAAAATGGTGGCATCAAAATTCTTTCATTCATGAGCATCTGCTGGGTTGGCCATTTTCTTACCTTGGCTTCAAAAAACAGCCAGGGCTACATGCACTGGACAAGGAAAATGAAAATTTTCAATACAGCCTATGTTCCAATTAGCTACTGATTTTTGTTTATTTGAATACCTAAACACCATTAAACACACAATAGACTTCATAACAATAGAAGAATCAGTGTATGCAGGCATTTGTAACTGGAGAATGGTAACAGCTGATTTAAATACTGAAACTGCAATGTGGTTAACAAATACTTTACAAAACAACTGACTTTTCAGCATATTTCTGTACAGTTCAATATGAAGAATGACACCAGTTGCACACTGAAGTGGTGTGGTGGTTGATTAGACGTGCCAAATGGCATATTTTCCACGTCAGGTCTAAGAAATGGTGAGGGGATATGGCAACTGAAACGTGATATTTTGATCATCCAAAAAGCTGTGACATTCTGCACAATGAAATTTACTCTTCTCAATTATCCAAAACTGGCAACAGAAAAAACAAGAACACAATAAATACATGGTTCATATGGAGGAAAAGTGACAACAATTTGCTCACACAAGATGCTGATCAAAATCTGATCCTCAAGCAGGTCGTAGATTAAAACGGCAGCCATGCAAGCTCATTTGATTAGAGCACCATACTGATAATGAAAGGGTCACAGGCTAGACCCACAGATGCGGCACAGTTTACACCATGCAGGGCTTATGCACAAGTTTACAGCTTATGCTCGAGTATTTTCTGCTTTATCCATTACCTGGCATCTGTGGCATCAGTGCATATGGAATTTATTTAGAGTGGGCAGGAGATGTCGCCTTGAGAATTTTGACACTGAAACTGGACTTGATTAATTCATGCTATCATTAAAAAATGTCAGGTTTTATCACTTTTCTTGTTGATCTGAACATTTTTGACACAAAATGATTAACTGTATCACTTCTGTCTCCCTGAACAGCATCCAAGAAGCATTCCTCATGGCATGATTTCACCAGTGTAAAAAAAGGAAAGGTGAAAAATACGTTAAGAAACAAAAAGTCTAAAATCTCATAACTTGTGACAACAGATGCATGCAAGTAGGCAAGCATGCAAGCACACAAACATGCAAGCTCATATGCACACACACACACACACACAACACACACACACACACACACACACACACACACACACACACACACACACACACACACACACACACACATTCACACAAACACACCTCACACCATGAAGTTCAACAGCAGCATTCTGTCAGCAGGGTCTCCAACACACACAGCTGTACACTCACAGAAGCAAAGACGTCTTCTGTTGTGATGTTTTTCACGTGTCTTCGTAAATTCTGCATACAGAATTTCATGTCCTCTTGACACTTTTCAGTCTGTGGCAACTGCTGCTGTAGTAGCAGTTGTCCTTGTTGCTGTTGTGACCGTTTCTGCAACTGCTGTTGTTGCTGCTGTACCTGAAGATGAGAACGCAGAAGCATTGTCAGGAGAGCCAAGAACCTGCGGACATCTTCCAAGGAAGCAGAGACCTGTGTGCTGCTGTCTAGGACCTCCTTGTACATGAAAGACGAAGGCACAAAGTCTCTTTCCTGACTATCCAAGTCTTGAGAAGATGAGTCTGTAAAAAGAAAAGATATTTACGATCAGTTTTCACAGAAAATGACAATGGAAAGTTTTTTTTAAGACAAAACATATCAGCAACCTCCCTTATCTTGTGCTTAAGACAG
Source organism: Monoplex corrugatus (assembly GCA_030674185.1). Lineage (NCBI taxonomy): Eukaryota > Metazoa > Mollusca > Gastropoda > Littorinimorpha > Ranellidae > Monoplex > Monoplex corrugatus. The sequence continues at coordinate 56,898,369 of CM060315.1, read as the reverse complement.
AATGGTAGCCTTATGTGTCCTCAACTCATTAAGGTGAAATATTTACCAAAATTTCTAAAACTTCTGGTTTTATATGTTTTCTCATACTCTGGGATGATGTGAGTCCCCCACAATCATACTCTGGGATGATGTGAGTCCCCAACAACCTTTGTTCCTCTTCCTCCCCCCACATCCCCCCCCCCCCCCCCCCCCCCCCATGCCTATATTCACTTTAGTTTAGGCATTTGCAAGTTCTAAATGGATCTGATTATAAAAAATCAAAAATGTCCAAATTGACAACTCACATTCACGAACATATTAACATCTCACTTTCAATTAATCTTAACTGGTTTTTACGTCTAAGGATGCAGTCCAAGTGCTGACAGGTATTTGGGAATTCTTCCTTGCAATGATCTGAGAGCAAGAGAGAGACAGTGTACGGGTGGGTGAGAGAGCATGTGTGTGTGTGTATATGTGCGTGTGCGTGTGTGTGTGTATCTGTGTGTGTGTCTGTATACATGTGTATATGTGCACATGTGTTCTGTGTACACATGTTCAGAACATAGAATGACACGACTGCTCAACAAAGAAGACTTCTGCATATTTTTTTTATTTTTAACCGTACGTAAAATCCTGAAAGCAGAGAAGAGACAAAAAGTTAACACTACCAGAACACATGGCCTTTGGTTGAAGCAAGCTTACCCTGTGAAAAGCTGAGATCTACATTAGGTTGAAGCAGGCTTACCCTGTGAGAAGCTGAGATCTACAGTGTCTCTGCTCAGCAACTGACGCATCTCTTCCGTCCTGGCCAGATCCCATGCTGTGCTGCCCACTACTGTTTTGGCTTTCAGCAGGCTGGATCCTATCACACACACACACACACACACACACATGCATACACACATATACATGCACACAAACATACATACACACACACACACACACAAACACACACACACACACGCATGCACATACGCACGCGCACACACACACACATGCACACTCACACATAAACGTTCACACACACACACACATATGCACACACACACACACACACAAACAAACACAAATACGCACACACACACATGCACACACACAAACAAACACACACACACACACACACACACACACACACACACACACACACACACAAACACACACACACACACGCACACACACACATACACACACACATGCACACACACACACACACACAAACACACACACAAAGACACAAACGCACGCACGCACGCACGCACGCACGCACGCACGCACGCACGCACGCACGCACGCACGCACGCACGCACGCACGCACACACACACACACACACACACACACACACACACACACACACACACACACACACACACACACGTTACAGCTGGGACAGAAATAGATTAATCAAGTGAAAAAAAAAATCAAATTAACAGCAAAACAAACCAACAAACAAATAACAAAAACTAAGAACATCTCTTTATGTTCTTGCCACCTACCGACTGTTCTAAACTGTGAATCTTGACATGATGATATCTTTCCACATCCCTTCAGGCCAGTTTATGAACATATGAGCATGTGGGTATTTTCACTATCTTTTTTCTTCCCTTTTTTTTTTTTGTACAAGTGTTGAGAAGGAAGTGAAGTGAATTAATATCAGTTTCATTTTTTACTTAAATACAATAAAAAGCTCTTCCAGACAAAGAACAGAACATGTAAATAAGCATTTCACCTTACTATTTCCCTTGTAAATTATCAGTTTTTCTTTAGCTTTGTCTGTCAGATTTCAAAGACATTCTGGAGAAAAAAAAAAGAGTAAAATTTAAAGAATGAAAGATACTCAGCAGATAAACTTGGGTTACCAAAATCTGAAATCTCTGAAACAAATATAAACCCACAAACAAGCAACAAAACCAACTGTCAAAAAAACAGAAAAGAAATCCTCCCACTCCCCGAACTCACATGTGCGCAGAAAGTAACGAAACCATTCTCTTATGTTAACATTTATTACTGACCTCCATACTTCAGCAACAGTTTGACGATGCTGATTTGATTCATGAGAACAGCGTCATGCAGGGCCGTGATGCCTTCCTCATTTGCCAGGTGCAGGTCCACTTTTTTCACCCTCCCCTGATTTTTACCTGCACAATACATGTCAGTAATTTTCAAATCTTGTAAAGTTATTCTGTTTTAGTTTCCTGTGATCCTCTTCTTCTTTTTTTTTTTTATTTTTGAAAAAGAAATCAGCCAGAAAAACCATATTCATAATGAAAAAAGCAAAGAGAAAGTTCTGTCATTTGTTACTTTTTATTACTGACGATTGTTGTTGTCACTCCTCTATACCTTGATTACATATTTTGCTTCACTTATTCTGCAATTACTTTGGAGTCATAAGATTTTACTTCCAAAGTCTTTATGAATTTTTATTCTTAAATACAAAGATGATAATGACAATGCAAGAAAAAAAAAAACCTGCAAATTATGCCATTAAGCTACTCTAACATTTTCTTGTTTTCTTATCAGGGAGAGGAATGGCAAACTGTCCAAAACAACAAATAATAGGAAGTGTCCAGGGGCCTGAGATAAAAAGATTTTTCGTTTTTTAAGAGGCACACCCTTGTCTCTCCTTGCATATGATGGTAGCACTTAACTGAATATGTACAGAAAGGCTTAATTTGTTTAATTACAGTTACTTCTCAACTCGTAAGCCTGGTGCGCATTCTTATTCTTTATAGCCAAGTCAACCACACAGCCCGCATATCTGGGTGTCTGATATGCATAACTACACTAGTCTAATAAACATCAACATACGAAAAAAATATTTCCTAACCTTTCACTTCATATTCCAAACAAATGGCAAAAGGTAACTTAAAGAACTTTGTCAGAACAGGAAGACAGTTGTTTTTACACCGTCACCTTTGTCAATATCACGAGCAAGTAAGTGCTATTTCATCATCAGTAAGTTTCTGAAACATGGCTGCCTTTCTCTTTACCACCTGGTCACTTAGTTCAAGACAGAATGTCAAATGAATGCAAATCTACAAACAGAATGGAAGCCGAGTCCTTATTCTCATTCGTTTAACTTCAACCAGGGAGGTTACTTTGTTTGAAGAAAGAAACCATTTTGGAACTATCAATAGATGGCAATGCAAGCTTTGACATTCAAAGCGCTATAATCTAAGCCCTAAAATTTTCTCAACGGATTTGCACAATTCACAAGAACTGCTATGAGCCTCTCCAAAATACAGAATTCCACATTTAGATGGAAAATTCCCACGTCTGCTTCATTTCTTTTGTAAGGTTCAAATTCGATTCTAAGTTTCCTGATGCAATAGCATAATATTTATATTTTCATGGCTATATGCCAAACGGTGGGTTAATGGTTTAACTGTGATGGTATGATGACAATGGAGTCTCTCCAATCCAATGGCCGAGAAAGCATATTGGTCTTCAGCATCTAGTGTGGGCTTTCATGTCGGATACAAGACCAATCCTGAAGGCACAAGCTGATCCAATGACGCTTCTTGGGAAAGAGTACTGCAATCTGGATTTCACTTTCTGCTGGTTTCTCTTCCATTAAAAAGTAGCCATTCTGCGCTGTTCAAATGTAACTGTGCCCTACATACACTGCTGTGCTCCGGCTTACCTGTATTTCCAAGCAGAGAATTTCTAAAATGTGAAGGAGAGTACAATCCTCTCCCCAATCTGTCATCTGCTGACACAAAAAGTTACACAAATGCTGTGACTGCCACATGCAGAACAGCCTCAGCAGTGCAGCTTTGTTGTTCAGAATTAACTATTACTAAACTAGTCGTAACATACCAAGCAATCTTCTTCACTAAACTGTTAAAGATACATTAATTACAAGACCTCCAGAAAAAGGCTGAAGTGGTAGTGAATTATTGGAGGTTGCTTTGTTGGATTTCTAACTCAAATTTGGAGAGAACTTTTGAATGACTGTTATGATAACACACTGCTGCACATAACAATCAACATCACAACCGACCTGAGCAAAAGAACGTGTCCAGGGTGGCACTGGGCACAAATTTGAGGAGTGCCCTGGCACATTCCACATTGCCATGGTTACAGGCCTCATGCAGGGGAGTCCATCCTGCGTAGTCCTGACAGTTCACATCAACACCTGAGCACATGCAACACAGATTATCAAAAATGCATAGAATGGATGTTCAATAGTTTATAAAAAAAATTTGTTCTACTAGATATAATAGTAAAAGAAAAAAACATACCAATCATCATCTTCTTTGTTTCTGAATTTAAAAGTGCTTAGTAAAAAGGACCAATCTCATTCAAAAGGTAAATGTTAGGTGAAAGCTATCCTTTAAGCATCAGATTGTTGAGAATGGAGTGATAAAGACTTTACTACAAGTTACCCATTAACACTATTGTGACTGGCCCTGTCTCTGCCTGAACTTCCCGCCAGCCTGAGCCTGCCTCCAGTAAATTTCAAGTCGTTGTAAAAAAACCTCTAGCAGGCCTGAATGAAGTCCAATTGTCACCAAAATTTGTGCACTTAATGAAAAAAGGATGCTGAGTTTAGCTGTGCTACTTATAAAGCTATTATTTAAATAGTTTTTAGCCGCCATCCAGTTCTGTACCATTATCACCAAAATCGAATTTTAGCAAGGCCCGGCAGTAGGTGAAGCTCGGCGTTCATAGCTATAGTCATGGCCCGACATGGATGTGTTGAGCAGCCATCTCTCATTTTACACCTTCAACACCATTCATCTTCACTTTAATCTGCAAACATTTCTTTTGATTCTTATTCAATAACTGATTGACAGAATTTTCAGATCAAAGATATCTAATGCATACTAGTTAAAAAAATGAAAGTAGTTACATGAAAATGTCTGATGTGAAATATGAACCAGAAACACACAATAATAAGAGAGTGTATTAAATTGATGAAACAAGACACTTGCCAATTTTATGCTAGCTTTTGTCAAGTGTTTACAAAAGACAATAAAAAAAAAAAGAAAAAGAAAAAGACACAAGGTTAAGGAAAAAAAGCAAGAGGTAAGGTAAGAGTTACTTTCTCCAGCTCAACAAAACATCATAAATGTTAACAATTGCTTCTGTCCTAAATCTTGTGATGTTGTTTCTTTGCCTTTGAGCACTAGAAGTCTCTCTGACTCAAGACTGTGAAAAATGAAAATAATTATACTTTGTAAGCATCATGAAACTTGTTTACATTAAAATCTGTGAATAAAATGCTGTGAATATCTGCATTAAGAGAAAAAATTTGATCATGTACAAATGCAGAACACAAATAACACCATACAATGAGCAATATATCCGTAATTTTACCTGGCACAGCAAGTATCTGCTTCATGAGAGAGATGTTGTTCTTGATTGCAGCTTTGTGCAGCATGGTCTCCCCTGAAACAAACGGTGCTCGTAAATTTACAAAACCATTCAGAAATATTTATTTACTGTTCATTATGCCCAATGGCACGTAGAGCACCAAAAAAGGTTCTCCACACTTGTCTGTCTTTGGTCATCGTTTCAGCTCAGCTGCACATCAAGTTATTTTTCTTCACCTCAAATATTACCACCAAATGAATAGCCAACCAGACATGACCACTTTAAAATGATAAACAGCTTCTACATGTAGACACAATAGATAATCAAGCTCTCATTGCATCATGATACAATGGACTTCATTAAAACCTGTTTCAGCAGGTTTGAAGATGTACCAGAGGAAGCCGAAAAGAGTAGCATGGGAGCAAAGGACACGGAGAAAGTGCAGAAGATAAAAAAAAAAAAAAGACCAGAAAGTCACAGACTTGCTAAATCTCACATAAATAAACAGTAGATAAATGATATCGCCAAGGACAGAATAAATTTTATCCTCTATATGTCACTATTAACAAACAAATATACTGAAACCACAAACTCAAAATGAAAATGGATAAATATGACTTACACTTAACTCTGTCCTTTACATTATCCCAGGATGTTCCCATTCATACTTCTGACAACACTACACGTCTACTCAACATAAATGTTTCAGCCCCAACCAGTTCCTATCCAAAGTTGAGTAAGCTATGGGCTCATTTGGGAAGACTGGGACCAAACAGTTGAGTCTCATCCATTCCATGAATGCTTCACTGAGGATGTTGCTTAAATGTTCTGACCCACATTGTAGGTGTCTATTTATTGGGCCTGGTTGATGGCAGGATTTGTAATCAAAGGAAGTGTACAGTACAGCCTTGTTATGCAATCCCAATACAAAATGGAACTGCACAACATCATTATCATCCCCACCATCATTATCATCATGATAACCATAGCACTGTGAAAAATAGTCTCAGATTCTGCGGCCATTAACATCTTGCAGGACAGAAAAAAAATAAGACATGTTACAAATACATGGAGTCTGAAATTACCTTTGGGATTTTTCTTATTAATTTTCTCAGCAGTCAGTTTTGGGTCCACGGAGGGAGCTTTGTTTTCATCCTTTACATCATGATCTCTTTTCAGCTTTTTCCTGGGGCTTGGGTTCTCGCTGCAAAAAGACAATCTTATTAGTTTTCATGACAAGCAAATACTATACACTGAATCATCCATCAGTTCACACACCTACCAGGAGACAGTGTCTCACTCAGGAATTAAATTCTTTCCAGTAGAGCAAACCTCATGCTGATACACACTTCAGTAAGGCACTGAAGCAGTTTTCATGGAGCAGTAAGTGGGTAAAGGGAAACCACTGTTGCATGACTGAAATACTCTCACTGGCCTGCATGTGTTTTACTTCCCACAGCAATAACACAGCATTCCTGTTTAGCCAACATGTCTACTTTTATCCATGTGTGGGTGTGACGTCTGCTTTCAATAAACTTGACAACTTTGAGTCGATTAACTCACAGTTAAGAAGATCTTTTGCTTGCGCATGCAAGTAAAACAGTGACACAGGATTATTTTTAGCATCAAAAAACACCAAAACAAACTCTTGTTTTTATCATTATCATTTTGTTTACAGCTCAGCCGACTACACAGCCCTATCAGAGCTATAACTATCTCAATACTTCTTTGAACCTGGAAAAAAAAAAAACTCTGGATATGAAAATTGGATACACCAATACATCTGCCACATAATCTAAAGATATGTCCCTGGCATTGACCATTCTGTCCAATTTATTATCAAGAGGGTTAAAAAAAAAAAACGTACCTCAATACGAATGTATAAACATACTAGCATCTCCTCTCTCTGAACCGACATTCTGTGTAAAAAGTCAGAACTGTGGATTACAGCGTGCTTAAAGAATGAATCTTTCTTCCTTGAAGCCTTTTGCAAACTATGTTCACATGTGCTGGTGAGTACCTAGCATGTTGCTAACACTTCTAGTCTATTACTTTTCTAAAAGTGTATAGTTCTATTTGTTTTCATTGTTTCAACTCATTTGTTTTGTTGAAAGTTTTCAAAATTAACCCATACAGATGTCACATTGCTGAGTTGGGAGTATCAGTTAAAATGCCATCTGCAATGAGTTGGGTTTGTTTTTTTTAATTAAATCGAGCTGTTTCACCTACACTTAGGTGCTGAGTTGGGAGTTTTCTAATTAAATCGAGCTGTTTCACCTACACTTAGGTGCTGAGTTGGGAGTTTTCTAATTAAATCGAGCTGTTTCACCTACGCTTAGGTGCTGAGTTGGGAGTTTTCTAATTAAATCAAGCCGTTTCACCTACACTTAGGTGCTGAGTTGGGGGTTTTCTAATTAAATCGAGCTGTTTCACCTACACTTAGGCGCTGAGTTGGGGGGGGGTAATTAAATTGAGCCATTTCACCTACACTTAGGCGCTGAGTGGGGGGGGGGGGGGGGGGGGGGGGGGGGAGGTTAATTAAATCGAGCCATTTCACCTACACTTAGGTGCTGAGTTGGGTTTTTTTTAAATTAAATCGAGCTGTTTCACCTACACTTAGGCGCAACACAACCTTAGTGCCAAATCTGTTCCACCCACATTTTGATGGACGATTTTCATGATTTTTTGTGTGTATTGAAATCAAAGAAAATTAATACCGTTTCAGGACTCGTAGAAAGTTCTGTAGCATTTCTTTCCCTTTAAACATTATTCCCCCTCCCCACCCCCCCACTTTCATATGTATACGAGTTTAAATTAACCCTGGCAACCAAGTTCATAGAACCATATGTGTATAAACATAGCCATTTTCATGTGAAAGTTTTACACAGATGTATAAAATGTGGCTGATACAGTGTTTTTCCATAACCAGTACTCCATGAGCAGAAAAACTGAATAGATGAAGTACTGAAATTATGTCGAAGAATAGAGAATGTTATGGAAGTGAATTACAATGTGCCAGGAAATTTTTGTTTTTCAGCCAATGCAAAAACTTTTCGGATTACTTTTAACAAGAAAGCTGTCAGGAATATTCACTTTAGATTTAACTAATCAAAACATCCATTTCGTATATTTTACAGTAGTGTTTGCTTCCTATCTGCGCTGTTTGTGGTAATCTAATTTTTTTTTATGTTCACGTCAAAATTGTGTGCTTTGAGGGAAAAGTTGTGCCCCTTTGACCACAACTTGCGTCAAAGCGTCGATCAAACTACCATCTGCAATGACTGTTTGGGAATGACAATCAAAATGTCATCAGAGATGAATTATACGCCCTTGTGGGGTGGAACCACAATGCAAACTTTGTGACTGTTACACAATAAATAGATCTTTGTAAACACAGACACAAGCTTACTGATGTACAGACATACAGGCCAAATGACAAAACACACGGATAAGTACATCTTGGGTGATCCAAATTATTCTCTTTCAAAAATTAGAAAACAATCAATGAAAATAAGCAAACAACAGTCACACTGTTTACAAGTTCCACTGTGTAACAACCTCACCTTTTATCCAGTGCTGACAACTTGGGCAGAAGAAAGAAATATTTTGTAACCTGTCAAGACAGAAAAGAGTATTCACCGTAATTTGCAGGACAGTGTCAACATAAAAACAAATTATCACTGACTTTGATGTGTAATACATACATACGTGCGCACACACACAAATACACACACTTGCCTTTCATTTCCAAACACCAAATATGAACTCCATGTTTTAAATTCAGTTTCATAAAAAAAAATGCTTGCATTCTAAACCTGCTACCAGTGACCAAGTATTCAAGATACTGTTTCCAAAGCAAACAAAAAGCAAAACAATAACAAAAACAACAAAGAGCTGGCTATACTAAAGAATACTAAATCATTAAAACAAGATAATATTTCATATTTAAGATATAACTTATTAATTATCAAATAGTATACATTTGATCATAAGCCAAACAAATGAATTATGCACACACACACATACACACACATGCACACGCACACACACACACACACACACACACACACACACTCACACACATACATTTACAAACATCCTCCCTCCTCCGTCTTCAAACAACTCGACAATGTGGACAGCACTGGAGGTGGGATGGGGACTGTAGCATATAATTCAAAATCTTACAATGGCAGTACATAATTCTAAATCTTACAATGGTCTTCAAGGTGATGGGGTCTGTGGTAAAACCACCAGATATGAGGTAGTCGTCATAGTCAGCCAGAAGAGTGGCCACTATCTGCCGTAACAACCAGGGTGGGGACAGACGTGACAGCACCTGCTGTAACTGTACGGAACTGTCCACACCCCCTCCTGTTATAAGAAACAAATCTTGATAAATGGTCAAATCTAACAGGCACCAACAGATACACATGACAACATTGTTACAAGTATTCTTTATGTTTTCAGCTCAACTTGCCAACTACGAAACAAACCCAAGCACAACAACAACAATAACACTTGCGCTGGCAATGTCATCATGCCTTCTTTCCCCTTGTTGATCTAAACATAAGAAGCATTATCAACAGAGAGAATATCAAGATTCCACTTGGCCATTCAAAAAATGGTTTATGAGAAGAAGATCAATAATTCAATACAAACACTACTCATGAAAAGAAAATCACTATGTGAAAGCAAACACTTCAATAACAGACAAACACTTTGAAATGATAAAATAACAACAATCTGTAGCCAAGTGCAATTTTCCTTCCTAGCAAGATGTCGGCATACACACATCTTTTCCCTCCCCTGTTCACTCTGAAGGCATACCTTCCCATCATATGATATTAATAATGATAATAACAACTTGATGATGATAAATAATAACTTACATCACTAACCTTCCCATTATTGATATTGATAATGATAATAATAATTTATATAAACAACCTTCCCATTACTGATATTAATACTGATAATAATAACTCGCATAACTACTTGTACAGTGTCTCATCTCATGAAAGCCCAAGTGCTTCACAAATGCATGCATGACAGAGGCAGAGACACACATGAAGTAAATGCATGTCAACCTCTCCTGTTATGCCAAAAACTGCTCATTAACTTATTTTTTACATTTTTAATATTCTCAAACTGACTGGATGACCCTCATACTGTGCTGAACTGACTAACATCACACCACATTATGTCATTTTGGATCCCCCTCAAATGGCAGATGGGGTGTGGTAACAAATCCACTGCGCACTGTAACACCTTATTGCAAAAACAACAATCCCCTGCATAACAAAGCTGCCTCACTCTTTTAACTACCCATCAACATTTATCTACCTGTAATAGTCTGAGTGAGCTCCTGCACCATGGGACTGCAACATCTCTCCACCTGTCCATCAGCTGTCCACTGCCAGCCGTTGTCCGCCAGGTAACAGCACTGTGTGGCCATGCTGACCAGTGACAGCAGTTCCTGCCAACATGACTGTCCCACACACGCACGCACGCACGCACGCACGCATGCACACACACACACACACACACGTCCATAATGATGACTATTTTGTTTAACAATTTTCTTTACAAGATGACATGGCGCGCACACACACACACACACACACACACACGCACGCACGCACGCACGCACGCACGCACGCACGCACGCACACACACACACACACACACACACGTCCATAATGATGACTATTTTGTTTAACAATTTTCTTTACAAGATGACACACAGTGATGAATACAGATTTAAACAGGCAAAATACAACACAAGACGGGTCATAAATATTGTCGGATACATGATCTACTACAGCAAATCAATGCTTCAAACTATATTTGTAACTTTCACAGAAATGAGAAAACCTGACAGATGGGAAGAAAGACACCACAGGCAGGCATAATAAACCAAAGAGAAGCCAGAAGAGAGGGAGAAACATGGACTGGGGTGATGAAACAGGGGGAGAGATAGAGAACAAACACTGACTCAGAATGAGAAATTCAAAGCAAAAGATGGTTTCATTTTAACACGGTTAAATGAGACAGCCCATGGTAAACCCAACCAACTGGTCATACGAGTCGTAGGCATGACTACAAATAGCTGGATATGGTAAAACTTACGACAACTGCGAGTTTTTCATATTTTGAATCTTTTACATTTAATTTTCCATTTCCCAAAGTTTTGTGGCTTAAATCACCCCAAAAAGCATGGGGTTAAAGCATCCCAAAAAGCAATTAACAATTAACAATCTTTCATTACAAAATTTCAAAAATTTGAGTTTATCACTTCCCTTGTCAAAAATGCACTAACAAAGTTTAAACATCTAAAAAAAAAAAATCTTTAATAGATAATTTGTTTTTCTTTCTTTTTATATTAATCTATAAACTCTTAAATAGTAAATTGAATTAAAAACTCAGACATGAACATTTTGTATTTTAGCTGGGTTTTCCTATTTTGCAGCACAAATAAAAAAAATCAAACATTTTTGTCAACATCAGCAACAAAACTTTCATTAATAAAAATGAGAGTTTTACCCGTGAAGAACTACGATGCTTGAGAGCTCTTTCTAGAAACTGTAGCAGATCTCTGGTACGACCATTGGGGTAGACTTGATAAGAGGGAGTCCATAGGCACCGGATGATCAGACAGTTGTTCCGGCCTTGCCTGCTGACACTGGCAGGGGAAAAAAAAAGCAATGCATTACTGCAGACACATTCTGTGCATGCATGCATGCATGCATGCACATACATTCACACACACACAAACACACGCACGCACGCACACACACACACACAGCACGCAAGCACGCACGCACGCACACACGCAGGCATACACACACACACACACCACACACACACACACACACACACACACACACACACACACACACATATATACAGAGACATACACACACCCCAAATACTCTTTGGAATTCCCAGTTCAGATGAAACAGAGTTCTAAGTAGTCTTTCGTCTGATATGCAAACAGAACATTTCTGTATTTTCAGTTCCACACGGATTCCTATATTCTTCTGACAAAATTCTTAATCCAACTCACCTTCTGTTTCAGGACTTCCATGTCAAAATACAAATACACTGCTTCCCTGATATCCGAGACAAAACATGACCAGTTTTAAATGAATCACTTTTGATAGGCTGCAAAATGAGGAATCTGGGGCCTTCCGATGAAAAAGAATTGAAAGAATTAATCAATACCTATTTTGTTTGTAATCCTGAAGAGATGTGATTTGAATCTAATGATGACCCTGAAAAGATCATCAGCCACGACTGTAAATTTACAAGGAACAAAACAAATGCATCAATGAAGAAGATAATTAAGTAAAAGGCACATTTTTTTTACGTGGACAAAGACTGTAACGGAATCAACGAGCCCACTACACTTTGGCAAGCATAGATTTGGTCTTGCTTCAGATGTAAACAGTTGGATATTCCCATAATAAAAACATTTCTGTGTATTTGTCCATGCCTGTTTTTTGCTCTTATTTGACTGTAAAAAAATAAACTAAAAAACAGTATCAAGTTCACTAAATGCATGGAAACTGCTACTGTGTATTAGTTTTCGTAAGTTTTGTTGAGATAATGAGACCCTGTTACTAAGGACATTTAAAAACGAGTTTTCTCAAAATGGCTGATTTTGTGAATTTTCACAATAGAAAAGTACAACTGGTATCACTTTACACAGTTGCACTTTTTTCCCTCTTAACCCTACCAGACCGAGTTCCCGCTATTGCGGGAATGACGAAAATGACTATATACCGAGTTCCCGCTATAGCAGGAATAGCACACTCACATGATCGTCACTTTATCAAGAGCTAAAAATAGCCACCCAACCGTTGCTAAGCGTCGCGTGAGCGTGTGTTCAGCCTATTGCAAATGTCTGCCTTTGTGTTGATGGTATTTTGAGGTGATTTGGGTGCAAAATTGACCATGAAGCGAGCTAGTGATGAACCAAGCACTTCAACAGGTAAACGGGCGAGGCCAACTCGCTTCACAGTTCAACAAGTGGTGGACATTTTGCAGATTGGAGAATTTGATCAGGAATACGTTTCCGATTCAAGTGACGATGATTACGTTGATGAAGCATTGAGTGAAAGTGATGATTCTGACAATGAAAGAAGTAGGTCGAGACAGAGTGTTGGAAGAAGGGGGGCGTGCCCGTACCCCCCAACCAAGTGATAGGGGAGATGCTTGTGTGATTGAGGGTTGGACTGGCGTTAGATGAAAGGTAGGCCTATTTTCTACAATCTCTCCACGTTTCATATAATTCTAACCATTGGTGTGCATGATATGAACAGTTTTCTAACGTATATACATTTTTTTCAAAATTTTGCTCAGGAGGCCAGGCAGGGGGCACAATTACGCTCAGGGGCTCAGGTCTGGTAGGGTTAAGTAAAAAACTAAAAAGGTGCAACATGCAACATGTCTGTAATTTTGTGAGTACAGGTCACAAATTTCAAAGTTTTTAGTCCTACGGACAGTTCTTTTCTTCACAAATATATATAATCCTCATAACAACAACTTCCCCAATTACCAATGACAGAAATGAAGGAAGTTCTTCTCCAAGGCAGCCTGCGCAATACGCAGCACCATACGAGCCCCACAGTTTGCCTGAGAGGCTGGGCAGGTTCCCTCTGGTTTGGCCTCTGCTTCTGTCACAGCATTCCTGCACAATCCATGATAGAAAAAATTATACAAAGAAGCAGAATAAGACCTAACAACATCACAACATGTGAATTATGTCAAAGAGAATGTATTTAAATCTTTTAATCCCAACATATGAATTATGTCAAAGAGAATGTATTCAAATCTTTAATCCCAACATGTAAATTATGTCAAAGGGAATGTATCTACACCTTTAACCCTTTCCCATTTTATCCCGCCGCAGCCCGCCGCCCGGAAAACCCCGCTTTTTATTTACGCCCGCCGCAGCCTGCCGCCGGTCACGTAGGCCTGGTGGGGACTTTCCATCACGCTCTAAGCACGAGGGTTACACACGCCTCATGAATGAAGTTTCCCGCGAAAGTCAGGATAAACCAATCACAGAATGATACTGAGTTTGGTACCACACATCGCCTCATTTACAAAATATCGGTCAGCGTCTGACCTTTTCATTCACACGCTTTCAGAAATCTCCGAATAGTAGGAAGAGTTTCTGAGCAAAATCTGCAAATGGGAAAGGGTTAATCCTAACATGTGAATTATGTCAAAGAGAATGTATCTACATCTTTAATCCCAACATGTGAATTATGTCAAAGAGAATGTATCTACATCTTTAATCCCAACATGCGAATTATGTCAAAGAGAATGTATCTACATCTTTAATCCCAACATGCAAATTATGTCAAAGAGAATGTATCTACATCTTTAATCCCAACATGTGAATTATGTCAAAGAGAATGTATCTAAATCTTTAATCCCAACATGTGAATTATGTCAAAGAGAAGGTATATAAATCTTTAATCACAACATGTGAGTTATGTCAAAGAGAAGGTATTTAAATCTTTAAATAGTAATAACAATAGTAAATAATTCTTGTAGAGCACTATTCTCCTCACTTATTTAGACTTACTGTACATTAACCAACATATTTTACAAGACACAGTGAAATATATCCCGAATCACTAATGCTGTTATCAATCGTTGTTCAACAGCGCTTTTCTCCAAACTCAACTGGACTCACCATGTATTACATCATCCCATAAATCTTTAAGCAGAACACAGTGAAGTCAAGATGTTGTGTTATGCGAGCCGACCACATTCCACTATGTTGGGAGGCCATGCATGCTGGGTGTTTTCATGTTTCCGTGAGTCAGCCACCACCACGACTTAAAGGATTTTTAACTTGCATAATTATTTGATATACTGCATGCGTATGTATGCATGAAAGTGACGTATCACATATCACATGATATATATCACACATACACACACGTCAGAATATACATAAATAAACATGTACAAATGAATAATACCAAATCAGTCCAACCAGTATAATGTATATGCAACAACAACAACAACAACGACAATGATAATGAGATAATAATAATAATAATAAAATAATAATAATAACAACAATAGTAATAACAACAACAATAATAATAATAATAAAAATAACAGACTAATTCAACTAGCACAGCACCTCAATCCTAAACACTTCACAAAGCATGAAAGACAAGACAAAACCAGGCACACATGAAAGATAAAGCAAGTACTGCCACCCCCTGCAGCTATGATGAAATTAGATGAACTGTAATAATACCATGATAAAGAAGGAATGAAAACGAATCATAATCACACATCCACTTCATATGTCAACTGGTCACACACACAAAATCTATAGTCACATACAAATGACTACACAATGCCACACTGTCAATTGTTAGAAGTGAAGCGCATACTGGTGGAAAAGCAACTAAGACATCAACAATAAAAGTCCTGTTTGAATCATTATCATAGATTATAAATATAACGCATAAAAGACAGTGGAAAAGCAACCATAATATCAACAATGGAAGGCCTGTTTGTATCATTATCACATACCGGAAACATAATGCATATATTCTAAGTTATCAAGCTTTGATTAGTATCAAAATTCAAGACAACTCGGAATAGTTTCCTGTACTGTCTTGTATTACACCCGACGATAATCGTCATCAATATTATTAACCAGAAGCAATGCAAATGTCTCGTATACTCACAAATATCCAGTAAATCTAAAAAAAAAGTGTCCAATCCATTACACTTAAAGCACTACCGATTTTTTCCTTTTTTTTTTTTTCTTTTTTTCTTTTTTTTTTAGTCAACCACATTCACTAACCTCTCAGATCAAACATCTACTGAATTTGGGTTCAAACTTATCACAGCAAACACATTTAGATTGAATTACAAAAGCATCTATGTTCTCTGATCCACTGTCCACACCCACCCATTTCTCTCTCTCTTAAAAGCCAAAATGCCCCCAAAAATGCTTTTTACCTGAAACCCTCTTTTCACATAAAGACATATTACTCACTCTAATATTTTCCTGAAACTCTCCCAGTCACTGATACCCAGTGCCTCCTCATAGATGGTGCGTAGAGCAGATGTGACCGGCGGAAACTGGTCCAACCATGACATTATCACAGCATTGGCTTGATTCACCAGGCTACGGTTTTCTGCTTTCTGTTTACAACACATTTAGATCAACTTCACCAAATCAATACTGAAATTTGTGTATAATGTAACATTTAGATCAACTTCACCAAATCAATACTGAAATTTATGTATAATGTAACAATATGTATTTCAGTCAGTGTTAATACTGTAAAATCCAACAGTCCAGATTTCAGTTAGCATTTTCTCAGTATACAGATCTAAAGTGAGTCATGAATACCATTATTTTGTTTTCAGCCTCCGAAACATGTATTCAACAATGTATCTTCATGTTCAACACATTGCTGGATTACATTATCCATATTTGATGGATTTTATGTTCAACACATAGTGATGGATTGCAGTATACATATTTGATGGGGTTTACATTCAACCCATAGTGATGGGTTACATTATACATATTTGATGGAGTTTATGTTCAACAGAGATGGATCATATTATACATATTCGATGGATTTTACCAAAATACTGTATTTTCCATTAAAATGCCCATAATTAATAACTAAAGCAAAAAAAGAATGCATTAACAGCATCTAATCAATGCTTGAGAAAGGACAAATAGTTGAAAATTAACCTCTATGACTACATTAAGAGTTGTAATCAAGTTACTTACCCTCACTGCTAAGATCATATGTCGAAACAGATCCACTGATGGACAGGACTTGGCCTCAGTCGTGGCAAAGGCCACAGCTGACTGAAAGTAGTTTTCATCCACGCAGCTGGAAATCATGTGCCTCAAAGAATCGGGAATAAGTGTTTTTGAGCTCAACTTCACCAAGTTTGATGTACTGCAATTTGTTAAATCAAACTGATTTGGATGAGGAACATGGGAAAGCTGCCACCTTGCACAAGAAATCTTGGGTGTAGAGTTTTGAACTTCAGCTGCCAATTCCTTATGATTTAACATCTCAAGAGACTGAGAATTCTGCTTTGTTTTTGGAAGAGTGGTCACAGCATGAGCGCTTGACACAGCTGAGGATTCAACTAGCTTCTGTTGTTTGCCATTTGCTGTCTTAGTTTCTATCACTATATCTCCCTGAGGAAAAAAAGCCTTTGGAACAGAATCACCCAGACTCTGTGTTACAGGCGGCCCTTCACTTTCAGTCCTGGAATTATACGGCTGCCCATCTGGTAACGATTCAGACATCAGTGAAGTTTTGATGCCCAGACCACGTACAGTTTTTCTACGCTTTTTTGGAGGTGTTTCTGTCTTCCGTACCTTTGGGGATGACAGTGGTGAGGGCTGTTTTGGAGACTGTTCAGTTTCTGAGGCTGCAGCTTTCCTCCTTTTGCGAAGTACATCTGCGTAACTTTTCATGCATGTGGTTTTAGTTTTTACTCTTCTCCTACACCTGGTTTTGTTCAAAGATCTGGCAGAAAGCACATCATCAGATGAGTTTGTATGCCCATGGTCAAGTCTTGCAGATCTCACTATTTGAACTGAACCTTTCTTATGACTGAGGATGTGAGAAGTAGCATTAGTATCTAAAGATGCAGACATATTATCAAGCAGTACTTCACAAACAACTTTCACAGATTTCAAAGAGCCTGATCCTGCAGGTACATTGTTAGTTTTGCTGTCATCAGTGCAACCATCCTTTGATTGTGCTGCTGTTTCACTGTCTTCAAACAATTTTGACATACTTGCTTTTGCAGTACGATTTAACCCTGAGAGACTGGATGGATTCCTATGTGACACACACTGGGATGAATTGGGTAAAATAACCTCCATTCTTCCCTTTGGTGATAAACAAGATGATTTGGAACTGTTCTGTGTTTCTGATATAACTGGATTCAGATCTGACACATGTTCTAATACCGATAAATCATTTGATGAACAAGGAACAGTCGTTTCACATTTACTGTGCTTTGACTTAATTTTTGATACAAGATTTGCACTGTTTGATCTATGCCCTTGGGAAGTTTTCTGCGACCCTAATAATGAATTTGATACATTCTTTTGAACCTTTTGTATAGCTTTATGTACTGTTCCATCTTTTATTTGTTGCTTTTCATTTACATGCACATTTTTGCTTGGTAATTTATGTCTAAATGCTGTTTTCACTTCCAATTTCACAGTACTGTCCGCCACATGTTTTGATTTTTCACCATTTTCTTTGCCATCTGGGGAGAACCACTGTCGCAAAGAAGTTTGTAACATTGCTGGTGTAGTGGACACCAGTGACTGTCTAACTGGACCTTTTGTCATACCACTTTTCATTGCCTTCATTTCTCTCGTCATGTCAGCCACACTGATGGGGCAGTCACTGGACTTTTTTCTTCCAGGTAGTTTTGAAGATGAGGTGATTACTGTTGTTGTTGATGATGACTGCGATGATGTCACGGTGATTGATGATGAGTTGACAGTGGTGGTCACAGCAACCTGACAACAAAACTACAGTAATAAATATGTTAAACACGGAAAAAACATATAATGAACGTATCTCAATAAACATCTTACACAGGGAAAACCAGATAATGAATGTATCTAACGACAGAAACCTTTTCACTATTGATCAAGCGAAGTTGTCTTTCAGTCTGACATTTGTGACACAACTTGGGAAAAAACCTGCTAATGATGCAGCCAGCTGTTCAAAGCTATGGCTGAACGGTGCTGGATAGGGTCAAACTAGGGTCAGCTGAGATCTTTCCATGTTTCAAGTCTTTTCTAATCTTCAGTTTCCTGAAGTTTTATCATATCTTACTGCTGAAGGACAGCACCTTAAAAGCAATTTTTCATCATAATGTTGTTTTTTTCCCAAATTTCTTGAGTGTATTTCTTCCCTAGTCAAAAGTACATTTACAAACTTCAAACACATTTAACAAGAAAAACTATGACAGATGAATTCTGCTTTCTCGATGTTAATCTATAAACTTTGAAATCTTACGATGACTTAAAAACTCCAAAATGAAAATTTTGCACATTAGCCTGGTTTTTCCCGTGCTGGTCACATAATTATATTCATTGTGACTCTAAAGTTTTTGGCCAGGAGCTTACTGTTTTAAATTCTTTTCATACTGTTCATGATACACTGACATAGCCTACATACAGAAGGGTAAAATAACATACAAAATCAGACAGAATTTATTGTCTGATGTAGTACTAGTAGCCTACTAAATATCGAAGGTCTACTGCTGACTACTTGGCAAATAAAACAATTGTTATTTATTGTTATTGTTATTTTTGTTTAAAGCCCAGACCACTGCACAGAGCCATATTAGAGCTATAACCATCTTAAAACATACACAATACTTTAACAGGGAAAAAAATGGAAAAGAAAATTAAGTACACATATCAATGCATTCGTGCAAATAATATAAGGACCTGCTCCTGGCATTGGCCACTCCGTCCAATTTATCACACAGGGATTTTAAAAAAACCTGATTACAAATTTAAAAACAACTAAGGACACTAAAACATAAAAACAAGCCTCAATCACCTGAAATCGCTTCTGCACAGCACATTTCCTTAGAGCCAAAAATGCACATAATACAAGTACCCAATTATCAATCCTAAGAGAAAGTATGGAAGATTTTATAGTACACACTTAGATAAAAGGACCAGCAAGGCAGAATATGATAGGAAAGGATGACAGAAAGCAAAGGAGCAAGGCAGAAAGAAAGACAAAGAGGAAATTTCTAGCAGGGAATTTCTTGAAGGTGGAGGGGATACTACCTATACTGAAAGAGGCCCTATAGGGGGAAGTGGGGGGTGGGGGGGGGGGGTTGAAGGAAGAAAAACAACTAAAAGAACTTGGAATCAAACATAAAAAGGACACATGTACACAGTGGTGAAGGTATATATTGTTACACTCAAAACTTGCAACAGTAACACAGTACAGTGTAATGATTTTTGACTTACAGACATCCTGTTGTCAGGTACACAATCAGTAAAAGCGCAAACTACTCAGTGTAGTGTTGTTGATGTTCAAAGTTGATGTTCGAAGTTTTAAATCTGGGTACTTAGTAGTAACATTGCTTTTTGGTAGACAAAAATAATTTAGTAGTAACATTGCTTTTTGGTAGACAAAAATAATTTAGTAGTAACATTGCTTTTTGGTAGACAAAAATAATTTAGTAGTAACATTGCTTTTTGGTAGACAAAAATAATTTAGTAGTAACATTGCTTTTTGGTAGACAAAAATAATTTAGTAGTAATATTGCTTTTTGGTAGACAAAAATAATTTAGTAGTAATATTGCTTTTTGGTAGACAAAAATAATTTAGTAGTAACATTGCTTTTTGGTAGACAAAAATAATTTAGTAGTAATATTGCTTTTTGGTAGACAAAAATAATTTAGTAGTAATATTGTTTTTGGTAACAATAATTTAGTAGTAACATTGCTTTTTGGTAGACAAAAATAATTTAGTAGTAATATTGCTTTTTGGTAGACAAATATAATTACAGATTAATTATACATATAACATTGAAACATTGGAGACTTAAAACATATATAAAGATGAAACATGACACAAAGATAATAGAAAGTTTTTAAAGGTCACACAAATGCACACACACACTATGTGTACACACACACACACACAAGTACATAAAGATGATAAAAGTTTTCAAAGCTCTCACCCACACACACACACACACACACACAAACACACACACACACACACACACACACACGCACATACACGCACATACACACACACACACTCACACACACAACACAGAGACACACACACACAGACACACATATGCACACACAGACACACAGACACACACACACACACACACACACACACACACACACACACACACACACACACACACACACACACACACAAAACACACACACACACACACAAACACACACACACACACACACACATACGACAAAGAAGCTGCAAAGACATGGACAAAGATTAAGTCACAAACAATAAAAGCTGAGATAAAAATGGCAACGGGGCAGAAAAACACACGATGCCAGAAAATTAACAAGCTGTGTCATTAGCTCAACTTACAGGGCACGGCTGACCCTGTCGACAAGACAGTCCTGATGGCAGCGTGAGATGTCTGGTGCTGTCTTGAAAAGCAGAACAGGCAGCCCAAAACTGCCTCTTGTCTTTATCCCTTGCTTCCATGCAAGGCGTAGTAGGCCTCTGACGCATGTTGCTTGTGTTGAAAGACTGTCCAATCTGCCTCACCCTGTCTCCAAGACCTGAAGACGACACACTGATCCCTTCCTTTCTGCTGTTGCTGAAAACAACCTGACTTTTGCTGTCTTTTGACCCACAACAGGCCATCTTGCTATTCTCTCTTAACTTTTTCTTTGGTGGATTCGGTGGATCCCGCTGCTTGCAATGATCAGAGAAGGTCTTTTGTACTTTAAATGTACTCGAGTCTTTTGCTGGACATTTCATTTGATGTGTTTTTGAATGCTGAGAAGGCAGGCTGGTGCCAGTGTTATTTCTGCCAAGAAAGTCTTCAGTTTTCAAACCGTTCGATATCTCTACACCATCATCAGCTGCATGTTTGATGGAGTCTTCAGTCATCCAACCAGCAGACAGCATAATCACATCATCATCAGAACCTGGATAACGGTTTGTTATACCTCCAAATATGTCAACAGCCTCATTAGCATCATGACATTCTGCCATTTTGAAGCACTCATTACCATCTTTTATGCTTGTACCAACAACGATATCTGAAGCCTTGAACATGCCATTATCATTCCTACTCCTACTACTATCAGCCGCTGCAGTATGTCTTTCGGGCCGCGCACACTGGGAGAGCACCAACTTATCATCATCAAAACTCTCAGGCTTTCTTGTTATGGTTGATGTTGATGAGCTATCCATTCTGCTGTGACGAAACTGATTGGCACTGATGGAGTCATCAAAGACAGTGTAGGAAGAAAAGGTGTCAGTTATACGGTTGGTGTCATTTGTTCTAAGTACATATGCCAATGGATCAGGTGATGGATCCTGTAAACAAAACAGCAAATCATAAATGCAAGCAGGACAAGTTATCTTCATATCTGTTCATTTGTGTGTGCCATATTGAATTCATCAATAAAGTAGGACAACATGTTTTCATGTCTGTTTTCATGTGTGTGTCATACGGAATCAAGAAAACTTTGCATGTGTCTAGAATTATCTATGTGTGCCTATCAGTTCGGTAACATTTTTTGTTACATTACATACGCATCATATATATATATATATATATATATATATATATATATATATACAGGCCTGGAGAAGATCAGAATTTTCTACTAGCCAGACGGGCTAGTGGATTTTAAGATCTACTAGCCCGCAGATATTTTCACTAGCCCATGTTGCCCCGAAAGATAGCAAAATTCTCTTTATGATGATGACCAAAACTATTCAGCAGAATAGGCTATAGTTACAATAAAGGCGGTCAAACTTTCTTCTGGAGACTTTCATCAGGGTGTGTGTGTGGGGGGGGGGGGGGGGGGTGTGAACAGTGGGAAATTTAGTGATAACACGAAGACGTAAACGGCAGCTGACTGATCTCAAAGTTTACATGGATTCTCTGTGTAGGTTTGAGAGAATTCTTTAGTTTATTTTAATCCAACTGATCATTTGTTACGTTTTGCTTGCAAATTACTTCATCGTCATCCTGCAATATTTTTCCCCTTTCAGAATGTTAATGATTTACTTTTAAAGTGTGAGTGGGAGTGAGGGAGAGAAAGAGACAGAGTATGAAACCATTAAAAGAGAGAGAGGGAGGGAGTATACATATGTGTGTGTAGCACACGCATAACAAATAGTGAGCAATGTTGGCACTGGTGAGACTTGGTAAGTATGTTCATTAAAAGCAACTCTAGCAGAAAAATTGGCAGTTTTATACACAAAGATGGTTAGTTTGCAGCTTTTTAAAGAAAATAATTTTGTTTCATTGGATCACCAGCCAGACCTATCTGTTGGCTAGGTCTGTAGTGGTACTGAACAACGCATATGTTGGCTTTTGTTGAATGGTTGATATATATATATATATATATATATATATATATATATATATATATATATATATATATATATATATATATATATATATATATATATATCATATAAATTTGTCATCTATACACCACACCTGCAGACATTAGAGGCAAAATCAGTCTGTGAAAATTGACAATCTAACACAAACACTACACACACATTCTCACACATTCATACACCTTAGTCTGAAAATCACATTGACACTTGGATTTTCATAACTATCCTACATGCCAATCACATAATGGGTATTAACCCTTTGACTCCCACATGTATCCACCAACTGCAAAAACGTAACCTTTTGAGTCCCTCACCCTATCCACCAGCTTCCTGCACAAAGGGTTAAGTTTTTGCTTTGTTAGCATGGTTGACAGTACAGGATGCTGGTGGACAGAGTACCGGAGTCAAAGGGTTAAGAAAGACTTACGCTGGTAGAGTGATTGACTAAAAAAAAAAAAAACACAACCTACCAAAATAATGCAGTCACTGATGTAATCAGCACAGAGGCACATGACTCCACGTTCCTGCAACGACTGCATAAGGGGCGCTGTAACCTTATCCGTAAACAGATAGGTCAGGTGATCACTGTATTTATCTGGGTTCTTCATTGGCAGTTTCAGCTCCATTACTTTAGCTCCACCGTATATAAGCAACCTGTAACAGACACAGATGATGTGGGATTATGGTATGCGGCTAACTGTATCCCACATGAGTGCAAATAGTTTTAAGTCAAACAGAATTTAAACTTAAGTCACATGAATTTGTATAGTTACATGCCATGATACATTAATACTCCACACAAGCACAATCATGGCACAAGGTATGTACATTTTTTTTTCAGCCTTTTCAAGAAATTACAAATATTATTACATAACATTTGTGTAATTTTTTTTTTTTGGCGAACACACACACACACACACACACACACACACACACACACACACACACACACACACACACACACCACACAAAACACACACACACACACACACACACACACACACCATAGCATGCATCACACACACACACACACACACACACACACACACACACACACACACACACACACACACACACACACACACACACACACACCACACACACACAAGCTGTATGACATCTGATCCAGACAATTTTCCTCTCACTGAAGGACTTAAACACGACATGCATACTTGTTTTTTTAACTTTTCTCCTGTCTTCCTCATCCCTTATTTAATTCTGTACCCTTAAAACATGCAGTGATGCACACAGACATGCACACATCTATGCTCACTCACAAACGTGCCTACAGCATAGTCCACTTGCACAAACACAAACACACACATGTAGCTTTACCCACCGTTTATACACAGCTTGTCGTTGGGCATCGCTCATAACCACCGCCACCTGCCAGTCTGAGAAGACTTTTTCTGTGTTCATAGACGCCCGCCAGCGGTTACGCTTGGCGGCAATAGCCAGGATCTGATCATGGCCTTGAACATTCAGGGTGCTCCACTCATAGTCCACTTCGTCCAGCCATTTGCCGGCTTGCAATGAGGCCGTAACGTACTGGGGGCGAACAATCCACCTGCCTGTAACCATACTGTGCTTACATTCCAATCATCAACAGGAAACTATCTGTAACGTCCAGTTTCAAGCGAGCATAAGATCACTTTACATCTGGCAAAGTAAAACGAATGTATGCATACATACACTTTCTTCTTTCTGGCAACAATGGGAAAACTAATAACAATAATAATAATGATAACGATGATGATGACGATGATGATGATATTAATATAAGGCACCAAGTTTTGATTCAAGAATCAAACCAAGTGCGCACTCTCATCATTCACCAAAGCAATACCAGCAATGACCAAACCTCTGGGGTACAAAGCACACACAAACTGGAAGGGGGAAGACAGGAGAGGAGTAGGGTGTATGACCCCTCACCTAAGCTATCATACTCCCTCTGTCTCACACACCACACACACACACACACACACACACACACACACACACACACACACACACACACACACACACACACACACACACACACACACACACATACACAGAAGATGCTAGGGAACATTCAAACCTGTTCAACGAATGACCCTTGATCCAAATTGTCATCTTCTCTGTCAAACTCACACACACACACATAGTCGTTCTTTTTCCTTTCTTGTTTTTTGTGTGTGTTTTTTTTAATCATTACAAAATTTAATACATATCATTCTCACAGCCATGATGAAGCAATGAAATCTCTTGGTACAACATATGTTCATATTACACATTGCCAAAATTCAGGGAGTCCCCAGAGAAATCACAAACCAGCAGCCATGAAACTGTAAGCAGGCCTCTGTTTAAGAGTGTTTAAGCACAAGAGATGAAACATTCCCCTCCCATCCCCACCCCCATCCCTAAAAATTGCTCAAGCCACACAAATAATTGCCCCCCTTTTTTTTTTTTTACTGATCATCAATACTCTTCAAAAAAGTATTATGTGATCTGTATTTAATCTATCGCAAAAATAAACTGATTTCAATTAACTCTTTAGTTTCAAGCCCTCCAACAGCACCAGACATAAGCCAGGCTCAAATTCTAATCAAAATGGCTCATAAACAACAGGGCACAAGGAGGTGTTTTCTTTCATTCGTAAGTACTTCTGGACTACATCCATCCAAACATAAAAATAATTTACCTATTGTTTTATTTGAAGATGGGGAATGTTGTATTTAATATTCGCTTCCCAAAACCAAACATTGAAGAAGAAAAAAACACATCAGCATAAAGAAAATGAAAGGCCCAGCAAATAAAACACAACAAACTTGCTTTCAATTATCTATACACTGGCAGGGCAAAAACTACAAACTAGTCAGAAGTGGAAAAGTTCACCTTTGAATATGACAAATGCTAGTTGAAAAGCTCATAAAATTTGTTTTCTATGGAACGCTTTGATTCTTTCTACAACACTGTGCCACCAGCTGACCACATATTTTGAATATTCATGTTTAATATGAATTACAAAGAAACGAGCAGTCGCACTTGTTCAGTTGTATGTTTCAGAAGCCAAATTGTGCGTATGAGTTATGTTTACTACAAGTTCTAACACAATTCATTAGTTATACATTTTGGGGTGGATCTAATCTTAGATCACCTACAAAACAGGTGCCCAAAGGATTGCCACCTTGTCAATGTCATGGTCAGGGAGCCAGCATGCCCAAGGGACCCAGGAGCTATTTTATATACAGACAGTAGCTTTTTGCTACTGTTCAGGCCACCTTAGCCAGACAGGTCACAGGGTAGAGGCTAAACAATATACAGACAGTAGTTTTTTGCTACTGTTCAGGCCACCTTAGCCAGACAAATCACAGGGTAGAGGCTAAACAATATACAGACAGTAGTTTTTTGCTACTGTTCAGGCCACCTTAGCCAGACAAATCACAGGGTAGAGGCTACACAATATACAGACAGTAGTTTTTTGCTACTGTTCAGGCCACCTTAGCCAAACAAATCTTAGGGTAGAGGCTAAACAAACCATGATTCACACAGGAAGAGGATGTACATCCCATCTCAACACTTTCATAACAAGCAGACCTAAAGATCAGATCAACCAGAAGAAAACAGGTGATAAAACTGAACATCCCAAACCCCTCACCAATCCAAGCAGATGAAACAGACCTAGCCACAACTGAAGGTTCACCTAACCAGGCAACATCGCCAAACACAATGGAGGAGCGGGAAGTGATATCAAGAGCCCTCTCTGCAATGTTGAAAACACCTTCAGAATACTGAGCAACATGTGGAAGTCTCCCCCGGTGTAGCAGTGTAGCATCAACATCAAGATTGAAGATGAGACTTACCACAAGAGTATCCTTTGCTCCCTATTTTACGGCTCCTTATGTTGGTATATGACAAAAAGCAACCTGACCAAGCTACCAATCTTCTACAAACAGAAAAGAAAAAAAAAACCCACATCATCATCATCATGTCCCTGCAACATGATATTGGCAATAACGGCCCTCCATATGAATCTTTTTTTGTTGTTGTTGTTGTTGTTGTTGTCGCTGCAACCGCAAATACAAGTACGTCTGTCTTCATCATTTTGTCATATATCAAGTGAACATTTTCATTCTGATAAAAACATGCTACATCTAACAGTTTTATAACATCAAACCGACTGATATCATGTCTTACATACCCAGTGCCAATGCTCCGAGAAATTTCTCTGACCGGCTGAGTTTTCCACAAATGACGTGAGTTGCATTGCTCTGGAAATGCTGCAAGTCAAACAGAATGAATGTTTTGCTTCCTGTAAAACTGTGAAAAAAAATCAGGATATCATCTCTCTCTCTCTCTCTCTCTCTCTCTCTCTCTCTCTCTCTCTCTCTCTCTCTCTCTCTCTCTCTCTCTCTCTCTCTCTCTCTCTCTCTCTCTCTGTCTCATGAACGTGATAATAATAATAATAATAATAATGTTTATTTGTATAGCGCATATTCCATATAAAAACATGCTCACCAGCGCTTTACATTTCGCAAGAAAGGCAAAAGGTGATAAAAAATGTTCACAATTACATACACAATAAGATAACAACAAACATTAAAGCTATACAAGTAAGAAGACACATAAGAAACCACAGAATATTAAAATTTAAACACTGACTTATGTAATGAAGAAAGATTAACAGATTTTTCATATGAATAAAGAGGCATACTGTGTTTATATATTGCTGCGTGTGTGTGCTTGCGTACGTGTGTGTGTGCGTGCGTGTGCGTTGCTGTGCGCGTGTGTTTGTAAGAATGTGTGTGTGTGTGTGTGTGTGTGTGAGAGAGAGAGAGTGTGTGTGTGTGTGTGTGTGTGTGCGTGTGCTATGTTTGCATGCGTGTGTGTGTGTTTATGCATGCAATAGTTGTACATAAAATTATAATCAATATTTTGAATGAAGATATCAATATCAATAACAGATACACATTAATCCTTGAACAAGAACATTCACTATCATAACACATAATTTACAACAAACAAAGATTTGAAAAGTATCTCGCATATGCCTACATGCATTGCTCACAGTTTGAAATGATGCTGTGTGTATGGCTATGGATACAATGTGTGAAGTGTGTGGTTGGTGTTTGTGTGTGTGTTTGTGTGTGAGTGTGTGTGTGCGTGCGCGCATGCGTGCGTGCGTGCGTGCGTGCGTGTGTGCGTGTATATCAATGTTTCCAATTCAAAGATCCTGCTGGGGTATCTCCATTTGGTGGTAAAGAATGGGAAGTATTCAATCCCCAGATCAACATGTATGCAGACTGTGCCTAAATTCCCCTCCAAGTGTACACACATACAAACTATCAAACATGTATGTTAACGATCCTGTTGATAAGTCATGTCAGCATTTGGTTGTTTAATGGAAACATGACAACACCCAACATGCATGTCCAATGAAGGCAGCACATATTACATATCTTCAAAGTCAAACTGAGCAAAAACACAGTGGAATGTAGATAACTTGCTTAACAGCTTGAGTTTTCCATGCTCCAATGAAAGAATTATGTGAAATCAGCTCGAAGAATAGAACTATACAAGAATGATTTACAATAATGATAGTTCTGAGAAAGACCAAGACTTCAAATTCAATTTTTTTTTCCAATTATTATTAAATGTGTTTTTAACAATACTGAAGTGAAAGAGAAACACTAAAAAAAAAAAAATTCACTTGAATACATGGTACCTACATCATGTATGTAAACACAGACATGTACACATACTACAAAGGCCTACAAATGTACATGTTATACTCATGCAAAACATAATTAACCTGCAATTACACAAACTACAGAGAATTAATATGTATGGTAACATGAAGATGTAACTGATCAGTGATACTGTATTATTGACAGTACTGATACCATCACTTCCACAGTACTGATACCATCACTTCCCATTTCTGTAATTCACAAACTGAAGCTGAGGGCAGTGACCAAACCAGTCAATTTATAGCAAGGCCTGGCTTTCATTGCAAAGTTATAAAACCAGTGAAGTGAAGCTCCAGCTGCCTGTTACTAATTCAGCACTCACTATCACTATCACTATATCAGGCACTCCTGAAATAGTGACGTAAAATTCTGTCTGTACCAACTGTAAGCTGTGTAAATATTGTATGACAACATGATGTCTCAAGATTTTGGGTCAACTGTAAGCTGTGTAAATATTGTATGACAACATGATGTCTCAAGATTTTGGGTCAACTCCATTCGAGTCTCATCCTAGTTTACATATCATATATACTACAATTCTAAGGTAAATGGAAAGGGGAAGAAAACAGAATTATCTGCCATGTATAGCAGTTAAAGTTAAACACAATCATGTAGATCAAAATATGAAAAGATGATTATTGATTCCCATCATACTAATGCCATATTAGTCTATATAGTGTCTGCATCAAAGTCAAGATCAATTTGATGCACTTCTGTCTTCTTTAATTTATAAGCTCTGTCTTTTCTGAAAAGCTCCCTGTTCTACTTAACCTCTTGGCTGCCCTATGTAACATATGTAATGATCTCATGATTACCAATGTATTATTGATGAATGCCATATGTCACGTGTCAGATAAAGTACTGACACTGACAATAACTTACTGTTAAAGTGTTATTATAATTTACAAAATTTTTAGTATCATTATTACTATCATTATCATTATTGTAAATCTTTTTTGTATAGCGCTATTCTCAATGTGAATTACACATTATCAGACTTTTTCGTGGACCACAGAGAACTCAAGATGCTAGCATTAGAAGAGCCAACCACACTCTACAGTTAACAGTTAACTATTAGTACTAACATTATGTTGTTGCATACAGCTCATAGTCTGCCATCTTCAACAGGTGTGCATACTGGGTAATTTCATGTTTCCATAAGTCACTGGACAATCACAATGATATGACTTATAGAAGTTATACTAAATTAAAGGACCTTGAACATGCATACTGGTATATACATAGATATAGATATATTGAGGGGTTAGGAAATGGCAGGTGCGTACACATGTTCACTGATGTTGACCTGGAGAAAGATCTCCATCCTTTACCCACCAGAGAGAGATATCCACACAGATAAAACCTAGGAGATTCTGACTGGAAGTCCAACATTTACAATATTCTACTACCACTGATGACCAGACGGATTCAATTCCCCCAAAACTATGACAGCTCCTTTCCTGAATAAGACAAGCTCATAATTTAATTAAAGTAAGCCTTCATCAAGTTCATGACTTGTAAGCGAAGAAACTTAGAAAGATAAAAACAACACACAACACAAACAAAATCCCAAATCTCCCATGGAAATTAAAAAAATTATGTAACAGGATACATGCAATTACAACATGATACCAGAGCACAACAAATTACTGTATAGGCCCGACATGATGAGATGACATAATATTAAATCTGTGGCTCTGAAGATAACTTTGACAGCATAACTGCGTGTCGCAAAGTTTGTTTTTTACTATATTTCATTTTGGTCAGAACAGCATTAATGCATTTGTAAAATTGGTGCATGCCTATACTATTAAAAAACAAAAGCTTAAAACCATGAATGGAAAACTGCATAACTACTAAACTAGCAAGACAGTGCTGGCAATATTCCAAACAAACTTTACAGCAAAGCAAAATTGTTCAAATGAAACTGCTGCAAAGTCACAGCATTTCTATGAAATGAGGGAGATACTCACTTTTCTGGACATTTCTAGTTTGTACTATTTAAACTGCACTTGTTTGATACTTTGAATCCCTTGTTTTAAGTGTAAACAAATATGGATATGAGTTATGACAAAAATAAAACCTCATATGTGCTCCTAGGGTTTGTTGGATTTAATTTTATTTGTAGTATGAACTTCACTTCAGCTTCAGTCCCTTGTTGGACATAAGCCTTCCTCATCGCATGCCACTGTTGCAAGTTAACTGCTATTCTGGTCCATTGTTTGTCAAACTTCATCTTTCCTAAATAGCGAATTATTTCTGAGGATATTTTTAGAAAGAACTTGTATACAAAACAACATGCTGGGTGCCATGTTCTTAAGTCTACTATGAAATGCAGTATGTGATTTTCATGAATCATTCAGTGGCTCTAGTTTTGAACTACACTGGGGAAAATATCCTGATTGTTTATAAAAAAAACATATATCACCTGATATTTTTTTCACATTCTACAATATCAAATCTATAGTAATTAGTATTAAAGTCTAAATAAGATGCAAGTCTGTGAATGTGATAAAACAGCCAAACTCATGAGAATGATGCAATTGCAGTGTTTGCCATTATGCATTGAAATCCATGAGCAATGCAGTAACATGTAGCCTGTGCAATAAAAGGATCAGACATTTTTTCTTCCTAGGCTACCCTGGCTGTCAAGCAGCCAGGTCAAAGTGATTCCCCTTGTTGAGATCACAGACACATACAAGAACACATCCTTCTAGATTTTCAAGGCCACAGTTGAATTCTGAAAAACTTTCGACAGTCTACTAATCTAGTCATCGGCTGCAGTCGCAAACTTTAAACAACTGCACAGAAACACAAATGACATGACAAACAAAAAGTAAAGTCAAAAATCAAAACACAAAATTCTGAGCGATTCTTCTGTTGTTGTTTGTTTGTTTGTATTTTGTTGTTGTTGTTGGTTTTTTGTTTTTCATTTCATTTTTTCTTTTTCAGTTTTTGTTTGTTTTTATTTGTGCAAATGTGACAGTGACTGAAGTGTATGGAAATGACCAATTAAAACATAGTAATTGTGACCCTTAGCGACATTAAATATTTGTAAGGGGACCCTCGGCAAATAACAATATATTTCAGAAATTAATGAGTCAGCTCTTTTGCCACAGACCTGCACGTCACATTAGGAATTTTCCTAACTCTCTTTTTAACCTGGGAATCTCAATTCACATGATCAGAAAGCTCTGTCCATCTACATGAATTATGCATGAGGCCAGCAGCCAATAACAATTTGCTATGGTCACTGCCCTGTAGTATAAATTTACGAGTATCCCCTTCATAAATTTTGACCTTGCTTTCCAAAATGGATGACAATGAACTTCCCAGGGCCAGGTGCTGTGAGAATGGCAGCATATTGCCTAAGATTTTAACTATTTCATCAGAACAGATGTTGGAAAAGCTTTTTCTAATCTGTGAGCGAACCATACTTCGAATCAGGCAACTACTAGTTTGTTGAGTTGACCATACAAGGGAAGGGAGAGATATATGGTGGGGGAAGCACTGTTTACATCAGTGTGGACAGTGAGGTGTTTATGGATAGCACTAACATGAGAATTCAGTGCAACAAGTGGGGATAAGAACAGTGCTCATTGCACTGTATTATGTGTCAGAGTGTCTGATAACTTGGTAAAACTGAAAAAAAAAAAAGGGTGGGTATGGCAGTGAGAGAGTGTGTGTATACATGTATCATACATGTGTATGTGTGTGTTACTATTCAGGTCTTGATGTGCACATAGGGTGAGGAGACATATATATGGAAATTATTATCATATGTTTTCTTGGGACATTTTGGGGTTTTATGGGCTTACTACTACTAACCCAGACAGTATAACAAGAAACTGTGTAAAATTCATCAATTTTAATTTTTATGGCCATTCTTCACTAACCAAATGTCAAATAAACTTTAACTTATCATAAATGGATAGTCTGTTCATTTTGCTTTGAGCAAAAAAGGTTTTGAATACTACTTACTAGTTTTATGCAAAACTTTGTATTTCAGTTTTTTTTTATTATTCCCATACCCACACAAATATCACTTGGCAAATAGCAAATGCAAGCAAAACAATACTACACTTGGCACCATTGGGATTAATGAAGCTAAACTATATATAGGTTGTACACAAATTATACATTAAATGTTTGCTGGGGGATTTTTCCCGGGGGGGGGGGGGGGGTTCAGCATTCTAAGAAAAAAGCTTAGTTCCTCAAAGTTGTGCAATAATCATGATTTTCCCATGGTCCACGCACAGCAAATAATAATTACATTAAGCCTAGCGTCTAATCAACAGTCACAAATGTGTCAAAGGAGGGTGGGCATGGAGATTCAAATTCAGATTCAGATTCAAATGATTTATTCAAAAAAGGCCATAGCCCCTCATGAAGGGGTGAAATAAACATACATCATTTAAAAGTTAAATACATATATATATATATATATATATATATATATATATATATTATATATATATATATATATATATATACACTGTTTTATCATATATATATTATACAGAGCAAAGGAAACCGAAACATTCAATTTGCACAAGAGCTCCCAAGTTTAAACTTAAAGGCTTTATACAAATAAATGGCAAGCTGTTTAACACAGTCTAAATAGTGAAGGTTGTTTATATAAATAAATATTTTCTGGGGATCAGTTTATCTCTATGACTGCTTAGTACTGGGCAACAAAACACAACATATATATATTTCATTTTCTTTCTTTTCTACATAATGGACATATAAGATCACAGTTATCATGTTGTCTGTAACAAAGGTATTGCTCATAGATCTCAGATATCCCTAATCTAAATCTTGTCATAATGTATACTTATCCATCTTAATTAAGTGGGTATGCAGTGTGATGGATTAAACTGTCTATAAAACTAAAAATCTATTACTGTTTTGAACATGAGCACTCCAGTCCTGCCATCTACAATCAATCAGTCTGTTACGAAATGTACAAAGAAAAACATTTATATCCCCCACACTCTGATTCATCCACACATATATATTTATATCCCAGTTCAAACAGCTTTAACTCTCACCCTTGACGCCCAGTTTGTTTTCCCTCTAGCATCCAAGTCAAACAACATATTATATGCTTTCCTTGGCAATCTCTTCTCTGGCATCTGTGTTAACTTTAACCAATAACAAATACATATGACAATAGAATTAAGATAAATTCGATATCTGTTTGTTTCCCCATAAATCAAAGGGTGGGCGGGGAGGAAAGCAGGTTACTAGATCACTGACACTACATATCCGTGTTGGTGGACGCACGTGCTTCTTTGAAACTAGCGTAATTTCTGTACATCAATTCTACGAAACACAAGCTCCGAGCTGGAGGAATACGGCTGTTATATAGTGTTAAGTGTTTGCGAGATCACGGAGATGACCATGATACCCTAGAGAGTCAAGGTAAAGGCCAAGGAGGGAAATGGGGACTTACCTCTGTTTTCGCGTACACAGCACCAAGCTTCTGTACGTGCTTCCCGAGCATAATCCTCTCATTTTGAGGTACTCCTGTTATCAAAAATACACGGGATGAAGCTGACCTTTTCTGGCGGTCTCTAGTCATTTTCAGTGGCTGTGACACTGTGTTGTTGTTATAGTTACATTATTTTCCGCCGATTTTCTCAACGTTGTCTAAGAACCGAAATTGTATTAAATGTGCCTAATTACCACAATAGAAACAAAAACAAAGAAAAGAAAACAAATATCAAATTGAAAATGAAAATCAACTAAAACAAACAACAATATAAATGTGGAACAGATGTGAACATGGTAGAGATGTTAGAAAAGAAACATGCTAGAATATAATTGATATAAACTTAATGAGGCCTTTTCTTACCTTTAAGGTCAACAACCCAGATGAAAAACAAACAAACAAACAAAGAAAAAATATCATAAAAAATAAAGAAAAACAACAAACAAACGAATAAAACCTAACCACCATGGCAACTTCACCAGCAACAACAAAAATTCCATCTTGGTTTTGATGGAAAGATCAGGAAGTCTTTATGCTATGATATAAGATTAATGACAACATGAACAATTTCAATTAACATTAAAATACATAGATAATTGAACGAACAAATAGTTACCCACCTCCTAATCATTAAATTCAGTTTCTATTCATGTGGTCAAGAATGTACACTGAGTCCATCTGTAAAAAACCTGCCTCAACAAATTTCCTGCAATAACATACTCTTCTGCTTTTACTGCCCACTTCCCTTTCTTTTTCTCTTGTAAAGTACTGTCCATGATGAATAACATCTACTGTCGTGCATCATGAATTTCTCTCTGTAAGAGTGAGTTGTTGTTTCCCAAAGGCCAAGCTTACTATGTATCATCTTTTCCTGCAACAAATGCTGAAGACTGGTTGACCAATCTATGTCAGCCACTTTTACACACTGGTGACATAATACCAGCAGTGATTTGTGTCTGCCCTGTGTGTGTGTGTGTGTGTGTGTGTGTGTGTGTGTGTGTGTGTGTGTGTGTGTGTGTGTGTGTGTGTGTGTGTGTGTGTGTGTGTGTGTGTGTGTGTGTGTTTCAATGGCTGAACCATAAAACATAAAACTGACAGGTAAACATCATAATGATGACATTTGAAATAGGGAATCTTGCAAATATCTGAACTCCATCATCAAAGCAGCAAATAATCAGCTTTGTGTAAGGTAACTGATTTTTTTTACTTGTAATTACTTTGAAATACTGCTATAACAAATATATATTCATCTCCCTGGAATTTTGTTCAAGGTGAACTCTATGGTGTCATAATGCATGGGTGATACCAGACATGACATAAAAAAAATGCCATCCAATGGAAATATAAAATAAGTATGGGTAGTACCATAAAACAAACAAACAAATTACTGAAATATTGAAGTTTTGACGTTCTGGTTAACTTGTAAAATTTATAATATTCTCCATTGCCATGTCAGCAGAACCATACATGCATTCATGTATTCTCACTGGTGGCTTTACTTAACTTATTGCAACTTCAGCTCATTTTAGTTTGCAAAACAGTGTAATCAGTCACACACACAAATAGAATGATAATGCATATTTAATTAACTTGCAACAAAAACAACAACAGAACTTGCTGATGTTTCGTAGATCTACAGATACATGGAATGATTGGTCACATATTGTGGAATAGTCAACATTTGTAATAAGCCCACCTGAAATAGATAGTCAATTAAGTTAGCAAAATTCTTAAAGTGTCTCTGGAGATCAGTTCCTGATTCTGCCCAAGCGATATGTTGCATGTATATTTGTTTAATCTGATCCAGTTACAATAATTTTTTACTAGCTACACTTTAAGTTAGGCATGATATCGAGAGAGAGAGAGAGGGGGGGTGGGAGGGGGAAGAACGAGAGAATTATTTGGTGAAAATCCTTGTTATTTGTATAGATTATAGCTTTCAGCGGTTTTGGTGGCAATCTGTTGACAAAAGTAGCAAAATGGCCACGCACGTGGAGAGGATTGTATTACCGGGTGACAAAATAAGTAATTTAAAAGAATCGGAGAAGAAGAAGGTTGTTCTGGGACCTGGTCTTCGAGCAGAGGGTGAAGATATATTCGTCTGCAAGCCAGGGTTCTTGAGATTCCGCGAACCGAATGTTTACTGGATCGATACACACCAGAAAAGGGTAAGTCACAGCGAGGCTGTATGATTAATGATAGTATCATACTTTATTTACTAAAATTTTACTTATAGACAGGCTAGTCAGCCTAAGTAATGTAAAGTTTCCGTTTCATTTCCAGAAGCGTCTCTGCACTCGGAAAGAAATAGATGCCTTATCATCGGCTTATGCACTGACGTCATAGATGCATTCGATCAATTGATGGAGAAAATCCCAAATGATCATGGCATATCCTGTAAAGCAAGCCTGTGTGTTCCGCACTAATTACCGATCGGTGCAATCTTAAGATCGCGCAGCGCGTTTTAACGATCATATAATTGCGCGGCAGTCTCGAGATTGCGTGAGTGAGATGATTTCATCAAGATCAAAGGCCTGGCGCTAATTGGTGAACACGGGCATTTATTGTGTGATTTTACTTTTCACGTTTTTACACTTTTGAAAATGTGTGAATGTAACTTGTATGTGACCTGATCATGTGATAACCCAGTTTCAGCATCTCTACGAAAAGCATACTGTCAATGCCTTCATCATAAGAATGCGCACATCCTAAAAACGCGCAAACCGGCTTTTGCACAATCTTCAGATTGCCGCGCAATTATACAATCGTTAAAACGCGCAGCGCGATCTTAAGATTGCACCAATCGGTAATTAGCGCGGAACATGTGTATCTGATCTAGGCAAGATCGATGATAGCCCCATCATGGCCTAAGGCTGTGTGCTGGCAAAGTCTTGAGGTTGTAAGACTTTGTATTATACGGACATGACACAATCTGACCTCATCCATTCCCAAATTGGACCAACCCCTGACCTTTGCCTTTGGAATCAGTTTTCTCAGTAAATGAATTGCTGATCTTAAAGGGGTAACATCCGATCCAATGGATCGGGACGCATGCGCAGTAAGCATGGGCAGGGCTAAACTAAATAAAGAAAAGCACGTGGCTAAGGGTAGTAAACAAACATGACGAACAAAACAGACACTTGCTTTTTAGTAACTGAGAAGAAAGTGAAGCAAATTCCGTCCACACAGCTCCCCAGAACTCGAACATTTTCCTACGTAACACATAACGTGTATGAGGAAATAGGTTTTGTAAGTTCATTTTAGGGGTGAAGGTAGTCAACTTATGCTTTCCGTTGACTTTTCTTACAGGAAAAGCATGATGTAGTTTTAGAGAAATTATAGCTTGGTCCCCCTTCAATGGGAATCAGTACACCCCCACACTATCTCCGCAGTCCTGGTTGTCTCCTGCCTGGAGCATAACCAAAGTTTGGACAGGGGGACATCAGTTTGTGTTCAACTTCAAGACTATTTATCAAATAGTATGAACACTTGATCAGAAGCCTTTGTATTTCTCGACAGTTTGTCATACACACATGCTGCATTATTACTGTTGAGAGCCCCTGACTTCGTGCGCAGATCTAAATTACAGATTGATAACCTCATACCTTCACCCCTAAAACAGTTGATTACACTCCGGGCTGGCACGCAGTAACTGGGGCCTTGACTAGGAGTAGGAGATCCGGTAGATCTAAGTAAGTTACTTGAACCTTGCTGAGAATGAGAACAAAAGATGAGAAGGAAAGGATGGTGCTAATGGAAACTGCATGACTGCTATCCCATGCTTGGCCTCTCTCACGGTGTGAAAGAAATAGCGCCAGAAATCTGTGGTCAGACCTATCATTGTCTGTAAGCAAATTTGCGCGCTCATTCTTTCTGGGTTCTACTGAAAACGCACACGTCTAGTTTGAGAGAGTTTGTCTTTGACGAAATAATGAATTTTAAATTATTATTGCTGGATATAAACGAAGAAAAGAAGGAGGCTGTAAGACAATTATTTGAAAGCTGTGGTTGGGGGTGGAAATGTGAAGTGCTATCACAAGTTACAATCAGTGAAGCTGACAGTGTCAGTGAGAGTAGTTCTGTGTGTGTTGCCAACATCTCCTGTGTAGACACCACAGCATCTTGTACACCTACTTCAGTGGCTACACTGTCCTCAGCAAGTTATAGATTTACGCCAGCGACAGATGTAGTGTGTTCCTCGTCTGGTGCTAGTATCAGTGTAGCCTGTAGGTGATAGATCTAGTGTTAGTTTACAGCATGCAGTTAGTCAGGGCAGATGCCAGTTTTGTTTTTGTGAGCCGTGTGTTTCTGCAAACTGTCAGAGGTGGCTGGGTAATGGACAGTCAGCACAAGTTAGGAATTCTGGACTTAGGAAACAGATACATATAGAAAATTTTGGAACATACTAAATTCTAGGAATGCGTGGAGACATCCACAATATTTTTGAAAGAAATGGGTGACTATGGGGCGTGATGGTGTAGATGAATGTGTGGTGACAATCCTTCGTGAGATAATGCCAGACTGTGTGCTGTCGCTTGTAAGACTTGTACCCTAACCCACCTGGTAAGCAGTACATGGGACATAAGTGGTGGTGACTACAGGTCAGTGTTGTGTTCGTATTGTGCTCTGATGTGTATGTGTATGTATGTGTGTGTGTGTGTGTCTGTGTGTTCGTTCGTCTTTAATTTACGTCTTTTCACTGTAAGTGATATAGACGGCGTGTGTGTGTGTATGTGTCTTTGTGTGTATGAGTACGGTGTATGTGCGCACAGCTTGTGTGTGCAAATAGATGTATTGCATGTGCTTGATTTCTTTTCATACACTACACAATTTTAATTAAGCTGATCGTTTAATTCTCTGGACGTCTATATTGTAGGCCTTTCAGGTGTGTGTGTGTGTGTGTGTGTTGCGACAACATGCCATCCTTGTTTTCTTTCCACGTGCTTTTCTATTTTTGGATGGCGTGCCTGTCAGATGTCTCGCCATGTTTTGCAGCCCCGCCTCTAAGTTCGTCCAATTCAGATTTTAATTTCTTAATAAATGCATATATATACGCACATTTTTCGATAAAAATATAACAACAGTTTAAAAGCAGGGATTGAGATTGTACTTTGTGACAAATATGAGCCAGGTAGCTCTCTGACAGCGTCCGAAATCTGTAATTAACTCAGAGCAGATAGCCGGTGTTGCTTCGGCAAACGTTTGAATTCAAATGACTTCCGATCTACTTCCCGCCTTATAATATAGTCCTGCTGCCCCTTTAAGAGTCTGGGTCAGTGTAAATCAACATTAGTGTTGTCAGAAATTCATCTGTGCATTCATGATTAAAGATCTGCAGTTGTGAAATTCCTAATATGAAAACAGGGACAGGAACTGAGGAAGGCCTTTATAACTTAAGTTTAGACAGTTCATCATCTGGAAGAAATTGGCACATGTTTACACAGAACTGACTATACTCTGTGGAAAGTTGAACTTTAAGTTTCTGGGTGTTATTTTAGTCTGTAACAATGATGAGAATATTCCATCCACTTTCCATGAACATGATTAGTGAAACAAAAACATCATCATCATCGCGAGCCCTGCCGTATGGGTTGGCAATCATGGTCCATCGTAAATACGAGCCCAACTTTTGTTGCTGCAAGTAGATCTCCCACCATCTCTGTCTTTGGCCACTCCACAAATCCATCCAATATTTTCTCCCTGCGTCTACCCTGTGCTATTTTTCCTGCCGGCTTTTCTGTTGTGACTGGGAACTCAATATATTGTATGTATTTCTCTCCTCTCTCATAGTTGTGTGTAGGGTAGTTGCAGAGTATAAAGGTAGGCTTGGGCGCTCCTTTTTTGAGGAGTGTTCTGAGCTTACTGTTTTTGTACTTTGTATCTGCTTCTATGC
Source organism: Monoplex corrugatus (assembly GCA_030674185.1). Lineage (NCBI taxonomy): Eukaryota > Metazoa > Mollusca > Gastropoda > Littorinimorpha > Ranellidae > Monoplex > Monoplex corrugatus. The sequence goes on along the minus strand of CM060315.1, from coordinate 56,857,793 downwards.
TAGCTGGTGGGTAGCGCAAACTGTGTTAGATTTGAGAAGTTCTATACAATATGGGAGATGATTCTCAAGAGTTATGTCCTTTGATTATATTATAAAAATTCTCCCTGCTTCCCGTCTTATTTCTTTGGTATTATCTAGATATGCCTTGGAAGCAACCCTGTATATGTTATGTCTTGTCTAGTGTGTGTGTTTGGTCAGTTCAAGAATAAAAGACTATGTCAATCTTGAACATAAGACCAATATATTGTATGTATTTCTCTCCTCTCTCATAGTTGTGTATAGGGTAGTTACAGATTATAAAGGTAGGCTTGGGCGCTCCTTTTTTGAGGAGTGTTCTGAGCTTACTGTTTTTGTACTTTGTATCTGCTTCTATGCTAGCTGGGTGGGTAGCGCAAACTGTGTTAGATTTGAGAAGTTCTATACAACATGGGAGATGATTCTCAAGAGTTATGTCCTTTGATTGTATTCAAATTTCTCTTGCCTCACAAAATGTGCTATAAATGTTGCTTGCCTTTTACGAATCTTCATTAATGTTCTTTTGTGTTTGCCTTTTTCAAGTAGTGTCTCGGTTTTTTTCTTTGCTATCCATGGAATCTTAACAGTCATTTTAGAAACCATATTTCAGCTAGCTCCGTCTTGTTTGACTCACTTTGAGTGATTTTTAAAAGTCTTTTTCCCCTTTTCCTCCTTTCCCCTCCCACCTTTGTTTGTTTGTTTTTTGTTTTGTTGCAGTATGTGCCAATAAAGGGGGAGCATGTAATTGGCATCGTCACACAGAAGGCAGGAGACATCTTCCGTGTGGACATTGGAGGCAGTGACCAAGCCAGCTTGTCCTTCCTCTCTTTTGAGGGTGCTACAAAACGCAATCGGCCTGATGTCAAAGTCAGTGCTTATTACTTAGTATACATAGTTTCTTTTGAAACAGTGCTTTCCCAGTTTCTTTCCTTAAGTGTAAAATTTAGGACAAATGTCATTCATATCAAATTGATTGGTGTATACTGTATGTGTATTTCACAATTGTGTGTGTGTGTCACTGTGTGTGTGTGTGTGTGTGTGTGTGTGTGTGTGTGTGTGTGTTGTGTGGTGTGTGTGTGTTGTGTGAATGCAGTCATGAAAATGCTTTTTGGGGATAAAAAAAAAATTAGTGAGACACTGTCTAAAGTATCTTCAAAATTTCAAGCTGCTTATCATTTTATAGCTGGTTCATTTTCAAGTTTTCAAGTTTAGTACAAGTTATCCATACCCAGTAACCAGTAATGGCCCTTTTATTGTTTCATTGGGTCATTGTGGTTGCAATCAGTTGGATGGGCCATACGCAGTTTTGTGATAATAAGTGTTGTAGACTTTCTACTATTCAGTTATGTGGAAAGAAAAAAAATTGATGCTTTTTTTTAATTTATTTATTATTATTAATTTTTTTTTTTTTTTTAGTGATCTGTCATTCTGTGACTTGATGTCCTACTTAAGTAAACGATACATACATTTGTGTCATAAGTCCAGCATGATTAGACAAGTACATGTCTGCATAGAATTTCATTATCGCTGAATAATAATATTACTTATTAATAATAATAATAATAATATTGTTGTTGTTGTTGCTGTTGTTATTGTTGCTATTACTATTTTTATTATAATTATGAATCACTCTTGTATAGTAATACTTTTCATGCTCATTTAGACTCACTTCATAGTGGAATATGAAGAACTCAAGCTTTTACTAGTTTTAAGCAAGCTGACCACACTCCGCTACATCAATGCACAGCCTGCATCTTTAGTGAGCGAAGTGCTGGGTGTTTTCATGTTTCCATAAGCCAACAGACACTGACATGACTATCATGATCTTTAACCCTTTGACTCCCGCACCCTATCCACCAACTACAAAAACTTAACCCTTTGAGTCCTGCATGGAAGCTGGTGGAAAGGGTGAGGAAATCAAAGGGTAGTTTTTGCTTTGCTAGCATGGTTGGCAATGCAGGATGCTGGTAGACAGGGTACAGGAGTCAAAGGGTTAAAACGCATATTTAACTGTATCATGTGTATGCATAGAAACAAGAACTGAAGAAGGGGGCTTAGGCACTGGTAGGTCTGCACACATATTGGCCTGGGAGATGGGAAAATTTTCCACTCTTTACACACCAGGTGTCCAGGCAGATCAAACTCAGATCTTTCAAAAACTGGAAGCCTGACATTCATTATATGCCAGATTGCCCGCATCCCCATTGTATATACTGTATTAGCAGTATTGGTACTTTCGTCAATGCTTTCACTGTCCTCCCCCTCCCCTCTCCTTTTTTATTTTTTCTAGTTCCTGCTGGATTTGCGGGATCTGATATTGCTTCACCCTGAAGGAATCTCAGTGAGCAATTGCCACTCTTGTCTAATGTGGGTAACTGTGTAGACGTTTACATTATATTGCATGGTACCTTTGGCATGGTTTGGTAGAAGGTGCCTGCAGGCCTGGTACTTCTCACTTCAGTCTCAGGGCTTTCTGGAAAGGTTATGCCACCTTTACCTCATAGTCAAAAGGCCTACCCTTTGAGGACAGGGGGCTAGGGCTTTAGGCGGCCCTTACCCAACTGATGGTTCCATCACAGGATATAGTGTGTTGTTTAGCCATTTGACCCCAGCACCCTGTCTGCAAGCATCCTGCATTGTCAACCATACTAGCAAAGCAGAAACTGAACCCTTTGACTTCCTCATCCTATCCACACATTTTATGTGTGTGTGCATGTGTGTGTGCGTGTGTGTGTGTGTGTGTGTGTGTGTGTGTGTGTGTGTGCACGCGTGTGCATGTGTATGTATGCAATGTGTGTGTGTGTGTGTGTGTGTGAGGGAGTCAAAAGGTTAAGTTTTTGCAGTTGGTGGATAGGGTGCGGGAGTCATAGGATTAGTCAGTAGCTGTGGCCTTGCCAAATGCCACCCCGCCGCATCCTGATACTCAGTGATAGAAACCATTGCTGGGTTAGGGATGAGTGCCCCCCCCCCCCCCCCCCTACCAAGTCAAAGGTAACTTTGCCCAGGGAATTCACCTTTGAAACTGCAAATATTGTAGTCTGTTTTCCCTTTGAAAAAAAATAATGTGTAAGAATATTCTGCTGTTTGTATGCAGTTTTGTTTTTTCATTATACACTGTTCTGCTTAGGTGGGTGACATGATATACTGCCGTATGCTTGTTGCCAACAAAGACATTGAGCCCGAGGTGGTGTGCATTGATGGCCTGGGCCGCAGCAGTGGCATGGGTGTCATTCGCAACGGGGGTTTTCTGTTCAAAACTTCACTGAATTTGGTTAGAAAGTAAGTATATTCGTAGACAGACCTTGCTTGTGTTACATGATTATATATTTAGCAAATATATCTGCAAATCTCCCGATTAGACGTTTTTAGCAAGATTGTTGGTAGGACTGTATAGTATTAAGTTGTGACTTTAAATGATAATTGTCTGTGAAACAATGTATTACATAACTAAGCAAGCATGAGATTATTCATACGTCTAAACGTCAGACCAAAGAGAGCATGGAAAGTGCCATTTTCTGCCCTCTTTTTATGACTAAGAAAAGGTAAAGTTAGCCCCATCCAGATTATGAAGGAAGTTTGAAGTTTGTTTAAGAGGGATTTATCGCGTTTCACCCAAATCTGCCAGCAACTATTAGTCAGATTTCGTGAACATGCACTAAACCTATGCACAGGCAAGATCTTGAAATGAGGAGTGAGGAGAGGAGTTGTGAGACTTATGAAACTCTACGCTAAATGCTTGCAAAACACTAAAGTTATACCACCAGAATGATTGAAGTTTTTTGCATGTTGCAGGCTGGGACTGAACTTGAGACATGAGATCTTGAGTCCATGATTCTATCAAAAGAGCTAGCCCTTCCACCCACAGTTCAAATTATGACCCTTCTAAGGGACAAACCCATAACCCTTGAGTTATCAGCCTGGGGTTCTCACCAATTGAGAAACGAGATGGCAGAGAAATTACTACTCTCCGGTCAGTTTTTTAAACAGGTCACGTTCCTCTCGTTGCTGCTTTACCTTCCCTAACCCTGAACAGGGTCATGTAATCTTTCACAGCTGAGTGAACAGGAGCCACACTCTTAAAATTCTGCAAGCTAGGATTGAACCTGTGCTGGTGGATTGCAAAACAGGAGTTCAACGTGTACCAGCCTTCTTTTTCCTTCACATTTTTACGGCATTTTAAAATGAAATAGCACTAGATTTTATACTGAAACAGAGAATGCCAGTCTCAGATCAGATCAGTCTCAGATGTTGACATTTATTGTAACATAGATTTGCAGGTGGGCAAAATTTTGAAATTTGATACTATGATAGACTCAGAATTGACACTTTGAAACAAGTTGAATACGGTTACCTAGAAAATAATTTTTGTGATGATAGTTTGCTCCTCTTATTATTGACCAAAATGGAACCTTTTTCTCAAGTCTCTTTCATTTTCTATTTCAGCCTTGAGCGTTTGTTGTCATAAACTCCTCTATTCAGAACAATTAATTTTATAAATCTGCTATTATTTTGTTTTTCTGTAACAGAAATTTGCCATAAAACTGACACAACAACATATAGTTCTTTAAGCTCATGAGCCCCATAGCACGGAGAGGCGATCATATCATCTGCCATAAAGCTTATTGCCAAATTTCTCACTCTATGGCTGAGGTCTCATTTCTTCCGGGAAAAAAATCAACACATTTTTAAATGTCAGTGTAATTGTTTGAGCATTTATCGTAAGTATAAACTTATCAGAAGAATTGTACTGATCTGTTGTTATAATATCATCGTAACATAAAAGAAGAAAACTTTCAGTCAAAAATGTGTTAAATATTCATTATGTTTGTAAATATTCATTGTGTTTACTTTGCTTGTGTTGAGTCTTACTTTGTTTGCATAGTATATTTCTGTTTTAGCTGTCTTCTGTTTTTCTTTGCTTTAGACCTTGGGCCCTAATCTTAAAAAAACTGGTAAAATTTTATTGAATTTTTTATCTCCAGAATGGTTAACCCACAGTGCATTCCTGATGAAGACTTTGGGCAACAAGCTCCCCTTTGAAGTGGTGGTGGGCATGAACGGGCGTGTGTGGGTGAAGGGGAGGACGAACAAGGAAACCTTAGCATTGGTTAATGCTGTGTGTGCTGCAGAGTATATGACAAATGAACAGATCAAGGACATGTGTCGCAGTCTGTCTGACTCGCTGGCAGGATTTGACTGATTGTGTGAATCAGGAATAGATTGAGAATGAGAGAGAGTATGTGTTTTTTTCATGGTTATGTGTATTTGTGTACATTTGTGTGTGTGCGTGTGCGTTGTGTGTGTGTGTGTGGTGTGTGTGTGTGTGTGTGTGTTGGAAAAGGATATCTGTCTTGAAAGTGAGAGACTGAAATTTAAGAATTTAGGGTATATATGGGGAGAAAATCATGTTTGACTGACTACAGCTGATAAAAAAGCATGTTTTATCCTCATTATTTGTACATATTAGCTTTGCAGTTGTATTGCCATTTTCCTGGGGTCTTGCTAATAATGTAATGATATGTAGTAAGATTGTGGGTGAGAAGCAAGAGCATCTGTGCCAGTATGAAAGATGAGTGGTACAGAAGGCAAGAGCGATTGTGTAGATCAGCAGTCACGTCCTGGTGAGCTATGATACAAACTGTTTCTATCAGGCTTCCAATTTCATGCACTAAAATGTTGATCTTAAAAAAGAAAAAGCTGGTCATGCTTCTCAACAGTCACGCATGGACACACCGCAGGTAAACATGGAATGTATCATATACAGTTTGATACGATTGTATGTGTGTGTGTGCGCGCATTGTGTATGTGTGTTTTTGTGTTTGTGAGAGATAGTTTTTAAGAAATTTTCCTTCATAATTGGACTGGCGCTTTGGCAGTATTTGTACTGTAGTTTTCTTTTAGAGATAATACAGTATTTTTCATTGGAAAAAGAATGAAGGTCATTTCTCTGATTTTGCTATTGGAAATAACTTTTTTTCTGCAGAACCTACTATTCCATGCAGGTAGAGGAGCATGCTAAAGAGAGAAAATACAATAACACTCTGCATCACATTGTGTGTATTATTGCATTGACCTGTGTTCTTGACCCAGGGAGAGAATGCTGGATGGACTTGCAGAGTGGCTGGGGATGAAGAGGGTGGGGAAGATGCTGGGGGCAACGAGAGATAGAGATGGTTGGAAGTCCATGGTCGCCAACTGCCATGCGGCAGGGCACCTGATGATGATGATGATGATGTGTTCTTGAGAACACACAAACCATAGATTTTTGTAGCTCTGATATATGTTTGCGCGTCTACAGATTGACTGTTGGCATCAGTCAGATAAAATATAGATATTGATGACTAACGAAAGTTCTTTCTCTTTCCACATGTCTGTCGGAGTGAAAATTGTTCTGTTATATCACTGATCAGGGCTGTATCTCACTACAGGTGATGCAAGTACTACTCAGTAAATGTTGGGGACTGTCCTGCTTTTTGTTTGTAAATGGACTGTTTTATGATCTTACAAGGCTTCTCAGATTTGTCCACTGGAGGTATTTTTATGTGCTGTGCAGGCGTTATGCTGCTGCATAGCCTGAAAAGGTCTTCAGTAGACGGGCATGCTGGGTATTTTCCTGTTTCCGTGAGCCACCAAACATGATATGGCTTAAGTATGCATTTTGTGTTGTCTTCACTGAGTGCTATCCAGACAAGATCAAACTTTGACTTACAGTTGAAAGTCTGATGTCCTAACCATGTAGTTGTCACACCCAGCCCATTCATGAAGGTGTTAGTTTCTGTGGCAGAGATCTTTTGTTTTGCCTTAAATGCTTTCTGGTTGAAGCAGAGAAGGAATTGCTAAACAACAAAACAAAAAAACCCAAACAAGCAAAACTCCAAACAACCCTCAGCATCTGTAATAATATGCAGCAAGGTGAAAGGTTAAAAAATAGAAGTGTTCCATCTTCTGTGTCTTTCATTAGTTTTCAATTTCAGTTTCATTTTCTCAAGATAACATCTCCATGCTAAGAATAAATTCCATATGCACAGACACTGCTGTTGTCATGTGAAGGAGAAGAACCAGAATGATCATGGGCATAAGTCTTAAGCCCGCATATAAGCCCTATGTGTTGGTAAGGTCTTGAAGTCCATGTATTGGCAGGGTTTTGAGGTCCTACGTAGAGTATGAGCTTTACATCTTTTTCATGTATCAGCCTGTCATTTGAATAATGTAGGCTACATTGTAATGAAATTTGTATGATCTTAATCTGCAGTGTTAAAAAAAACAACTGGAAACATATAAAAACACAACCAGTCCCCTAGTATAAACTTATTCATCAACAAACCATAAAATCACACAGCAGAAATCACCTCCCAATCAATATGATACATAGCCATCTGCCCACCAACATGGTAAAATTATCTTCTCCATTTATGTAGTTTTCCCATGCATTCCTCCACCCATGATTAAAGAGATTACTTACACACAAAAAACAAACACTCACATTCTCTTCCTGTCTCTCCCTCTTCCTACTCGACACCAGACAATACCAAGAAACACATTAAAAAGTAAAACAACAAAGAAACCATCACAAACACCATGACAACCTTTTTCTTCCCCACCATTTTCCTCTTCACCATTCTTCCAGCTTCAAATGTATTTCTCATTCAGGAAAAGCCCTAATTTTCATTCCATGCTACAGTGTAGGAGTCTATGCATCGTTACTTTTGAGGCGATTCCAATGTTTATCTTTATCTTTTCATGGTGGATTATTAGCCACTTCCTCTAACTATTTGTGGCTTAGGCTTAAGTTGCCAGACTTTGGAACTGTCTTTTCTTGAGGCTTGGGTGTAAGTTGCCTGACTTTGGAACTGTCATCTCTTGGGGCTTGGATGTAAGTTGCCAGACTTTGGAAAATCTTTCTCTCTTAGGGCATGGATTTAAGTTGCCAGACTTCAGAATTGTCATCTCCTAGGGCTTGGGTTTAAGTTGCCAGACTTTGGAACTGTCATCTCTTGGGGCTTGGATGTAAGTTGCCAGACTTTGGAAAATCTTTCTCTCTTAGGGCATGGATTTAAGTTGCCAGACTTCAGAATTGTCATCTCCTAGGGCTTGGGTTTAAGTTGCCAGACTTTGGAACTGTCATCCTTGGGGCTTGGAAGTAAGTTGCCAGACTTTGGAACTGTCATCTCTTGGGGCTTGGATGTAACTTGCCAGACTTTGGAACCGTCATCTCTTGGGGCCTGGATGTAAGTTACCAGACTTTGGAACTGTCATCTCTTGGGGCCTGGATGTAAGTTACCAGACTTTGGAACTGTCATCTCTCAGGGCTTGGATGTAAGCTGCCTGACTTTGGAAAATCTTTGTTATCTCTTAGGGCGTGGATGTAAGTTGCCAGACTTCAGAATTGTCATTTTTTGAGGCTCAAGCATCAGTTTCAATTGGATCCTGCCTGTCCAGTTCCTTTCACTGAATAAGTGACATCATTTCAAGAACTCACTTTTTTTTTTTGTTCGAGATCATTTTGTTTTACACTTACCTCAACCCTTTTATTGTTTTACTGTGTAACAATGTGTTTTTAATTTGAGGACAATTTCAAGGAGTTTGAGATGGAAGAATGTTTTATGTAATTATATGCTTATTATTAAAAATCTAATGAAACTGAATCCACATTGGTGTTTTACAGACTATTTGTGTAATAGGTCTGTGTGTATATGTTGTGTGTGTGTGTGTGTGTGTGTGGGGTGAGAGAGAGAGAGAGAGAGAGAGAGAGATTGTGTTTGTGTTTGTTTGTTTTTTTTGTGTGTGTGTGTGTGTGTATGTATGTTTGCTTTCATACAGTGTATGTGTGTGTACCAGTTTGGCATGCATAAATTGGACACTCTTTGTATCTCTCTCTTACACACCCAGACACACTGATACACTCATTCTGTTTTACAATGGATTCATATTCTAACTCATTAATTATACCCGATGAAAGCTACGCAGTAAGTAGCGTTTTTTTTAACTGAGAGCCAGGTTCAACCAGGTAGCCATAATTATACCTTATTGCAGAGTCCGAGTCTCGATCCTATTTATTGGGAAAAAGTGTGGTAGGGGGCCTATTTGGTGTTTCAGACAGATGATGAGAAACAAAAGTTGTTTTGTGTCTACTAGATCAATTTAAAGAAGTCAGATAGTATCTCTGGTGTGAGAGTTTGCAAATCATTCAAGAGCAGTTGATCACTCTAGACAATTCCATATGCACTTCACATAATCTACCATCAGTTATCTGGCATACTTGCTTGAGTCTGCATAAAACCCTATGCACTGGCAAGGTCTTGAAATGAAAGAGAAGCGGAGGGTCAAGACCTAGGCTGACTCTACCAGATTGATCATAATATTAAGATGGGCAGCAATCAGGTCAGGTTTTATGTTGTAGGCTGGGATCAAACCCAAGATATCAGATTATGAGTTTACGACTCTTGTAACAAGAGCCAGCCAGCCTGATGTAGTAAGAATTTGAATGAAGTTGCAATGGTAGGATTTTTGGTTGGTTGGTTGGTGGTTAGTCCTTTCACCCCCACAAAGTCTTTGCTGTTCATTTGAGTCATTGACTGGTTTGTAGGTAACAAGTCCACCTATCTGTTCACATGAAATTCACATTGCACCCAGGAATGTCTGCTGTGCTTACCACTGGCATATCTTCTGCGTGGATACATGTGTGAACTGCAGGCTTCAACAGAAGTAATACCACACATGTTTGAATGGCCATTTATTAGTCAAGTAATGTTTATTTGTTTCTTTGTTTGTTTTTTTGTCTGCTTTCAGATTTATGTCCGGTGTTTCTTAAAATTCAACACATTTTTTCTCATGTTTCTCAAATTCATAATTGGTGCAATCAGTTAGAGCAATTAAATGTTTCTTAAACTGTGTGTTTTATGGTCTAAGTTTCTGAGACTTGTACGTTTAGTGGTTTCTTTCGAAATTGTCTCTATATTCAGTTCACATATCAACGCACACAGAAAATCAAAAATCAAAACTGACATTTTACACTTTATTACTAAGTCTAAACAATGAGACCAGCATTCAAAGAAGTATACTGTTAACATATATATGCACACAGTATGACCACTCTCTGTGGATGAGTAGTTGTTTTTCAATTCTTTTCAGTCAGCAGATCATGACCAGGAAAAAAAAAGTTACTTTCAAAAAAGCAATTTTCAATCCTTCACAGTCACAAACCCATATTAAAAGTTCATACACAACTCTATACTTTAGGGAAAACAAACCATACACACAAAAATTACTAGGAAAATCTTTTGGCAAGCTGTTGCAAATGTATAAATATATACATCGGTCTCTCTCTCTCTCTCTCTCTCATCCTCATCACTCACAACACACACACACACACCACACACACACACACACACACACACACTACCCATACAAATGTGGGCACAACCGCAAACAAATAACATTGCATACATAACGCAAAATAAATAAATATGTGTACAACTGCAAACAAATAATAAATACATATGTATAAGGAAAGTTTAAAACTACGCTTCACTGGCAATTAAAACCTTTTATATCATAACTACCATAATTCTGCTGTGATCTTGATTTAAAATTACAGGAAACAAAAGAAACAGCCTTTAGAAATAACTATTAATTATGGTTCTTCCATTCACGCACATGTATTTTTGAGAGATTTGGATACTTTTCCTTCTAATTCTTTCAAAACATTGTCCATGGGGAACCACATTAAAAAAAAAGTTATCTCCTACGTATGAGCCTATGGAAGACACACTATACTTCAAACATCATGTTAACAGTAATTAAAACCACCTTTTAAGAACAAACCAAATTATTATCTCCCATGTATTAGCCTATGGCATATGTGTTATATTTCAAACATCACTTCAAGAATTATTTAAGTAAGATTAAAGTATCTCCTCTGCATGTGCTTTGAACCAAAGAGCTTGAATAACAGGTGATCTGATTTACTTGTAAGCACAGTGCACATCTACCACTAGTCTTTACATATTCTGTACAGAAACACACATGTATATGAACACAAAGATCAAACAATGCAAACAACCAATGAAATTTAAAATATGTTGACACACATAAATTGCCTCATGTTGCAGTGCTGAGCTGGAACATTTATTGCTTTGTCTCATTTTTCCACAGTGTGTGGGTTTCACTATCTGCTGAGAGAGAGAGAGAGAGTGTGTGTGTGTGAGAGTGCGTGTCACTGTGTGTGTGTGTGTGTGTGTATGTGTGTGTGTATGTGTGTGTGTATGCATGACTGTGTGTGCCCACAATGACTTAATGCTAATCACACAAACAGAAAAATAACAGCAACAAAAATGAAACAAACTAGCTTGCGACTTCACACCATTTACAAAGTTAGACCCAACTAAACGAGTTTTACATAAATTCAAACAATGAGTTTTCAGAGCACAAATATATAGGCCTACATGGTGCAGATCTCAAGTTTTGACAGAGACTGTCTATGGGCAAAGTTAACAATTTTAGAGAAAATTTAAAGGTTGTCCCATAATTGCAAGCTTGTTCAGGAGAGAGAAGGTCAAACCTCAATGCTTTCAAAACAGGTTTAAGAGGATGAAGCTCGTTATAATCCCTTGTGGTGTTATCTTCACCAACCCCAAACAAACGTCTGGTACTCATTTATAGCAGGCAGACAGGGCACCATATTTTTTTCTTTAGTATGGGCTGTTCTTTTTGTATGCTACTGGTCAAACTTCACCTGCACAGCCATGCCTTCTGGTGGACAGAGGGAGGGAACGAAACAGTTAACATACAGATTACTCACTGGAATCTGTCATTACATGCAATAGGTGTAGTGTCTAATTTCATGAACTGAGGCAAAATTGTACGCAAGATATCATGTCATAGCTCTTTATGCCATTTAAAAGTAAGCGACTCTTGCAAGGTGCAGGCAAGAAAAGATGGACTTTGGCAAAATCATAATCAAGACTTTTCATGTGAAGAAAGTACATTTAAAAAGAGAAAGATTTTCTGTGTTATAGAATTCAGGTGCTGGTTTGTGTACCCTGCAAGTACCCTGCAACATTTTACAGAAGACAAACATTTCAAACAAACAAAAAAACCTTGGCACAGTTTCATGTTTTTCCCATTGTGTGAAGTTTTGTAATGCCCCACTTTCTCGATAACACAGTCTGGCACATTTTAAATCAAACCTATACACCTTCACGAAAGCATATTCGAGACCTCTATAACATCCATTTCCCACACCTCTATTGCTTTAAGCTTGTAATTCTGTAAATTCTCCAAGTCTGATGATCAAACACCTGACCAAAACGTGGTTTAAATCTGTCCATAAGCAGCAAAGAGATTCGTCCTGAAAAACTGTCATTCACTGTGACCCAGATAAAGCTTCTTACTCATAAAAATTTCAGTGTTCAAAATTTCTAAATCACCAGATCTGTGATTTGTATCTGGTAAAAATCAATCTACAAACAGATGAGATATCCATTCCTACACACATTGTCCACAAAAACACACAGCTCATAGAGCTCTAATTACTGCTAAACTCAATTATTAAACTCCACTCTCCACTCCCCCACTTCATCCAACCCCCAAAATGTTTTGTTTTTTAAAGAAAGGACATTGAAATACAAATAGGGCCTACAAAGAGTCCAGTTTATTAGCCCTGGCTTTTAAAACAAAAACCCGCTTTTTCAATTCATTTCATCATATCCCAAAATTATCTACAGCAGGTTCCTGTTTGATCATGAAGAGTGCACACATCAGAGTTGTATCTGAACAGACAGACATCCAACTGAGTATCACAAAACACAATGTGAACACATAGCGCTGTCACTGTTTGTGTTATACATTAAAGCTCTCTCCGCAACCACAGGTTCCTTTGATATTCGGATTGTTGAATACAAATTCTGTAGACAATTTTGTTTCCACAAAGTCCATCTCTGTGCCCAGCAAGGTCAGCTGTGCTTTGGAATCAATGTACACTTTCACACCTGCAATACACGTAATGATTCTTACAACAAGACAATAAGGAATACTTTACAACAAACTGACTATTTCTGATATTCATACACAACCTCTCCTGAATATTATGCATTTAAGTTTTATCAAATTTTGAATATGTAGGCCTACATATGCATTTTATATTTTCATTTCTTTCAATCTGATTGTGCATTTTGTATTTTTCTTTCTTTCATGCTGATTTATTTACTGTTTACCATTATGCATAATCACACTTTTTATCTATTTATTCATTTTGATATTCATTCACAAAACACAGCCTAACTGAAAAACTGATGACTTTGATAAACAGAAATGCTCACACACACACACACACACATATACACCCACACACACACACACACAAACACACGCGCGCATACACACACAAACACACGCGCACGCACACACACACACACACACACACACACACACACACACACACACACACACACACACACAACACAAACATGCACACACTCAATTTTTCAATTTTAATTTCTCAAGATGATGTATCCTTGGAATGAATTCCATATGCATTAACGTCACAGGTGCCATGTGATGGAGAAGATCCAGAATGATCATAGCACAAGTCTTAAGCCTGCACATAAACCCACGAGCTGGTCTACACATACATATACACAAAGGCAAACTTAACACTGTGTTCATTATACACATACGAAGTTGGTGGTCTGCATTAATTTACTTCTTTACTTTTGTATTTGTATTAATATTTTAAATTTGCTACACTTTTCAATATTAGAAGCTAGAAACTGAATATACATGGCTGTTGCCACCTAGATAAACTTATGACTTTCATATACAGGATACTACAGCTGCTGATGGCTGCAAATATATACGTACAAATTTAAGAATATAAATAAATTGATATCATCACAAACAAAAACTTAGAATCAAAAATGAGCCTATGAAGAGAGCACAATTTCACCATTTTAAAAGGAAGGTTTAATAGCAGGCTGGCTCTGACTGCTTTTACTAGTTTTAGATGTAAGATTGCTCAAAATGGGCAATATTTTTTACCATTACTTTGATTAGGTTTTGCTATTGCAATATCCCCCGCATATCACTATCAGTTCTAAAAGCTCACGATTCTATTTTCAGACATCCCTCCAAATCATGAGACATCATAACTGATTTGACAACAAAATCACACACAGAGAAAAAAAAGAATACCAACCATCTTGCACCACCTCCTCATCAAACTTTCCCTTTTCCTGGGTGTATTCCAGTGTATAGCTGAGACCGTTACAACCACGGGTCTTCACACCAACCTTGACACCAATCTGCAAAATGATGGAAAGTAAAGCTATGCAAAGTTTCACGTCAACCGTGTCACAGGATCTAAGACTGATGGGAAGTGGTTTCCCTTGTACTTCTGCTTAAAAGAAAAACAAAAAGATCCTGAGTAAACACCATGCACACACCTCCTCAAAGAACACCGAGTATTCTAATATTTCTTCCCTTGTACTTCTGCTTAAAAGAAAAACAAAAAAATCCTGAGTAAACACCATGCACACACCTCCTCAAAGAACACCGAGTATTCTAATATTTCTAACATTTAATAACAACAAAACCTGGATATTATTTAGAGTAAAAATTTTCTGTTGATTTCACTCTACCTCTGCCTTACCATCCACACCTCTCTGTCTGTTGTCTCTTTCTCTCTCTCTATCTCTCTCTCTGAGCATTATAGTGTAATATATTAGTGGAGACCCTGTGTGGGCAATGACTGACTGTTTAAAAAATAATCTGCTAATGCCACAACCTTCAAAAATAAAACTGTGTTCTTTGTCCATGTTTTCTCTTTGTATCATTTGTATTACATACAGAACTGAATAGCCATATTTGTTTGTAATATTGTGTATCAACCCACGAAACTATGTTAGTAGACAGAGGGTTGCACACTCCCTCCACACTTAAGAAATCCCATGTGACGGTCAGGTATCAAGATCAAGCTCTAATATGCACCAGTAAATACCATCTTCCTATGCACATGTGAGAGATGGACCCTCACAGTGGATTTGAAAAGATGAATCCAAGCCATGAAAACAAGATACTGCAATATATTAAACATCAGATACACTGATATATCATCAATGAACAAGTGCCCCATACCATCAAGCAGCACACAGAAGACCTGCTTTCATCAGTTAAGAAAAAAAAAACAATGTCACAATGGCATGTAACATGATCCAATGGCCTTGATTAATCAGTCCTCTGTTGAGGGAGGGAGATGAAAGTGAAGACAGAAAAAAAATGATGGACTGACAACAATGTGGAATGGACAGAGAAACCATCTGCAGAGACCAATGCTTTGGCACATGGCCGACAAACTTGGAGAAATGTGGTGAAGGGTTCTTTAGTGCAACACCCTAATGACTCTACAGAGAGTTAGAGGAGAAGAACAACAAGAGGTCAGGCAATTTCTCTCTGCAGATGACTGTGCACTGGCCATATACTCCCACAAGAATGTCCAGAGCATCAAAGAACAATTTGCTGCAGCTCTGCAAACTTTTCAGCTTTACAATTAGCTTCACCAAGACAGAGGCTACAGTTCAGCCAACACCATCTCAGGTTTATGGCACTATATCACCTCCAACTGTCATCAACATCCAAAAGATGAAGACTGTAGACAAATTCTGCTACTTAAGTACAGTGAGCAGTAATGGATCTCAAGATGCTGAAGTAGGTTGCACTTCTCCAAGGCTCGCTACCCCTTTAGAAGGCTGACCAAAAGGTTGTGCCAAGACCATGATCAATTGAAAAAAAGAGAGCAGTGAGACCAGAGCCACCTCACTCCCCAAAGACTACATACAAAAGGACAATTTTTATCTGTAGTTTTTGAATAACATAAAAACACACAAAAGTCTTACAGAAATGGGCCAAAAATATGTAAAATGGTTATATTGGCAACAACTATTGGCAAAAACTCAAACTAAGGACTGAATATTTTTAAAGCCAAGAACGCACAAATGAAAATAACAGAAAAACAGCAAATGGACAGACCAATAATCAAATTGTATAATATCAATCTGCCAGAGACATTAATCTGAAGATCAATAGGCAATATGTAAGGTCTGCACAATCAACTTTCTATAAAAATGGATTATGTGTGTCATTGTGCTATCAGAGAGCACAACAATTAAATTTGTAATCTCTGTTGTGTGTGTGTGAGAAAAGAGAGAGAGACAGAGACAGAGACAGAGACAGACAGAGAGAGAAAGAGAGAGAAATGTTTTATCTTCATGTTTTCAAACCTTGCAAGTTACAACATGATTAATTTTATTTACTAGTAGTGAATACTAAAGGTTTAAAAAATGACCGGTTACTGTACTCTACGAACAATTTAATCTGATGAAATGTTTTTATTTTATGCATGTTTTATGATACTTTTGTTTTGTTTTGTTTTTTGTTTTGTTTTCTAACTAAATATGAGAATGATATTATGTATGCAAAGCTAGTCCAGTGCATGTACATTTTAATTTCCAAATCTGGATTATTAAAGGAATACTGTACTGAACTGAACTGAACTGAACTAACCTGAATTGAACTGATGTAAAGTAACTATGCAGATACACAATTTACTCATTTGATAATGCCAAAAAATATCTCCTGGATTACAAAATGCAACCACTATGAAATAAGAATTCATCAACTTACCATCTCTGGCCTCTCAGCCATCAGAATCTTCAGCTTCTGGACAGCATTTTGTGTCTGAAGAAAACAAATGCAAACAAGCACATCCATAATTAATGTAGTTCCATCATCAAACTCTCACCTGAATACACGACAACAATAGTCATTTGCCTACTGCACTGATTACCTGTAGAAGATGGTTCACACCATGTGATGTACTTCGTATTGTTCTTTCAAATGCAAAAATTTACTTGCCAGTCAAAATTCCCAGAAACACATGAAAATAGAAGAATGAGAACTTACATGCTTATAATCAACAAAACAAGAAACCACAAATTTTCTGCCGACTGTGTCTGCAAGACTAACGCAAACTCAGTGACAGTCATTAACAGTCAACAACGACAGACCAGCTAACTTCCCTGGTGTTTAGTACAATAGTAGATCTGGAGAAGGTGACTGATATAAAATTTTAAATCTGTGACCACTTTTACTAGTTTTAGTCCAGTCACTGAGAAGTAGGGAAAATGTAATGAAATCAAGGAAATAGATAAATATTTTGAAAAGAGCTTGTATCATTTTCTATTCTCTGTATCTGTCTTTATACGTTGCTACATCCAAAGATCTGGCATTGACGCAACGGAAAGCCTGGGGGTGCGCAGCATTACTTTTAGTGGCGTTTGGCCGAAGCCAGTGCCACCTTAAAGGACTCTATGGTCTTGGTGTTCACAGTGGTGCTGTCGAGGTGTTCCAGTCGATGATGGTTCTGGGGATAAAAGAGTTCTTGTATTGGTCTGTTTTACAGTCAGGTACTTTGTAGCATCTGTCATTATTCCGGATGTAGTGGTCGATGGGTTTTTTTGTTTCGAAATCTGTTCCCTGTCTTGAGCGGATAAGTTGGCCTGTATTTTGGGGTGTTAATAGTTTGTCTGGGGGTAGAGCAAGCAGTCCTTCCACTATTTTGTTCCCAATATATATTCTTTATTATTCTTGGTTCTTTTCCATCAATATTGAGCTTTTCCAGTTGGCTGATCAATTATTTTCTTTTTGCAATATCAATTATTTTTAAGTTTTTGTGATCAAGATCAAGAATTAAAACCTGAAAAAGTGCCACAGACTTGAGACGTTTTGTTTTTGTCACTGACCTTGGTGACTAAATGGCTTTAAATCCAATTCAACAATCTCTGTGCACTATATTTACATTCCATCACATCAACTGATTATTCATCTCAATAATTTGACTTAAGACAAGACTGTATTTGCTCGTCTTTATCATAAAAATAGTCTTCATCAACTGTTCTTTGAAGGTCAGTAAATAATTATTTAGTCGAACAACTCGAAGTTGCTTGTGTAATATCATGATCATATGCTAGCAAGCATACAGACAGGAAGTAAATCTGACAAAAAGACTGGCATCGCGATATTGCAAATCACCATAAAGTACATAATGTTTACCAGCACGAGTGGTGCTCTCTGAGGAGTCAACTTTTTCTTCGTAACAGCACGCACAGTAGCTCGACCAATGGCCCGAGCAGCCATCTTCGGTGTTTCGTAAATAATGTAAATGTCTTGTTTGACGAAGACTTCCTGTTGACATCAATCGAACCACGTGGATCTCCACTCGAACCTCGGATGACAGCTAATGTTTGTCTTAAATCATATAGCCGATGGCAGGTTTTGCCCAAAATTAATTACACACTGAATGACCGTTGTTACGTGACATGTCCTAAAACCCAGTGGGTCGTAGGGGCACCACTGATGGCTTTGAATAAATAACCTAAAGAATAAACCTAAATAAAACATTGTCTGCAAACGAACAGAGTGTGCGCACGCTCCCGGAAGCTAGCAGCCGACATGTCACAAGCAGACGCCAAGAGGTCCAGACGTGGTTGTCACGATCATATTATTTTGACCAGACAGAGTTGTTAATTGGTTTTGTGCGACTACAACAACTTTTTGTCAAGATGGCAGCATGTGGCACAATTGTCATCGACGGCAGTGCACTCGAAGGGTATATTTTTTGTATTTGTTAGTATTCTTTCATCTTAGACTGGTCAAATCAGCACATTCGCCCGATGCCGATGTATGAATTATTCCTATTCTTCTTCTTTCTTGGAACATCCACCATCATCGTTTTAATGGTTCTGATGTGTATAGAAACTGGGGGTTTCCGCTGGCCAGGGCGCTGGTATGTAGAACTGGCTTTGGGGGTGGGGTGGTGGTGGTAGAAGATGGGGGAGGGGGGGCTGGCTGGTCAGATTCGGGACTTGAAACACTCCACCGAGGCTGAAGAGAGAACCTCGGGGGGCAGACTGTTCCAGTCCCTGACAGTCCTCGGGAAGAATGAGTATTTCCTGTAGTTCGTTTTACAGGCAGGAAGGAGATACGTCTCCCTGTGTGACTGTCTTGATGACCGTGCTGGGATGTTTGGTGTGGGCCTGAATGGGGTGTTGATGCTGACCTCTTCTCGGTGGTATTTGAAGAAGGTGGTCAGCCTTGCTATTCTTCTTCTGTCTGCTAGGGTGGACCACTGTAAATGTGTCAGCATGGAATCGACACTTGAAGTGTGAAGGTGGCGGTTCACAACCCATCGAGCTGCACGGCGTTGGACCTTCTCGATGTTTTCAATATTTTTAGCAGTGTAGGGGTCCAAGACTGGTGAGGCATATTCTAGAGTGGGACGAACCAGGGCTTTGTAGGCTGTTTCCTTGATGTTGATGGAACCCACTCTCAGGTTTCGCCTGAGAAAACCTAAGGTCTTGTTTGTCATGTTGGAGATGTGGGTGTCCCAGCTGAGGTCTTGGGAGATGGTGACCCCCAGGTACTTTGTCTCCTCTACTCTTTTGAGATTTTGGCCGTGGAGATGGTACGTGCCAGTCAGTGTGTTTCTCTTCCTGGAGATATGGAGGGCTTGGCACTTGTCAGGGTGGAAAGACATCCTCCATTTAGTTTCCCAATCCGCCATGTGGTCCAGGTTATCTTGTTGCTTCCTTTGGTCTTGGGGGGAAGTTATGGTTTTGTGGCAGAGGGTGTCATCTGCAAATAGCCATGCTGTTGAGGAGAGTTGTTCAGGGAGGTCGTTTATGTAGTTTGATTCTTCTTCTTCTTCTTCTTCTTCTTCTTCTTCTTCTTCTTTTTCTTCTTCTTCTTCAGTGTTTAGGGCCCACAATCAAACCTGATTATTCTGGCGCCTATAACTGGGGGGCTTGCAGCAGATAAATCTGAGCAGTGGACGTGTCTTTAGAGTTCAGTTTTAATCATGATGATATGATGGGGGGTGGGGGGAATGAGGGTGGTGGGTGAGGAGGTACGAGGGGAAAGGGGGGTGAAGAGGGGTGGGGTGGGTGAAGAGGGCAGCAGGGGGGGGGGGCAGGAACTCTGAGGGGAAGTGGGGGGGAGGGAAGGGGGGTCGGTCTAGTCTGGGGTTTTGGAGGCCCTTGACACGAATGTGTCAAGTGTTGTGGCCTCAACCTGTTCTTGTTGGAGATTGTTCCAGTTCTTGACAGTTCTAGGCAGAAATGAAGCAGCTCTATACTGGGTCCTTGATGCGATCAAGTGGAACTGTCTGTCATGGTCACATCGCTTACGGTCAGGTAGAGGGATTTGCTTTGCTTTTAGGCTGGGACAGTGAACAAGGCCTTGGTGCACTTTGAACAGCACAGAGAGTCTTGCTACTTGCCGTCACTTCTCCAGTGAGGGCCAGCCCAGTGTGACCAGCATGCTGCTAACACTAGAAGTGTTCCTATATCTGTTAAGGACGAAGCGTGCAGCTCGTCTTTAAACCTCTTCTATTTTGGTTGTTTTTCTCTGTATGGAGGTCCCAGATGGAAGACGCGTACTCCAGATGGGGGCGAACTAGTGCTTTGTAGGCTCGTTCCTTGATCTCTGAGGAGCTGATTTTCAGGTTCTGTTGGAGGAATTTGAGCGTTCTATTTCCTTTGAAACACAGGTTGTTTATGTGTTCGTCACAACTCATGTCTTTGGCCACGGTGACACCAAGGTATTTTGTAGATGTTACGGTGTCCAGGGTATGTCCGTGAAGGGAATAGTCATAGTGAAGTGGGGACCTACTCCTTGTGACACGAAGGGTTTGGCATTTCGCAGGATGAAACTCCTTATCCCAGCTCCTCTCCCAATCGGCTAGGCGTTGGAGATCTTCTTGGAGCTGTTCTTGGTCTTGGCTGTTGGCTATCGTCCTGGATACTGCTGTGCCATCGGCGAACATCAGTGTCTTTGCTAAGAGCTTCTCAGGGATGTCATTAATATATACTAGGAACAAGCATGGACCTAGCACAGACCCCTAAGGTACACCAGCTTTGACGCTCACTGCAGAGGAGGACGCTCCACCCACTACTACTGCTTGCTGCCGATCCTTGAGAAAGTTGGAGATCCATGCTCCTGTAGTTCCTCTGATGCCATATCTCTGGAGTTTATGCATTAGCAAAGAGTGATTGACCCGGTCAGATGCCTTTGAAAAGTCCATTATGAGGACATCGGTCTGTTTGCCTCTTTCCAGGTTTGCAGTCAGCTCTTCAGTGAACTCAAGGAGTTGGGTCTCATATGATCTTCCTTTTCTAAACCTATGCTGGTTGTCGCTCAATATCTGGTGGCTCTCAAGGTGTTTCATTACTGCGCTGACTATGATGTGCTCCAACATTTTGCACACAATGCTGGTAAGGGAGACTGGCCGGTAGTTGGCTGGGTTGTACTGTTCTCCCTTCTTGAATATTAGTGCTACATGTGCTGTCCTCCAGTCTGCCGGTACGATACCTGTGGACAGGGATGAGCAGAACAGTATAGTTAGGCCAGGCGTGAGTTCCTCTGCCAGTTCTTTGAGAACTCTTGAACAGATTCCATCAGGTCCATAGGCCTTGTGGGGTTTAGATTTTTCAGCATTGACTTCATGCCATTTTCACTGATAGTGATGTTGTTCATGGATGGTATGTCAGTATTGGGCATCCCAGTCTTGTCCTGAAACTCCTCCTCAGTATATTGTCTTCCATTCCCAAACACTGATTGGAACTGCTGGTTCAGGACTTCTGCCTGTTCCTTTGGATCGGAGGTCATTCGGCCGTTCTTCTTGAGGGGAGAGACACCCATGTTTGATGACTTCTGGTGTTTGATGTAGCTCCAAAAGCGCTTGTTCTTAGCTGCCTGGTCTGGTGTCTCATCCTCGGTAAAGATGCCGTTCAGGTATTTCCAATAGGATTGGCAGAGCTTCCATTGTACAGAGCGTCGGAGAGTCTTCATTTCAGCCTTCAGTTCCTCAGACCCGGTGGACCCCGGTGGACTTTATCGTATCTGTATCTGTAAGATACGTCGCTGTCGCCAAGACCTATGGTATTATTGTGTGGGGGTGTGCGCAGCTTTAGCAGGTTTACTGTTGGGATGATATCAGTCTTTTAAAGTTTTCAAGGGTTAGTGCTCTCACGATGTTTTCTTCCAGATGGTTCCAGTCTCTCACTGTACTAACAAAAAATGACTGTTTGAACTGCTCTGTCTGGCATCTGCTGACTTGGAATGTTCTTGTATTATTTCTTACGTAATTAGAGATCGCACCGATGGTATTGTACTGGTCGCCAGATGTTCGTGGCCTTATCTGCTTATGAGTCATCCTGGTTTGTGTGGAGTTAAGTACTCGGCAGATGGTATGGCCGGTACCAACCCCTCAACCACCTTGTAGAGGAAGATTAGGCGTAGATCACGTCTGCGCTGTTGGAGTGTTGGGTGTTCTGGATTTATAATTGCCAGGGCAGACAGGCGCTGCACTTTTTCCAGTTTGTCAATGTCCTGTTGAGGTAGGGACTCCATATGATAGAGCCATACTTGAGGGCTGGTCTGATGAGAGATATGCATTTTTCTTGCATTGGAGGGGGCAGAAACGCAAGTTTCTCCTGAGGAAGCCAAGGGTGCTGTGTGCTTTCTTGCAGGTATGGGCAATGTGGGTGCTCCATTTCAGGTCATCGGAGAGTTGAATACCTAGATAAGGGTTTTTGTTGACGCGCTGAAGGGGGTTGTTGCATAGTAAGTAAATATAGTTGGTAGACTTCTGTATACTGAGGATGTAGCACTTGTTGGGGTTGAACTTCATACCCCAGTTTTTGGCCATTCGAAGCTGAATGTGGTCTTGTAGGGAGTTGATCTGGCGGTAAAGGAGGCAGTCATCAGCAAACAGGCGTACTTGGGACTTGACCCTGTCAGGGAGGTCATTGATGTGGCACAGGAAGAGGAGCGGGCCCAACACTGTTCCTTGAGGTACTCCGGATTCCACTGGGGTCTCTTCGGATGTGACGACCTCTATCACGACGGCCATCTTCCTGCGCTGGAGAAAGTTTGATAACCAGGTGTGGAGGGGACCTCTGATTCCATACCCGTGCAGCTTGTGAAGGAGACGTTTGTGGGGGGACGGTGTCGAATGCTTTAGAAAAATCTAAAATGGCGACATACACTTGGTGTTTCTGATCGAAAGAGTTCAGGAGGTAATGTGTGGTCAGAAGGAGTTGGGTCTCACAAGAGAATCCGCTGCGGAAGCCGTGGTTGAGAGCAGTCAGGGTATTGTGTTTCTCGGCAGATGATGTGTTCAAGAAGTTTGCAAGTGACAGATGTGAGAGAGATAGGCCTGTAGTTTTCTGCTGAGTATTCGTTTTTAGTTTGATTATGATAAACTTATAAACTAGTTTATGAGCAGTTTTATGATTTCATTATGCCTTGATCATTTTGGATTTTTTTCATCACATGGCTCGATGGCATTGGTGCATACTGACTTTATTCCTGAAATGCAGCAGCAGCATGGTGATAGTCGACTAAGTCGGCCTTACTACTACTATACTAGCCTTAGTTCTAGGCAACTTTCTATTTTCATGAGGCTATTAATCATTTATCAGGTCTAACAAATAGCCGGACCGACAAAACAGATAAAGCAGATAAGTAAGTAAGAATGTGCTCATTTTTTTCATTTATTTATCCACATTGTAACATCAAGTTAGCATGCTTCTTGCGTGCCTATTTCTCTATAATTTTGTGCATAATAATTAAACAGGAGCCTATAGTCAGTGCATACCCTATACAGTCATGAATTCTTATCTTTTAGCGTTGTACACATGGTGATTGTACTTTCAAACATGTCTGTAGTTAGCATGTAGATTGGCAGCAGTAAGTTTATAAATTTAAAGAAAAAGAACAGAAGGAGTGAAAGAATGAAATAACATTTCCAACAGATTTGCCATTTCAGCAAAGACCTTCTAAAAAAAATTTTTTTTAAAAAGACAAAGATATTGGACCAGTATTATTGTCTTTTTATGCCCCGTTTTCCCCTCAAACTGCTGAATCATTCTGGTTTCCTTGATACTGTCACAAAATCCTGGTTTGTTCTGTCTCTGTTCTAGATATACTGACAGCTGGAGTTCTCAGGAACCATTACCAGCAGGTTAAGGCTCTTTGCTAAGGAGACAATGCTCTACTTTTATCAGTGACATTTAATTGTGCTTGTTATAATGACCAGCTGCATTAAATTTAGGAATGACACCAGTATGACCATGTTACGCTGCTTACTGATGAACAAGTTGCTTAGTCATAAAGCCAGCCCGAGCAGATCTTCCTCCTCTTCCTCTTCTGTATATATGGAATCTCTAAATTCTATCTGAAGAGAGCACACATGTATTGCAGTATTAAAATGACATTGAAAAACATCTTTTTTGCATGCAGGGAGGCCAGATTCTGAGGAATGCTGCAGCCTTGTCCTGTTTGCTGGGGCAGCCTATCACTGTGAACAATATCCGTGCAGGACGCAGCAATCCAGGACTAAGGCATGTGATTATCTACCAACTGCTTGCACGTGTATTCATTTGTAGATTGTAGTCCATTGCATAGATAAAATATGTGGTCATTTTTTTGCTTTGTTTTGTTTTGTTTTTGTTTTGTTTGATAATCAGTAGGTAGATCTTTGAGACTTCAGTTAGTACTCACTTATTCAGGCTCACATATTCAATTTTGGGTCAGAAATCTGGTGATGTGTGTATAGTGGGTTTGTTGTCATTGTTGTTGTTTATGTCTTTTATTTTTTTTTTTTTTATTGCTGTGGATTACATAGAAAATTTAGGCCACTCTTCCAGACCAGCTCATCACTGTAGTGCAATGCTGTCCAATTTATTTTTTCTCTTTTTCTGTATGCATATATTTTTTGTTGTTCCGTACCTGTCAGTATGAAATGGATCTGCTAGAGAATTTTGGCAGGTACAACTCTTTGTTACCATGGGATATGTTACTTGTGCTAATTGCATGCTCACAATCGAGTTACATGGGACCTCTGTCTATTGCCTCATCTGAAAGACTAGCACTGAGACCACCATTCAAGGTCTAATGGAGGAGACAGACCATACAGAACCCAAATACTAGGTGGGACCTCAGGACCTTACTAGTGCATAGGATTTATGTGCAGGCTTAAGGCATAAGCCATATCGTTTTTTGGTCTACCCCATTACATGGCATGAGTGGCGTCAGTACCTATGGTATTTGTTCCGAGCATGCAGACGGATTTTGAGAAAGTGAAATGGAGAAAAGAGAAAATCCCAATCCAACTGAGGATTGAACCCAGGACCAGTTGCTTCCCAGGTGATCCAACCAACTGTGCCATCACTGTGTGCTCTGTGTGTGTGTGAGAGAGAGAGAGAGAGCAAAAAGCAAACAGAAAAAAATATATGAAGTATTTTCTGTTTGATGCTGTCTTGTCTTTATCCCCTCTCTCTCTCTCTCTCTCTCTCTCTCTCTCGTCTCTCTCTCTCTCTCTGTCTCTGTCTCTGTCTCTCTCTCACTTTCATTCCCCCTCCTTCCCTCTCTTCCTTTGTAACAGAGGCAAAACTATCAAAAGTGGAAGACATATATGAATTTTGCTTGATAGCTGATTTGGTTCCACTTGTGTTCTTAATAATGGTTTCATTTTCGTTCTTGCAGGCCACAGCACTTGACAGGCTTACAGCTGATTGCAGAACTTTGTGGGGGCAAGCTTGTTGGGGCAAATGTCAGCTCTACAGAGATAACATTTCACCCTGATCATATCAAGTCTGGTAGCTACAGAGCAGACACAAAGACAGCAGGGTGAGACAGATTGTGATAATGTATTTCATGTTTTTACAGTGGGAATGACATTAACCTTTGTCTGTCACCTGTGCCTTCTTGGGTAGCAATTTTTCACATTCTGCGTGTGTGGCTGGGTGGGGGAGTTGGATTTTCTTTTATTTTTATATTGTTTTCTGTATTCTCAGATGCATGTATGCATTTTGTATGGCTCACACTGTCAGAGTATTATATTGTTGCATAGTCTGCTTACTCTTTAGTTTGGTGTCCCCTACTAGGTGTTTTCATGTTTTGTAGGACACTAACAGGATAATTTACATATGTGACCTCCCACCACGAAATCAGTCTTAACTCGCAGTCAGTTGAACAGCACTAGGAGCTGAAAAGGTGACTGAGGGTCTATCTCAGGTGTTTTGACTTTTTCTCAAAATTGATTTCTGTAGTCTATAATCTATCTCCCACAGAATTTTTTTTCTTGAAAAAATATTAATCAATTTCAAACGGTATTTTAATGCACTGATCGCAGCAGAAAGAACGCAATTTCTTACCACAAGTACGTCTTTTTGTCTCTTATTATGAACCGTAACCTGTACAGTATCCGCACATGTAATATACTGACGGAAAGCTCTTTGGTGCACCTTTCAGATAATGACAGCAAAAATTAGAAACAAATTGGGTCAAAGCCATCAAATAAAGAAATTTAAGGGAAATGTGTAGGAGAGCACACAAAAACTTTAGAGGCCGTTTTCTCAAAATGGCCATCATACAGCTTAATGACTTTAAACATACATAACTTCTACGTTTATTTTAGTACAAGCTTTATTCAAGTACCAAAATAATCAGCAGAATGTACACTTTCCAGTGATATGTATATCTCAAAATACCCAAAATGCTAGTTAAGACTGATTTCGTGGTGGGGGGTCACATATATGTATTTGATGTTGTGCATGCATGTATACATGAAGAGTGTCAGACACTAGAACTTGTAGTAGGTCTGTACTAATGTTGAGAGATTGAATTAATTTTCACCATTTATCCAACAAGTGGTTCTGGTGTTGTTGCATAGTCTGCGTACTCCTCTTTTCTTTGGATGTGAGTGCTGGGTATTATCATGTTTCCATGGGCTGCCAAACTCTGACATGGCTTACAGGATTATTAACATACATGTGTATTTGATGTTGTGCATGCATATGTATGTGAAAGGGGGTTGGGGTGGGGGTCAGACACTAGCGGGTCTGCATTTATGTTGATCTGAGAGACTGGAAAAATGTCCACCCTTTACCAACCAGGCAGTACACAAGCAGGTTCGAACCCAGACTTAATGGCTGGAAGTCTGATGTCCTACGTATTAGGCTGTCATACTTATCAAATGTGTGTTTGAACATGATGGAAGGAGGAGAGTAAATAGTGAAAGACTAACATCAGCATTGTGAAGCTGTTTGGGAATGAGCCTAAGAAAGTAAAAAGTGATTTGGTGAACTGAGTTTTGTTCTGTGGTCTGTATTTATTTATTTGTTTGTTTTTGGCATTAACTATTTGCATTACCATTTGTAAACAGTCTTAATTCTTTGTATTTAAAAAAAAGGATATATCTGCTACCTCTGTCGTGCATCATGACCAAGTAAAAGTAACACAAAATTTGCTGTGGCAGGAGCGTTTGCCTGATGCTGCAGTTGGTACTGCCTTGTGCAGCTTTTGCCAGTGATACTGTCACTGTTACATTCCTCGGTGGCACCGACACTGACATGGCACCACCCATAGATCACTATAATTCTGTAAGTTGCTTCACAGCTATTGTGATGTCTTCATGACATTGTGCAATTCTTCTGCTCCCTCACTGACTGTCAGAGCTCTGCCTTTTGGATTTCAGATCAAAGGTTGTATTCATAACCTTTTTTTTTTTTTTAGAAAGAATTGCCTCAAAAGCAACGGATGGGAATGATGTCAACTCTTACAAGACAAACCAACACATTGTCTATGTCCACTTGATGAATTAACAAGTTATCAAAGTCATTGCTGCAAAAATTTACTGATAGTTGTCTGGTGAAAATACTCTGTAAGTCCCTATGAGTTAATAACAAAAAAAAAAACATCTGAATACATCTCTTGCCAGTGAATTACCATGGGAACTGGCATCTGTTTCCATAAAGTAATCAGTTGATGGAGTTTCTCTTTGTTTGCTGTTGTAGGAGTATTTGCCTCTTAATGCAAGCTGCCTTGCCATGCCTGCTGTTCAGCAATGCCCCGACCGAGGTGGCCATGCGTGGTGGCACCAACGCAGACATGGCACCTCAAGTTGATTACACAGTAATGGTGAGTCTGTAGTGTGTGTACCTGTACATTTTGTCTGTACTTTAGTCACCATATGAAGGAGACATTAGATTGCACTTTGAGCCTTGCAAAACTCTAGATCAAAAAATAATTCATAATTATCTAGCACTAAAGCGGGTAAATGATTTTTATGTTTAAATAGTAAAAGCAGTGTTTTGTGTCATGTATGCATACTGGCTGTGGTCATTCTGCTGTATGTAATTTGTGAAATAGTATTTACTTTAATTGGCATATATATTTTTACGGAGCAGAAGGGTTGCACCTTGTGATTTGTGTTCTTACCATTTTAATTTTATTTCTGCTTTTAGCGGGTACAGATTTTTGTTTAAGATTAGTTAGATGGCGGGTATTTATTTATTTATTTATTTATTTATTTATTTGATATTTATTTATAAACTTTATTGTCTGTAAACTTTATTTAAGACTACAATCAGTCGCTTAGGTAGTCAGTTATGAAATGAGATAGTGTGTTGAAACAGTATGACTTTGAAGACTCACATTTGTTGTATCATTTGAAGACTCACATTTGTTGTATCATTAAAGTTTCATACTACTGTATTTGCATTTTCTTTCTTGATGTGTATGTATATGTGTGTGTGTATGATAGTACTGTATGGTGTGTGTACATGTGTATGTGTGTGTGTGTGTGTATATGTGTGTGTGTGTGTGTGTGTGTGTGTGTGTGTGTGTGTGTGTGTGTGTGTGTGTGTGTGTGTGTGTGTGTGTGTGTGTGTGTGACGTGTGTTGTAGTCAGTTGAGAATCAGACAGTGAGGAGTAAAGACGAAGAAGCATTGCCCTGTCTTCCGAGTTGGCTGTAGAAAGAACGAAAGATGGTGTCAGAAGTGGGATTACGAACTCTAACAAAAATCCAGAATATTGAAGACTAAAGTTCAACCATAGAAGATGAACAAGAAGAGAGAAAAGCCAGTCGACGACATGCCAAGATTCCCTTGCCTCCTAAACCTGATGTGAATGGAGGAAACCTGCAGAGCAGCTGGAGGAAATTCAAGAGGCTTTGGGACAGCTATGAAATTGTGACAACACAGACAGAAGAAGACTCAACATACAGAACAGCAGTTTTTCTTTCTTGCATCGGGCTGGATGCTATGGACATCTATGAAGGATTGGCATTTGCTAATGAAGCTGAAAGAAATGACATTGACACCGTTCTCCAGAAATTCGAAGAATACTGTGTGGGTTCAATCAATGAAACTTACGAAGCATTCAGATTCAACTGCAGACATCAAGCAGCAGGAGAATCTATCGAACAGTTTGTAGCAGAACTGCGGAGACTGATCAAGACCTGTAACTATGGTACACTGGAAGACAGACTGTTGAGAGATCAAATCGTACTGGGTGTACATGACAAGACTCTGCGATCAAAATTACTGGAAGTGCGACAGCTGACGTTGACTGCATGTATTGATATGTGCAGAGCGCATGAATCAAGTCAACATCAAACCGTCCAAATGATGAGAAAAACGCAGGACACGCAGGAAGTCCAAGCTTTCAAAGAAAAGAAGACAGCAAAGCAGTATAGCAAAGGAAACAAACAAAAGTACAGAGAGAAATGCGGATATTGTGGTGGAAAGCATCCAAGAGCAAAAGAGAAATGTCCAGCATTTGGAAGAAAATGCAAAGCTTGTGGAGGAAATAATCACTTTGCTTCATGCTGCAGAACACCCAAGAAAAATCAAAAGAAAACAAGAGTTCGGCACTTCGAAGAAGAAGAGACTGACACTGAAAGCGATAATGAAATCCTCGGGATCGAAGACAAAACCAGAAAAAAGGAGAGAAACATACGAGCAAAAATGATGATAAATGAGATGCCGGTAACATTTCTTCTTGACACAGGTGCAACAACAAACGTGATGTCTGAGAGCCTGTACAGAGAAGTCACAGGAGATGAAAGAAAGTCTGACCTGCAAGAGACGAAGAAGAAGCTGGTGATGTTCAACGGAACAGAAATGAAGCCTGTGGGGGAGATAGTGCTGTGAGTGAAAAACCCCAAGAACAGAAGGAAATACAAAGTCAACTTCCGATCACCAAAAGGGACTGTAAGCCAGTACTGGGACTGAAAGCTGTACAGCACATGCAATTGTTGACGATCAATGAAGAGAACATTGCAACGATAGCGGCGAATCAGAAAGAGGAGGAAAATGCAAAAGATATGCTCACAAAGTACAACGATGTCTTTGAAGGAGAAGGAAAACTAGAAGGGAAATTACACCTAGAAACAGACCCCAGTATTGCTCCAGTGAAGATGCCTTGCAGAAAGTGGCCGATAGCAGTGCAAGAGAAAGTGAAGGACGAGCTGAAGAGGTTGAAAAAACTGAACGTGGTCACTAAAGTAGACACGCCAACGGAGTGGATAAGCAGTTTGGTCGTAACAACAAAGAGCAATGGGAAAGTCAGACTGTGCATCGATCCTAAGCCACTGAACAAAGCCCTCAGGAGAAACGAGTACCCCTGCCAACCGTTGATGACGTACTGCCTGTCCTCAAAGATGCAAAATACTTCACACATCCTGGACGCGAAAAACGGTTTTGGCACGTTGAACTGGACGAAGACAGCAGCTACCTGACATCATTTGAGACGCCTTTTGGCAAATACCGATGGAAACGAATGCCCTTTGGAATTTCACCAGCCCCAGAAAAATTCCAGAGGAGGATTGACATCGCTCTGGCAGGACTGCCAGGCGTGGTGGCGGTTCATGATGACATCTTTGTTTTTGGCAGAGGACCAACCGACGAAGCAGGAGCACAAGTTCATGATACCAACCTGAACCGTTTGCTACAACGATGCCGAAAGACTGGAATCAAACTCAACAAGGAGAAAGTTGAGATGAAACGAACAGATATCATATTTGGGACACATCTTCTCAAGAGAAGGTTTGAAAGCCGACCCAAAGAAATTGGACGCTGTCCAACAACTCCCAGTGCCAGAAGACAAAGCAGCTGTGCAGAAACTACTCGGTGTAGTCAGATACCTTCAGAAATTTACACCAAACCTGTCTGAGGCAGCAGCACCACTCAGAGAACTGGTCAAAAAAGACGTCCACTTCAGATGGGATGAAGACGTCCACGGAGAAGCCCTGAAGAAAGTGAAGAAGATACTCTCTGAGCCACCAGTACTTCGCTACTTTGACTCTTCAGGAAAGCGTACAACCACCCTTCAGTGTGATGCTTCACAGTTTGGACTTGGAGCTTGTCTCATGCAGGATGGTCAACCGATTCAGTACGCATCACGAGCCTTGACCGAGACAGAAAAAAGCTATGCTCAAATAGAAAAGGAATGTTGGCAATACTCTTCGGTCTGGAAAGGTTTGAGAGATGCGTCTATGGAAGAGACATCCTGGTGGAGACCGACCACAAACCACTAGAGACCATTCACAAGAAGAGCCTGCTCTCAGCACCTAAGAGGATTCAGAGGATGCTACTCAGAACTCAGAAGTTCAGGTACACAGTAGTGTACAAGCGTGGATCTGAGATGCACCTGGCTAACACCCTCAGCAGAGCAGTCTGTGGAAAAGCGGAACAGCAAGTCACCCACAAGGAAGCCGTTTTCCTCACAGACCTGGAGAAAAACTACAGAGAACGCTCATTGCAAGAACTGGCCATCAGCCAAGAGAGACTGAACAGTCTGCAGCAAGCAATTCAGGAAGATGCAACCATGAAAACCATGAAAGCTGTCATTCTACAAGGCTGGCCAGAGGAGAAACAACAACTTTCATTACAGTTACAAGAATATTTCCTTCAAGGAGGAACTGTCAGTCCACAACGGACTTGTCTTCAAAAGCCACAGAGTAATTGTACCTGAAAGCGAAAGAGCAGACATTCTTGAGAAACTTCATGCAAGCCACTCAGGAATTCAGAGCTGCATAAGAAGAGCACTGAGGTAGTCTACTGGCCCAGGATGAACATGGACATTGAAGATTTTGTCAAAACATGCAGCGCCTGCAACACATACCAACGTGGTCAGCTGAAGGAACCACTTGTAGCACAGAGATCCCTGACCTGCCCTGGCAACACATCGCTTGTGACATCTTTGAACATAATGGCAATGAATACCTGGTCACGGTTGATCACTACTCTGATTTCTTTGAGATTGATCGGTTACAAACAAGAGAATCCAAAGAGGTCATCATCTGTCTGAAGAGACATTTGGCAAGACACGGAATACCAGAACGCCTGACAACAGACTGTGGAACTCAATTCACATCAAACCAGTTTGGAAAGTTCAGAAAAACATATGGGCTTGAACACGTAACAAGCTCACCACACTACCCTCAGTCCAATGGAAAAGCAGAGAGCGCGGTGAAGGCTGCAAAGACGTGCATGAAGAAAGCAGAACACAACAATCAAGATCCCTTCCTCGCTTTACTTGAGCTGAGGAACATCCCGACAGAGACTGTAAACAGTTCGCCTGCTCAGAGACTGTTCGGCAGAAGAACACGAACACAAGTGCCAACGTCAAAAACATTACTCAAACCTACAGTTGTACCAATCAAGAAAGAACTTGAGAAAAGGAAACTGAAGCAAGCACACTACTACAACAGAAGCGCAGTAGAGCTGACAGAACTGAGTCCGGGACAGATTGTGAAATTCCAACCTCCAGGATCCAAAAAGTGGATCAGCGCCAAAGTAGACCAACAGGTGAACATCCGTCATACAACATTCGCACAGAGGACGGACGTCAGTACAGAAGGAATCGTCGTCAGCTACGAGACACAACAGAAACGGAGCTTCAGCAGACAATCAACCCTCAACGACTTGTCCAGAGAAGGATGATTTCTGGAAGACATCAGGAAAGCGACACATCGGGCAAGCAACAGCAAATCATCGTACCATCAAAACAGATGCTGGAAGATAACAAGAAAACTGGAACTGGAACAGATGTCAGGACGCCAGCATCGTCTGTCCGTGAGAACTCATCTGATCAGTCACCAGTCATCAAAATGTCTGAGACAACCAGCATCAAGGAGCCAGATGAAGTTATCAAACAAACAAGGACAGGACAACCCGAACCAGTTAGTTCTCCTTACAGAACAAGATCTGGAAGACAAAGCAAAAGGCCAGATTTTCTGAAATATGAATGAAACTGAAGACTCTACCACAATCAGATAAACTGAAAGCATTGCGAAATATGGACACGATGATGATGGATAGTATAATGATCAGAGATAAAATGAGGTGAATGAATGATTGGGCCCTGTGCGTGAGAGAAAGAATGAGTGTTTAAGTTAATGTTGTGATAAAGGTAGGAAACATTTATTTCGTATGGACTGAAAGATAGGAAAAATGATGAATTGATTTTGTTTCCTTAAAGAAAGGGAGATGTGACATGTGTTGACAGTAAACAGCGTGCGGATAACAGCACGGCATGATATTCGTTTAAATGATAACTGATTGCTATTCACTGTGAAATGTATATATATATAGTCAGTTGAGAATCAGACAGTGAGGAGTAAAGACGAAGAAGCATTGCCCTGTCTTCCAAGTTGGCTGTAGAAACGTGTGGTGTGTGTGTGTGTGATTACTTGAGGTAATGTTGAAGATTCTCATGATCATACAGTTGTATTATTATCTTACAGATTTTAGTACATATGCACTTGCTTGATGATTGTGCAGATTATGTATTAATCCTTGTCATTTTTATTCACAGTTGTTAAATTAAGTATTTAGCTTACTCCTGTATCTGTTTTCTTGCGTCTGTTTTTATCGCAGGTATTTCAACCCATGGCAGAGAAGTTTGGAATGAAATTTGATTGTGATATAAAGAGGCGGTAAGTGTAGGGTTTTTTTGTTCAGTATTTTTTTGATATGTTACTCATGTCTCCTTGTGCCCAGAAAATTATCTAGTTTGTCTGTCAGCATATCCCTCCCTCCCTTTCTCTTTTTATCTCTCTCTTTTCTTCTTTCTTCTCTCTCTCTCTCTCTCTCTCTCTCTCTCTCTCTCTCTCTCTCTCTCTCTCTCTCTCTCTCTCTCTCTCTCTCTCTCTCACTCACTCACTCTCTCTCTCTACCATATCCTCTATTGTTAAATTTTTTATTGATGCTTATGAAACTTTTTTTAACTTATTGATTGAGGTATTCTTTGATTCTCAGTCTGATCTTTAGACCACTACTATCTGAAACATAAGCATCCAATGTTGCTTTAATTTCATGCACTGTGTACCCCTCTGAAAAAAAGTTGAGATGATTTTATTTGAAGGGCACTCCTTTTGGGCACATAGAAGATGACTGATGAGAAAGAAAAACAACTGGTAAACAATGAATGGTGCATGTCTGACATTATTTTGACCTGGATACATGGCCTGTTATCTAATACAACTGTATTCATGACCGACTGTTCTAGATTGCCAAAAACAACAAAATGTTGTCAAGGCCTATTGTGATTTTCCCTGCACAGGTCTAGAATACAAATTTCAGACATATGGAAAAGACTACTAGCAATAAAATTGATGGAGGAGGGATGGGGGAGAGAATAGGCGGGGTGGCAGTGCACTATCACCAACTGATTGTTTCAGAATGCCTTCAGACCTGAAGATTTCTCTTCCAACAACCTTTGGAAATTGAAAGGAACATATAGTGCTCAGCAGACTGTACGACTTATATAGGTTTCTTTTTTTTTTATCACATACTTTTGAGTGTGAAAGGTGAACAAGCTCATGAAACTGTTTTATGAACTTTGTAATTTTACAACAGTGAGCTAGTCAGTTACTGCAAGTGAGATGTAGAATCACTAAAGGTGGGGGGGGGGGGGGGGGGGGGGGGGGGTAGTGGTTTTTACTTACCAAATACAAATTCAAAAGGGCAAGGATATATTAATAGTCTACAAAATTGTTACACTTTTTGACTTTTGGGTCTTCAGCCAGCAAGCAAACAAACATACAGAGACAAACCAATAGATGTATGCTCTCTGATTACAATTGGATAACAGGGACAGTCAGACACTACCTGGGACAATCTGGTAGTGTTGAATTGTATACTGCCAGATAAAGCAGGCTTGTGTTTGGTGCAATAGTCAAGTGGGTAAGAAATTGTACTTTCAGTCTGAAAGCTTAAGTTCAGTCATGCTTGGGTACCTCCAGCCTGAGTACATCCTGCGTGGTTGGTAAAGGGTGGAGATTTTTCCTGTCACCCAGATCAGTATGTGTGCAGACCTGTTAGTGCCTACGCCCCTTTTGTGTGTATGTGCACGCAGAACATTGAATGTGCATGTTCAAGATCTTGTCACTGGTGTCAGTACCTGATGGCTTTTGGAAACGTGAAAATATACAGCATGCATACCCACTAAAGATAGATTATGCAGACTGTGCAGTGACATACCACCTTCACAGTGTGGGCAAAACAACACGCATAACATCCAAGAAAAATTAAAATACTGAAACAAACAAACAAACAGAAACAGATTTGTGATTGATTTTCACCTTTGTCTACAGTGGATATTACCCTAAAGGTGGAGGTGAAGTAATGACAACCTCCTACCCCACCAAAGTGTTGTCAGCCACAGAGATCACCGACAGAGGCAGTGTCTCCTCTATCTATGGCAGAGCATTTGTGGCTGGTGTTCTTCCTATGAAGGTAATCACTAGTGAAAGAAGGCTTGCTTACAGAGTTGGCTGGTTTGCCAGAGATGTAACATAAAATGTCTCTTCCGAGCAGACCTGCTAGCTCTGAGTGAGTAACCTTCTTCTGTATAGAACATTGTGGAGTTGGGTATCAATCTACATTGTCAAAAAATTAATAATCCTCATGTGCTTATATGTTTTTCTGTTGTCAAAATAATGCGAAATAATTGAAAATATAAATAAGCATGGTGACAACTTTAGTTTGTGATAATATTTATTAACTGATCTTTTCAATTCAACAGATGGTTATAAGTATCCTCTTTTTATTCATTTGTTGATTGCCCTGTATTTAATTTTAAAAATCACTCTTGTTGAAATTGTATGAAATAATTTATGTTGGTTGCCCTGTACTTAATTTTAAAGATCACCCCTGTTGAAATTGTGCAAAATAATTTTTGTAGTTTGTAAACTGAGCAATTCTTCCTTTTCTGCCCCATCTTCTACATCACTCCTGTGTTAATACCCCACTTATTTTTGGCTCACCAAACCACGTCCCTATCCACCAAAAAGTAGTCACCGTGAGACTGAGGCTTGAAGGGTCTCAGAATTTGGTATAATTTTTGACAAGATTGAGATGATGAGAATGCGGATGGTAATGATGATACTGAAGGATTCCACTTGGATTAAGACTGTATGACACAGGTCTACTCTACACTTCCATAATATATCCTGGCACCAACCAGGCCTGAGAAATACAGGCATCTGTGACGTAGATCAGGAAATGTGAGCAGCACCCTCAAGACACGTCTATAAAGTGGATGAGACTTGACTGTGTGGTCCCAGTTTTCCTAGTAAATTCATAGTATACTTATCTCTGTGTAGGAACTGGTCATGGCCAAAATTGGCTTTTGGACAAGTGGGGGCTCAAATGTAAACTAAGCAACTTAACAGTAACAGTAGTGACAGGAGACACAAAATGATGGTACAAGGAATCAGATGACCAACTTTAAATTGTATATATAATTTCTGAAGCCCACAGAGAATGAAAGAGTTGTTGATTTTTCAGTTTTATATTATATAGCATTATATGCCAACATAAGTTCCTGGTTGGATTTTAATGTACACAACACATGCAGATAAGCAGCACGACATCAGAACATACTTGAAGCAATCGCAGTAACAGAGGAATGCCCCATCATAGATCTTAAAGCTTGTCAGTTTGTCAGAAACTGTGGAATCTTGAATTATCCATTCTTTTTTTTCCCAGTTATTATTTCTATTTTACATGTCCATTTATTCATTGATGTATTAGTGAAATTTATTGGTCTGGGTTTTTTTGTGTTTTTTTTTTTACTATATGCAGATAAATCACACCATGATACAGACTGCTGAGCAACTGTTGAAGCGAGTGTGTCCTGGTGTGCCTATCAAGATAGATGCTGTCAAGGAATCAGAACAAACATCAGTAGGCAATGGCACCGGTATTATGTAAGTGTGGATGATACCGTGCACTTTGCAGTTAAGCAAGTTAACGGATTGTTTGCTGCGTATTTGTAAGGTGATGGAGGGTTGGGGTAGAGGGGACGAGTAGTATGAGTATTTTGTGTGATATCTTGCTTTTTGTCTGATATAGGATAATTTTCTCGTGTGTGTATGTGCTAATGTAGTAGGCATTTTTGTGTGTATTTATTTTGGTTGTGGGAATGTTCAGCACATGTGTATGCATGCCTGTTTATGTATGCATATGTGTTTGCTCACAAAGAAACAGTGAAGTAGAT
Organism: Monoplex corrugatus; assembly: GCA_030674185.1. NCBI lineage: Eukaryota > Metazoa > Mollusca > Gastropoda > Littorinimorpha > Ranellidae > Monoplex > Monoplex corrugatus. Next base: position 56,820,373 of record CM060315.1, on the reverse strand, counting down.
GTGGAGGGAAAAAACAAAATGGTCAAGCTATTCTGCTATTCCGTTTTCATTCAAAATTTACCAGAGAAAATCCAGATGTTGTACTTGTCAAGGTCACTGACCTTGGAAGAAGCTTCAATTGACATAAAACTTGAATGTGAATTGAGGACAGTGGTAGACTGTCATATCATTGAAAACAAAATTTAGATAATCTAAGAAGTTCCTGTGAAAGTGCTGTACACACACCTCCCTTGAAAAGCACAAATTTTCAGTACTGTTTTGGTCCATGTGACTGACTTGGTGACTTGGTTTCCGAATTTATGCTTTCATGAGTTCTGAACAGTCAGCACCTTTCCATAAAGAGCTGAGAAAATCTGTTCATATCTCTGTCTCTGTCTCTGTCTCTCTCTCTCTTTCTGTCTGTCTCTCTATTTCTCTTTTTCTTTCTCTCTTCTCTCTTTCTCTTGTCTCTCACTCTCTCTCTCTCTCTCTCTCTCTCTCCACACACACACACACACACACACACACACACACACACACACACACACACATCACGCACTCATACAAACATGTACAGCACACCAGACACAACACACACACACACACACACACACACACAACAACACACACCACACACACACACACACACACACACACCACACACACACACACACACACACACACTTCTATCTGATAAGAAATAGTTTCTCTTGTTTTTTACCAATCTATTCACATCTGTTGCACTCATCAGCTATTGTTGGTTATTTGCAATCTTTCAGCCTCCTTTGCTTGTCAAAGACCCTGGATGAGGGCCAAATGCTTGACAATGATCATCAACAAACAACTGCTGCAGATGACAATAGATTCAGTATTGTGAAGTTTATCTGTTTATTTACTGTTATGCCATCGGCATATGGGACAACAAAGAAAACACTGGAAATAATGTATTGGGGTTTTTTTCCCCCTTAGCATTCCAATTTTTCTTGAATACATGTATACAGTTGTTTCACACACACACACACACAGACACACACAGACACACACAACACACACACACACACACACACACACACACACACACACACACACACACACACACACACCACACGACACACCACACACCCCACACACACACACGCCACCACACACGCACCACACACACGCACACACACACACATGGCTATAAATGGGAAAAAAGAAGAAAAGCAATGGAAAATTATAGAGAGCATATTATATAAAAATATATATTACAGTGTGATTCCACTCCGAGTGGAGACAGGCTGCAGAGGGGGTTGAGTGAGGTCAGGATTTTATGCAGAGGAGAAAAGGTGAGTTTTGAGAGCGGACTTGAAGGAGACAAAAGCAGGTTGCTGACGGACTGAGAGAGGAAGTTTGTTCCAGGAGAGTGGACCAGAAACAGAGAAGGCTCGTGGACCATAGGTATTGAGCTTAACCCGTTCAGTGCCGGCGACCGAATATTCGGTCGGCTCTCCGTGTCATCCTCTTTGCCAGCGACCGAATATTCTGACAGTCTATTTTTAGCATTTTTTATGGGGAATTACGGCAAGCAGAAGTGACGCAGAACACAGATACACTATCTACAATCCTTCCCAGATAATGAGATACTACGCAGTTTCTGTGACGTTCGTCCCAAAGTTTGCAAACAAAGCAATTAGTAGGGGACCCCGTTTACGTAAACACTCCGACAGCGAAAATGGCCGACAGCGCCGAGCCAAGCACTTCAAGCAGACGATGCGCTTCCATTCCACTTTCCCTTGCCGTTTAACTTGTGCTCCAAAATGATTCTGACATCGAATCAGTTGATTCTTTGGATATTTTAGCGAGGACAGTGATGTTCTTGGCGATGATGTGGCCAGAACAAGTGCACCGCGTGCCCTGACTGACTTCGACGGCAGTGATACGTCAGTCAGTCACGACTCAACTGTTGATCCTGCTTTCACGGCGGAGACAGAGGTGAGTGGCGCTGAGACTGAAAGCGGTAGTGATGGGGAGGGTGGAGGGTGCCAGTAGTTAGCAGAAAAAAGCCTAGAGTTTGAGAAGCAGGGGTGCAGGACGAAGAAGAAGAACAGCAGGAAGGGGGGTGGGGCAGGGGAGGGGGCAGGAGGGGGCGGGTCCGGGGTGCGTGAAGAGGACGGTCAGTTCGTCGATGGGACAAACACAAGACCTGTGTCGTTTGAGTTTACAGGGGATGCGGGCATCAAAGTATCAACTGAGGGCTTTGGAGCTGTAGATTATTTCAAGTTGTTTCTCACACAAGATCTCCTTCAGAGGCTTGTGACTGAGACCAATAGGTACAGGCAAAAGATGATCACGGCTGCCAGTCAGAAGGAGGGGGGAATTTCTAAACATAGCTCACTGAGACAGTGGACAGACTGTTACCAACTCTGTGTGTTGTGTGTGTGTGTGTGTGTGTGTGTGTGTGTGTGTGTGTGTATGTGTGCGTGTGCGTGCGTGCGTGTGTGTGATTGTGATAGTGGTGGGGGTGGGGTAGTGGTGGGTGGTGGTGATTATGTATGTGTGTGTGTGTGTGAGTGTGTGTTACTTACTTATTTTGCTTGTTCATCCTGCTTATGGTGCAATTATATATTTTGTCACATGTTACTTATTGCTGTGTGTGTTTGTGTGTATGATTTCAGATACCTCTTCAGGCAGAACACCAGCTGTTGTGGTACCATCAAAGCCAACAGACTGGTGAAGGAGATGACTGACCTTGAGGTCACCAAAAAGGGGACATGAAGGTGCTTCTCCTTGTTTCATGGAGTACCACACACAAACTCAAATACTGGCTGGAAGATTAGTTTGTGGAGACACTGACAGTAGTTGATGCACACTTTAATGGCGATGCACACTTTAATTACATCATCTGGCACTTTAAGGGTTAATGCGTGGAAAGCGAAAAGTCAGAGGATCGGAGGCAGAGCTGAGGGTACATGAGGGAACATAGATCTCAAGTAGGCTTGACTGGTAATCGGGGGCTGCATTATTGAGGCTTTTGTAGCACATGGTGTCTAGTTTGTACTGTATGCACTTTGATACAGGGAGCCAGTGAAGTTGTGCCAGGAAAGGAGATATGTGGTCAGCTTTTTGTCTTTTTGAGTACAAGGCATGCAGCATTGTTTTGAATGCACTGTAAGATGTGAATGGTGGAGGCAGGAAGACCAGACAGGAGTGAATTGCAATAGTCACTGCGATACATTATGAAGGAGAGAAAGAGTTTTGCAGTTGTTTCGACAGAGAGATACTTCCTGATCAGGCTTATACGATGGAGGTGATAGTAGCAAGATCTGGCAGTTTGAGAAACAGAGTTGTTCATGGAGAGGGTAGAGTCAAGGCAGACACCAAGGTTTTTAGTTGAATCAGAAATTGGGACTGATGTGTTACGTAATGGGAGAGAAAGAGGAGGCAGCTGAGAAAGTTTCTGACGAGTGCCAATGAGGATAGCTCCTGTCTTGTCGTCGTTAAGCTGAAGTTTATTGTATGTCATCCAGTTCTTAATATCCGAGTAACACTCAGTGGTGCGAGTCAACAGGCGCTGTATATTGTCAGGTGAGTCACTGTCTTGAAGTTGGGTGTCATCAGCATAGAAGTGGTGTTTTATAGAGTGGGAGTTGATGATGGTGGACAGGGGGGAGGTGTAAAGAGTGAAAAGAACAGGGCCAAGGACAGATCCTTGTGGAACACCACAGGTCAGGTATGCAGATTGAGAGTAAGTGCCATTGATGAGAACAGTTTGTTTGTG
>CM060315.1:56711634-56811634 GCA_030674185.1 Monoplex corrugatus | reverse complement strand
TTTCTCAGGATGCTAGGTGTGTGTATAAAAGTAAAGGTATTTCCATAGCCATAAGATTACATAGGTGATGCACTTTCACAAAGAGGGACAGAAGTCAGTTTTGTGTTACATCAGGTTTTACGCAGTCGCTGGGCTGTAAGCAACAATAAGATTAAAAATGTCTTATATCAGGTATTGGTATGGTAAGAAAGGGCATGAAGTTTCCTTTTCGGTGACATACGTCAATAAATTTCTTGGAAGAGAACTGTAGGAGGTGTGGACTGTTGAAATATCACATGTGCTTAGTTCTTGTATTGAGAAAATGAAGTAGAAAGTTTGAGAACATTTTATGATAACAGTGGATTTGAGCTATTTTAAATCGCTATGTGCATGGCTCAAGAAGTTGATGTCATAGGCTTCAAAGCAGTGTATGGAATATTGGGATTCTGTAAGGAGTGGAGTTGTGGTGGGGGTATGAAAACCAATTGAAGCTATTTTCAACGAAGCATTGACAAAGGATATCACCACAGTCATTTGATTTTATTGGTTTTGTAGTTTATGTTTCACTTTGAAACATACTGTGCATCTTAAGAAAAATCTAAAGAACAACTCACAAATAAAATCTCAGTTTGATCCTCAACACCATCTGTGTCTAGGTTTGCTTTGATGTGATTTTTGTGTATGTCTCTGTCAGTGAGAATGGATTACATAAAGTGATATGGCAGGTGTATTCTAACTTTTTTCGGGGCCAGCATTCTGAAGGTGGTGCCTATCTGTTCTCCTTGCTGCATTGCCTTCCTCCAAACATGAATAGGGTCAGGCACCCATTTACTGTTGGGTGGACAAAAAGATATTTTTGGGCCAGATGTTGACCTGTGCAGTGAGATTGAGAACTTTGTCTCCACACCAACCAGGCTTTGCCTGAAAATGAGTGCCCATTTAATTCGTGTAATGGCTTTGTTTTCCCCTAGACATTATCAATGAAATGTATAATCTAAGAATAGCTAAAATGTATTATGTCTTCAGAACGTTTACAATGCATTAGAGAAATGAGGGAAAATAGCATAAATACTGTACTAAATTCACTATGTGTACTTATAGCAATATCTAGTTCCAGGGTAGGAAAACTGGTTATGTTCCTTGACACACACTGACTAAGACAGTTTATGGACTGGTACTGGCCTAAACTTGAAGGGATAGTTATGTATCCATTCAGTTGTTCTGGGATTCATTCAAACGTTTATTCATACATTTATTTATTCTATTCTGCCTTCCTTGTTTCTTTTAATAGCATTATTACCAAGATACTCCCAGCTGTCTGATGTGGCACTAAATCAACATTCATTACACAGATGATTGACTTTATTTAAAGTATGGACACACATTTTTTTTTAAAAAGTGCACAAAAAGAAAATTGATGGTCTGGTTCATTCAAATTGGAATATTCATCAAAGAGGAATTCATTGAATTTAGAGATTTCCATGACAGTGTGCATTCCCTAATCTGCCAGATAATTGCTGGCAGATTCTTTAATGTGGCACACAATCCTTTGTACCACTGAGGCCTTAGTTGAAATGAGAAGGGACAATAGGACGCACTCTGTGTTGATACCTTTAGAATGATTGGCACATCAAGAATCAGTTTTTATGTTGTAGACTGGGATTAAACTTGAGATATCAGGCATCAGGTCCTTGGCTTCGTCAGTTGAGTTAGCCACCTGCAGAAAATGCACACATAACACATCGCTAGGAGTGTGTTTTATTTCAAGGAAAGTATTCACATGTTTTTCCGTTCAGTGAAGATTGTTTGAGGGTTTTTTTGTTGGTTTTTTTTTTTTGAGTGCTTTGTCTTTTTCGCTGTCGGTAGAAATCTTAACTCTGATTGTTTGTATGGTTATTTTTCAGTTGATTTTATTGATGGCTCTAGCCAAAGGGAAGTCGAAAGTTCTATGTGGCCCAATCACTCTGCACACAGAAACAGCTATACATGTAGCCAAACTACTCACACAGGTAAGTATTGAAATGTTGTCATTTGTGTCTGCTTCCAGTGTATAGATTCTGTCGTAGATTCAGATTTCTTGTACTTGTTATTATGCACAGGTGATTCCATATGCATTACATTGCATCTGCTCTGCGATGGAGACCTAGAACAGTAGAATATGCCCTTGAACTTAGGATTAACCAGTTCAGTGCCTATAAGCCGTCAGCTGACGTTGCACAAAAGGTGTTGCTATATTGCCTAAGAGCCGTCCGCTGACGCCGCAGGAGTTTTCCGATTTTTCGTTCACAACTGTGTGAGCCAGTAAGCACACAGGAATGCTGCACAGTGAGCTATAAGTGTCTACAATATAAAAATAGGATGTAAATTAGGATACGTCATAGGGAAGACACCTTTATTGTCGCTAATGATTTGGTAACTGGACCACGTGAAGTGGAGCACAATGGCGATGCAACCTTCGACAAGCCGAACGGTGTCTCACGTCAGCGGACTTTCACGACTCTAGAGGCCGTTCAAATGATTTTACAGCATGATGACGATTGAGAGAATTTGTTATCTGATGATTCGCTTCAACATGAGGGTGGAGAAAGTAACAATGACCACGCCGACATTCAACGCTTGCTGGCTGAATCGATGCAAGCAGACGATAACAAGTACGAGTCAGACCGCAACTGTCGTGGTCAGTGCAAGTGGCGAGCGCGCAGGCCGTGACACTTCGGACTTTGGACCCAACAGCAGTGAACGTGATGGTACATGGTGAGATGGGTCACGCACGTGTTCGTGGGTGGGGAAGGGGGGAAGATGAGAAGGGGGAGAGGGACAGGAGAGGTGCAGAGGAGCTGTGCCCCAGTTAGACGGCATGGCAGGGGGCGTGGCGATCAGCGAAGTGTTTCGCTCACTGAAAATCTGTTGGCCTCCAGATGGACAACAGTCAGACATTCCTCAATTTTTATGAAATCCAGGATTGAAAGTGGGAACTGGGGACGTGTGCTATGCTTTTTCAAGCTGTTTCTGACTGATGAGCATGAGCTGATTGACTTATTTGAATAAGGATTCTGATTCTGGGCTTATTTTCTCTTGTTTTGATTGCAGAACCTGAAGAACAGAGAGAACCAATTCATGAGTGTCATGTAGTTTGACTGTTCAGTGTCTGAGTACACTGACTGTCATGTAGTTTGACTGTTCAGTGTCTAGTACAATCACTTTTATGTTTACCGAAACCAGGTCTATCATTGATGGGATGGTTACTTACTTATTTGTCTGCATGGGTTTAGTATCGTTTCATGAACATTTTATGATGTCATATGTTTTGTTTTTATTTATGATGTAAACTGACAACAAAGAAGTCATTTTCAGCTGTTTTTTTGTTTGTGAGTGTGTTGGGTATCAATCTGTAGAGATGGAAACTTACTTTTTAGACAACACAAAAAAATTATTTCCACTTTGGAATGCCTGGACAGGTCTTTGCAATCAAGCTAAGAGAAAAATAAGCCCAGATTCAGAATCCTCGTTCATTTTCCTTCAAAAAACACTATGTTTCTTTGTTGTATCTCTTATAGTTTTTGCACTAGAATTTTTTGTTAATTATTACCCTCGAATCCTCAAAATTCCCCGGCAATGGGGAAGCACATGTTTACATTTTTCTCTGGCACTGAAAGGGTTAAATATGTCACGTTGATGTGGCCCTGAGCCGGGTATAAAATGGTAAAGGGTCAAGATCAAAATGAAAAGGTTAGGTAAAGTAAATATTTTTCCATAACCCTGAAGTCATAGGCGAGTGAGATTGTCTCACCTGTCTCACCTGTTGGCGTCACCGGGTTCGATGTTGGCCGCTGCACACTTAGACACACCATCTCCCTCCAGGCCGCTCTGTCGTGACCTTTATGGACCATTTCTTGAATATTTAGGCCACTATTGTTGGTTATGTTCTCAATATATGAGATTGGAGGTCTGCCTTTTTTTTCTTCTTTTTTGCCAATGTTTTTCCTTGAAAGATGGTTGCCATGAGATCCGTGTTCTTGTTGTGTGACACATGGCCAGTTATTTTAGACTTCTTTTGTTGATGTCTGCTATTAGTTTTCTGGTAATATCAAGTTCTTCCAGGACACTTCCATTAGTTCTTCTATCTGTCCATTTGACACGTAGTAGTCTCCGTGGTAGTAGAAACCTAAATGTTCCTCAAGACCAGCATTATGAGGGCAGTGCCCATCTCCTGTCTTTCTGCTTTACCTTTCTTAATGTTGCAGAAAGTCATGTACCAATATCTATTCACAGCTGGATAGACTAGGGCTGCACACATACTTATATAAAGTTCTCCAGAAAAAAGTTTTGAGGTCCAGCAGGGTAGGGGTGGAAGAGGATGATGACCTGTGGCATATATATTTCTTTCAATAAGCCTATGCTTCATTAACTTCTGCTTTTTTGTCACCATCTTAAGCCAAGCACGCTGCTGAGCTGTATATTGTATTGGTGTATTACTCAGCGCAGAATCTTTACCATTCTGTGCCCTCAGTTGATTCCTTCATGACATTGAGTAATGCTTTGTCGGTAGGTTCTTTATTTCAGAATCATCAATTTCATTTCCAGGGTTAGAGATAAATTGCTACACCATGATTTGAAAACTTATGTTTTCTTTTCTTTTTGTTTGTGTTTTGTTTTTGGTGTGTTTTTTGTTTTGTTTTGTTTTGTTTTGTTCTAAGCAGTGTTTTACCAGATGCATGGATGTACATTGTTGGACCTATGTTTTGCAGGCATTATGGTTTGCTGTATGATCAGTGGATATGCCTGCTGGTTATTTCTTTTTCCATACGTCATTGAACAATGACATGGCTTACAGAATCCTTAACATGCATGTTTTATGTTCTGCATGCATATACACATGGAGGGGGGTTCAGGCAGTAGCAGTTCTGTATATATTATTGACCAGGAAGATCGAGATGGTAACATTGCAAGATCAGTGGGCCTCAAGATCTGTTCAGGGAAAACAAAGACCATGAAAATAAAGACCATAGCCATGCAGAAGACCACAGCTGTAGGAAAGGGGACAGAAGAAGTAGAAAACTTTTGACATCCGGGAAGTAACCTCTCAGTTGATTTCAACATTGTGAAAATCAGCAGCACAGGCATTGAACAGACTTTGTAACATGCGAATGTTTTCCATCATGTATGTATGCATATATATGTATGTATGTATGTATGTAGTGTGTGTGTGTGAGTGTGTGTGTGTGTGTGTATATATATATATGTGTGTGTGTGTGTGTGTGTGTGTATAGAGAGAGAGTTGTACATATGGAAACACACCAGAAGTGGAAAATGTGTGAACACGCTGCAGTTAAAATTCTTTCACTGAAAATATTTTCTCATTATTAATTGCCCAAAGCAGCTATCGTATTGATTTTAAAACTTTGTTTTAACAAAAAAAAGAAGACATTAAGATAAAAACTAAGATGAAAGAAATTCCCAGAAGAAAAATTAGGAGTGACAAATTTATTTCTATCAAAACCTGTCAAGAGTCTGCTTCCCACAGATACATTCAGGCAGGCATGTGAGCAGATTAAATTTGCTCACTTTCAGGTTGAGCACAGTTACGTGTTTTTCACATTGGCAGTCCACGTACTGATCAAAGTGTTGATGATACAAATTCAACGGTGTCTATGTATTAATACAAAATGTGCAGTGCAGTATGATGCATAAAGCAAAACAAAGGGTTTTGATTTTATCTTAATTGAATGTGACTAACATGAAGTTGACTGAAGTGTGAATCAGGAGTGTACATGGATTGATGACCATCTGTTGCAAGAAAGAGAGTTAGGGGTGGGGGGGTGGGGGTATGTACATGCATGTGTTTGTATTTGCGTGAGCATGTGTGTGTGTGCAGTAATATCACTGTGGTGCAGTGGTTAGAGCAATGGACTACTGACTGGAAGGTTGTGGATTCAAATCCCCATCAATCCTGTCTAAAGTTATTTTCAAGTTCAGCTGGCTCCTATTCGATCCCCTCTCTGGCTGATGATCTAAATGTACTGATTGTCATCTAATGAAGAAGATTGTGAAGAAAGATGTCTTTGACAAAATCAAGAAAGATAAGATGCATCAATAAAGAGGAGATTATCTTCTCAGTTTTAAAGACAAAACTGTCTTGAAGAATCCCAGCATGGTTGATGTGGGAGTTCTGACCAGGAGTGGCATGCTTACCAAGAAAGCCTCTGACAAGTCAAGATATACAGCTAAAGTAGAAGAGCAGAGACTTTGTCCAAGTTGATTGCAGAGGCCCCAATGCACTCAAATCAAGAGTCTTTTGTTTTGTGGTTGATCCAGTGATGATCTTCGCTACCAGCAGTACAGACAAACAAAAACAAGAGAATCTGCTGTACCAAATGCATGCAGCAGTGACAAAAACGGGAAGTCTGAGAAAGGAAAGTCTCGACAGTGTGATGAAACAGTATGTGAAATGTGTGAAAATGTCTCCACCAAGGATAGTGACCTGTTCAGAAACATCAGTCACAAAAGATAACATTGACAAGATCCATTTCCAGAAGATGGCCAGAGATACAGAGCTGTGAAACCTAACTCAACAACTCAACAGCTCTTGCCTTGCTACATTGGCAAGCATCTACTGAAATGGGCTTCAGCATCCACAAGCATATGACCACAGAAAATCTACGTATGGAGACCCTCAAAGCAAAAAGGCTTGTTATTCAAGCTGTGTGGAAGTCTGGGGGAGCAGAGCAATTGCAGATTGACAAAGAACTGCTCTGTTGTGCATCTTCTGTTCACTCAAAATATTACAACTGTCTGGACAAGCGAAGGGATGAACAGAAGAAGAAGGCAGGGGAGAAGATGAAAGCTGAAAAAGAAGAAATTGAAAAACTAAAAAGAGAAGAACTGATAACTGACTTGAATAAACAAGCTGGTCACTAAAGGAAGCAGCCAACAAGAAGGCCGAAGAAGCCCAAAAGCTTCAAAAGATTGATCTCATCTCTCGTTCAAATACCTTGACGCAGAAATCAAGGGGAAAGAAAGTAGAAGCTGAAAAAATTGAGAAACTGGTTTCAGAACTGAAAAAGAGGTAAAACGCATAAAAAGAAAAAGTTTGTAGCATTAGCTTATGACTTGTTGAAAGTTTTTGGGTTAAATAAAGAAAATGGTTTTGTGTGTTTTTTGGAAGTGAATTCAGTTTCCAGCATGGATTTAAAGGCTTAACTACCAGAAAAGTTAAACCATTTGGATAAACTTAGGAAATTCAACCTTACCAGTAAATAGACTATTCACTAAGTATATACATATAGACTATTCACTAAGTAATATCATTATGAGTGAACTCTAGAGTTACTAATGGAAGCCAATGGTCCGTGCTCTGAAATAAAGGTAGGTCAGTAGCTGTGTCTGTTTTAAGAGTAATGAGATTTATACGCAGTCTTTAGTACGGATTGGATATGGAAATTTTGTCAAATTGGGTCATAAAAGTTTGTAACAATTTGCAAATTTTGTGCCCTTTGTGAATTCTTGGGGTCTGTTTTATTTCATTTGTGTGCTGTCTTTGTGGATTGACCTCCATAGGGAAGCCAGGGGTTCTTTCAGCATGACTAGTTTCTCTGCCTTCTGGAAATTCTGTACTAGAAATTTCCTCTCTGCCTTCTGGAAATTCTGTGCTAGAAATTTCCTCTTTTCTTTCCCTCTCAGCATTTCTGCCTTGCTTCTTTATTTCTGTCATCTCTTCCTGTCATTTACTGCCTTGCTGGTCCATTCACGTGTATGTGTTCTATAAAGTATTATGCCTACTTCGCTCAAAGGAAGTGTGATATACAGAAGCAATTTTAGGTGCTTTAGGCCAGTTTTTGTATATGTTTAAGTGTCTTTAGTTACGCATTTATTTGTATTCAGGTTTATCTTTATAAACCCTCTGGTGATGAATTGGGCGGAGGGATCATTGCCAGGGGGCACATCTTTACGTGATATGAGCAAATGCATTGATATGTGCACTTAATTTTCTTTACAGGGTGCTCTGTCTGTGTGGTGTGTGTGTGTGTGTGTGTGTGTGTGTGTGTGTGTGTGTGTGTTGGTGTGTGTGTGTGTGTGTGTGTATGCATGCGTGTATGTGTTGTGCATGTTCTGAAATGGTTATAGCCTTGATGTGGCTATGCACAGTTGGCTGAGCTTAAAACAATAAAAATAAGAATAATATATAGTGACTGTGGAATAAGTGCAAAGTGTAAGAATGTTTTGAACAGATTGATGAATGTTACTATTACAGTGTTGGTGAAAAGATTGTGAGTGAAAGACAAATGAGTGTGAGTTGATCAAACGGATGTCCTGTGGTGTGTTAGGCTAGGAACTGTAGGATGATCGCATGCATCCAAACTCATGTCCTTGCTGACTTTCGTGAGGTTGTAGGAGACATTTTCACTTTTTCAAATGTAGAACTGTCATATGCATGCAAATTTTCCTCCCAAAATCAGTTCAGTTTTTGAATCAGGAGGAGTTTGAACCATATACATGAAATGTGTGTGTGTGTGTGTGTGAGAGAGACAGAGTATGTGTGTTTATGTGCGCGCGCGTGTGTGTGTGTGTGTGTGTGTGTGTGTGTGTGTGTGTGTGTGTGTGTGTATGCATGTGTGTGTGTGTTGTGCATGTTCTGAAATGGTTATAGCCTTGATGTGGCTATGCACAGTTGGCTGAGCTTAAAACAATAAAAATAAGAATAATATTTATTGACTGTGGAATAAGTGCAAAGTGTAAGAATGTTTTGAACAGATTGATGAATGTTACTATTACAGTGATGGTGAAAAGATTGTGGGTGAAAGACAAATGAGTGTGAGTTGATCAAACGGATGTCCTGTGGTGTGTTAGGCTAGGAACTGTAAGATGATCGCATGCATCCAAACTCATGTCCTTGCTGACTTTTGTGAGGTTGTAGGAGACATTTTCACTTTTTCAAATGTAGAACTGTCATATGCATGCAATTTTTCATCCCAAAATAATTCAGTTTTTGAATCAGGAAGAGTCTGAACCACATACATAAAAGGTGTCTGCAAGTGTGTGTGTGTGTATGTGCATGTTTGTGTGAGTATATGTGTAGGTGCATGCTTTTGCCTGAATGTCATGTGAATGAATGTGTTGAAATATGTTTAATAACTTGATAATTATTTCATTTCATGAAGTGTGTAAGGGGTGCATTTGCCTTTAAACATGATTAAATGATGCGTGATTTTGTTGAATGTCAATGTATTTTATGTTAATCATGTAACTGCATGAACACACGCATGTTCTCTCGCACACACACACACACACGCACGCACACTTACACGCACCTTTACACATATATATGCACATACATGCATGCAGTATACACTCACACTCACACACACACACACACACACACACACACACACACACACACACACACACACACACACACACACACACACACATACATGCTTACATACATGTGCATGCTTACACACACACACACAGGTACACACTCTTACAAAAACACATACACATGCATGCACACACATTCTCACACACATATGCATTCGCGTGTGTGCTGTCATACACACATATACACACACAATCAGAGAGAGGGGGAGAGAGAGAGAATAATGAGCTGATATAGAAAGTATATTATGCAATTTGATGGTTTTAATCATGCAGACTGTCAAGCCCTTTTTGTTTTGTTTGTTTTATATAAGATCACAATATCTGCTGCAATTCTTGTTTATTTTGACGTTGTTGCATGTGCTTTCGCAAGCTGTGTGTGAGTGATAACTTGTATGTTTTGCAGGTACATTAGATTTTCATAAGTTGGCTTGAGTAATGTTTTGCATAATAAACAGTGAATGCTCCACACACCCGCACAGCTGTTCTGCCTTGATTAAACTGACAGATGACATCTAATAAACACTGAAACTGTTCATAGTGTAGACAGATAAACGGATATTAATTTATACATGTAATACTAAGTCAACATTATAATATTGGAATATCATCATCATCATCATCATCAGGTGCCCTGCCGCATGGCGTTGGTGATCATGGACTTAATGATTACAATATTATATAGCGCAAAATCTTGATAAAAATCAAATCTAAGCGCTGAACAGACACATACACAGGCACGCACGCACACGCACGCACGCACGCACGCACGCACGCACACACACACACACACGCACACGACACACACACACCACACACACACACACACACACACACACACACACACACGGCTATAAATGGGGAAAAGGAAGAAAAGCAATGGAAAATTATAGAGAGCATATTATATACAAGATATATCAAAATCAATTTTCATTGCTCTCTTTCCCTCCAGCTTTCCCGTTGTGACCAGGTGCTCCAAATCCCCCTTCCTCATAAAATGGCCTATAAATGTTGCCTGTCTTTTCCTAATCTTCCTTATGAATGATCTACTTGTGTCTGCCTCCATCAAGACTGTCTTGTTTGTTTTCTTTGCTGTCCATGGAACTCTCAACATTCTTCTTAGAAACCACATCTTGGCTGCCTTAATCTTGTTCTGGCTTTGCTTGTTGACTGTCCATACCTCACATCCGTACAACAGTATTGGATCTATATAACATTCAAGAACTCTCTTCCTGATGTTAATTGATAGGCATTTGTTGGTAAGAATGCTTGTCATCTTCTTGAATGCTGTTTTGGCTTGGCGGATTCTACCGGCTATTTCTGATGTGCATCTGCTGTCTGATGAAATTATCGTTCCCAGGTATTTAAACTTATCAACCTGTGTCGAGTTGTGCCATTTGCTGTTACTTTGCTTGAGGGGATTTCATGTTTTTTACTGATCACCATGATTTCAGTCTTCCTGCTGTTTAGTTCCAACCCCTTACCTTTGCTTTCTATTTCTAGTATATTCACAAGGTTTTGTAGGTCCCTTTCATTTTCTGCAATTAGCACGGTGTCATCTGCGTATCGAATGTTGTTTATCATTTTCCCTCCAACCTTTAATCCAGGGTCTTCTTCTAGGTTTCTCATGCTGTTTTCGCTGTAAAGTGAAAACAGATCTGGTGACAAAACACAGCCCTGTCTGACTCCTTTTGATGTTTTGGAAAGAGCTTATATTGTTTTCTATTCTCATTGCAGCTGTTTGTTCCCAGTACATATTTCTTATTATTCATAGATCTTTTCCATCAACATTGAGTCTCTCCAGTTGGTTGATCAATTCTTCATGTCTTACTCGATCGAAAGCCTTGGTATAGTCAACAAAGCATAAATACAAATCCTTATTCATCTCAATTAACCTCTCTATGATAGTTCTTAGGATATATATGGCATTAATAGTTCCTTTCCCTTCCACAAGTCCACACTGTTCTTCTGCTATTTCTCTTTTGATTCTATTCCATGTCCTCATCATGATTATTCTTAACAGGATTTTTGTTACATGACTCATCAAACTGATTGTGCGATGGAGTTCGCATTCTATAGCCCCTGTCTTCTTTGGAAGTGCAGTGAAAATTGATTTTGACATATCTTTGGGGATTTTTCCAGTGTGGTAAATTTCATTTTGGAGGACTGTTATTTTTTCTATGCCAAATTCCTCCAGGGCTTCAATCATCTCTGTAGTAATGTTGTCTGGTCCTCGGGCTTTTCCTGGAATATCAGATTTATTTTATCAGCACAGAGCCACCGGGAACAGCAAGGAAAATGCCATGCAAAACATTGCAGACAGAAGATGAAATACTCATATTACAAGAAGATAGATTTTGTAAGACACCATAAATCATTCTCATAAATTGCTATTCGCCAAACTCATTTGGACTGGCTGTACATTACACGCTGTGCATTACACGCTGTGCATTACACGCTGTACATTACACGCTGTACATTACACGCTGTGCATTACATGCTGTGCATTACACACTGTGCATTACACGCTGTGCATTACACATAATCAAATATTAATAAAGCAGAGAACTCAAGGTTTTATTTAAGGAAGCTGACCACATTCTACTATGTTGTTGTACAGTCTGCATCTTTGATGGGCTTGTATGCTGGATGTTCTCCTGTTTCCATAAGCCAGCCATTGACATGACTTACAGGATCTTTAATATGCATATTTGATATTCTATCTTTAACGTGCATATTTGATATTCTATCTTTAACATGCATATGTGATGTTCTGTCTTTAACATGCATATTTGATATTCTATCTTTAACATCTTGATGGAGGCAGACACAAGTAGGTCATTCATAAGGAAGATTAAGAAAAGACAGGCAACATTTATAGGCCATTTTATGAGGAAAGGGGATTTGGAGCACCTGGTCACAACGGGAAAGTTGGAGGGAAAGAGAGCACCAGGTAGACCCAGGGAGAAAATACTAGATGGACTTGCAGAGTGGCTGAAGACAAGGAGGGTGGAAGAGATGCTTGAGGCAACAAGAGATAGACACAGATGGAAAGTCCATGATCGCCAACGCCATGGTCAGGGCACCTGATGATGATGATGATGATGATGATCTTTAACATGCAAGTTTGATATTCTATCTTTAACGTGCATATTTGATATTCTGCATATGTTGCTCTGGCAGATCTGCACACATATCAATCAGGAAGATCCAAAAATTTCCACACTTTATCCACCAGGTAGAGGCAGATTGAACCCAGGGCCTTCTGATTGAAAGTACAACTTTACACCGTTGACTGCTGTGCCCGTGTGTAATATGTATGTCCTGCGATATTAATTAAACACTGGTTCTGCAGAGATTTTCATACACATAGAAAAAATACATGAACTCAGATATGGACCAAGTTAAAAGAAAAGAAAACAGAAAATAACAAGTTGCTGTATTGATCATGTCTGTGGGTAGAGTTTCAGCAGACAGACAGCTAGCAAGGTTGTCTTGTCATGCTGTCATCGATTCTTTGTCATGCTGTCGTCAATTCTTTGTTTTTACTTTTCATCTTGACATCAGGAATATTAACTTGTTCTTTTGCAAGTGATTTGGTTCAGAACGATCATTCTTTTTAGACACCTCTGTGTGTGTGTGAGTGTGTGTGTGTGAGTGTGTGTGTGTGTGTGGTGTGTGTGTGTGTGTGTGTGTGTGTGTGTGTGTGTTTTGTGTATGTGTGTTTTGTGTAAAACTGAATAGAAAGGTTATATTACATATAATGTAGAGCTTTATCTTCTAAACATGTTTTTATAACTCATCAGCAGTTCACAGCTTTCACTAAAATTTGGCAAAAATCCACCCACAAAAAAACAGAAAATCTTGTTCACATGTTGTCACAGACAGCTGCACATACACTCAAAACATTTACACATATGCTCACACATGCACACTCACACACACACACTCACACACACACACACACACACACACACACACACACACACACACACACACACACACACACACACACACACACAAAAACACACACACACACACACACACACACACACACACACACACACACACACACACACACACACACACACACACACACACACACACACACACACACACACACACACACCGTCTAATATCACTTATAGTGAAAAGACGTTAAATCAAGCAACGAACGAACGAACACACACACACACACACCAGTTTTTTAAAGGAGGGTTTAGAAAAGGAAGATTAAAAATAAGGAGATTAAAATTAAAAAAAGAGATGAATAAAAAAGGACACGTGTTGCCCTCAAGCAGCAATATAAAAATATTTGATCATCGTACTTATTTTGTTGGTACAGAACCATTAGGAGTGGCAAGGTTAATGCCCTGTCTGAAATGTTTAGTACAGAGCCATTAGGAGTGGCAAGGTTAATGCCCTGCCAAACATTTCAGACAGAAGGTGATGTGCTCCTATTGTTAGCAGACAGATGTTTAAAGGTTTCCAGCAAGAGAGACATGTAAGATACATGGCCTGCGGTATTGATTGGATTGGCTAGCTTTCCAGACACGAGAAAGTGGTTTTAAACTCTCAGAGAGACAGAGTTGTCATATTGATTGTGTCTGTGGGTGTAGTTTCAGGCAGACAAGAAGTTAGCTTGTCTAGTCATGTTGGCATTGATTCTTCGTTTTTAGAGTTTGTCTTGATAATCACAAATAGGCATCAAGTATATGCCAAATTGTGTCCTTGAGGATTTTTTTTTTTTTTGAAGCATTGTAAGATTTCTCGCATATTGTTTTGCCCACACTGTGCAGGTGGTATGTTGCTGCACAGTCTACACTCTCCATATTCAGTGTGCATGAATTCTGGGCATTTTCATGTTTTACAAGCCAGCCACTAACATGATTTACAGGATCTTTAACGTGCTTATTCGATATTCTGCATGCGTATACACGTGAAGAAGGTTTAGGCTTTAGCAGGTCTGCACACATGTTGTTCTGACAGATCTGAAAAATATCCTTCTTTACCAACCAGGTGGAGTTGTCTAAGCAGTTCGGTCCCAGGATTTTCTGATTGGAAGTCTGAAGTTTTCGTGTTTATCGTCTGTTGTTTTGTTTTGTTTTGTGTTGTTTTGTTGTTCTTTTTTGTTTTGTTGTGTTTTCCTATAGTATTGTGTACTTTGGCAAGTCAATTGGTTCAGTTAT
Organism: Monoplex corrugatus; assembly: GCA_030674185.1. Classification (NCBI taxonomy): domain Eukaryota; kingdom Metazoa; phylum Mollusca; class Gastropoda; order Littorinimorpha; family Ranellidae; genus Monoplex; species Monoplex corrugatus. Next base: position 56,797,091 of record CM060315.1, on the reverse strand, counting down.
TCATTCTTTCTTAGGGGGCTGTCTGTGTAGGTTTGAATATGCTTACATATATGTGTGAATGAATGTTAGTGCTTATGTGCGTCTGTGTGCATACATGCATGTGTGTGTGTGTGTGTGTGTCTGTTCGTGTGGGTGAATGTGTGTGAGAGTAGATGGCATAAAGGTTTTTGTCATTAGCAGAGCATGCACTTCTACTTTAGAGATGGATTGAAATCTAGGATAAGGATTACATGCACACTCACAACATATACTACACGTCATTATTGAAGGGCCAGGAACGTTTTTGAGTCAATTTTTGAAAGGAGAAATAACCTATTTTCTCTTACTCTTTTCTCCAATTCGTTGCCGTAACTGAATGGATAAGAGCTCAGACAACATTGCAGTTTCCTTTTGGCACGTGTTTGGGGATTTGCCGATTTGCAATGGGCGGCCCAAGGAAGACAATTTCCACACGAAATTGTCGAATCTTCAGCAGGGTCTCTCTGACGACGCAGGCAAGGTAGCGACAAAATTCGCTTTGCACGTGCAAGGCAAGCCCTTTTTGAACACTACTCCAGCCAAAGTTGCCCGCAGACGAGGATAAAAAGGACCCGTTCTTGGTTCGTTTTAACCATGCTTGCAAGACGACGGATGACGGATGAGCAGCGGGGGAGAGCCCTCGCTCTGCTTGATGAAGGCCTAGCGCAGCGGGAAGTTGCTAGACGACTTGAAGTGTCGCATTCCACAATCCAGAGACTGCTGGAGCGCTTCAATGAGACTGGAGCAGTCCAGGAAAGGCGTCACACGGGTCGACCCAGAGTAACGACAAGACAGCAAGACCGCTACCTTGCCCTCTCCGTCCTGAGGGAAAGGGCATCCACTGCGGTGACCTTGAGGGGTCAGCTGAGGGACGCAACAGGTGCTAACATCAGCTGCAGCACGGTGAGAAGACGGCTACATGAGGCAAACTTGAGGTCACGGAGATCGGCCGTCCGACCCGTGCTGTCACTGGTCAACAGAGTGCGCCGCATGACCTGGGCCAGGGAGCACGTGACCTGGACAAGGCAACAGTGGGCCCGGGTCTTGTTTTCGGATGAGTCCAGGTTCACCCTGACCTTTAACGATGGCCGTGCTCGGGTGTGGCGACGTCAAGGGGAGAGGTTCGCTGACGCCACTGTCCAAGAGCATAACCGGTATGGCGGCGGGTCGGTGATGGTGTGGGGTGGCATGAGCCGTGGTACCCGGACCCCCCTGCTCCCCATTGACGGCATCCTGAACGGGGTCCGGTACCGGGACGAGGTTCTGGCGGCCGTGGCACTGCCTGCGCTTGTGGACCTTGGTCAAGGCGCCATCTTCCAGGACGACAATGCACCTGCGCATCGAGCACGCCTTGTGACCGACTTCCTGGAGCAGCATGAAGTCGTCCGTATGGCCTGGCCAGCGTGCTCACCTGACCTGAACCCAATTGAACACCTCTGGGATGTGCTCGGGAGGCGCATCAGGGACAACCACCCCCCACCGGGCACCCTGGCCAGGCTGGTCGACATCCTGCAGATCGAGTGGGCGGCCATCCCTCAGGACACACTCCGTACCCTTGTGGGGTCGATGCATCGGCGCTGTGAAGCATGCATCCAGGCTCGGGGCGGACACACGCGATATTGAAAACAGATTGGCCAAATCTGACACTTTCTGTTTTTTGAAAAGGGGGGGGATGTTCCTTTAAATGCATGTGCTGTTCACTAATGGGTCATTGTGCTAATTTCTTTTTCCAAAACAGGTGTGGAAATGATGAAATAAAACATAGAATCAATTCTAAACATTGTCAATTATTTCAACTTAAAATTAGAGAGGAAGGAAGAAGTGGCCCTTAAATTATGATTAGGAGTATATATGCATACATCTTCATGCAGTCATGCACAGAGGGATGTAAACTTACGCACAACCACACACTTACTCATATACCCCATTGAGACCAAAGTTCCAGGAGAACATTTCCTCTCTCTCCTTTCGCTCTTTCAATACATGAGGAAAAAAGTTTGCTTCAGGCAGCTTGGAATAGAATTGTGTAGGAGACTGTTTCTTTGCGAGAGTATTGATTTCAGCTGCGACTCGATCCCTTTTGACGGTGTAGTGATCTCTTATTCAGTTATGTATTTATTTTTTCAAATATTCACATGGATTGATTTTTTCAAATATTCAGATTTTTTTTTATTCCAGGTAGGCTATATGTAGACATGCAGATTTGCACACCACTATACAGGCTGCATGTTGACATATGCCACAGGACACTGACATGACTTTCATGATCTTTAGCCGGCATATGAGTATTTGATGTTTTGCATGAATATACACCTGAAAAGGGTTTAAGCGCCAACAGGTTTGTAAGCATGTTGGGAGATTGGTAAAAATCAACACCCTGTACCCACCAGGCAGGAGGTATCCCGATAGGATCAAACCTAGATTTTTCAATTTAAAGTCGGAAATCTAACCCACATCAGCTTTTATCCTGGCAGAGAACAGTCGATGCAGGAAGGTAGGGCCAGCTGTTTCATAAACTGTATTAATGCTTGCAGTTACATCAGAAAAATAATATTTACATATGTTGTGAGTGCCCTGAAAACGTGTTTAGAGGACGTTGCAACAGTCACAAGGAAACAAATCACATACATCCAAAAACTTTTCCTCTTGTCTTCCAAATTGGAACAAAGCAATCAATTTTCGTGTGAAAAAATCAAATCAGCATTCAGAGGGAAAGATTGACAAATTTTGTTTGAAGTCGAAATTTTTGTATAATTTTTTTGGGGGAAGGTCCATTGTTTGGGTAAAGGGTGTATTTAGAGATCATAACAAAAAAATTAAGTCCAGAAGTTCTGTGTATTTGTCCATACGTGTGTGTGTGTTTGTGTGTGTGTTTAAACCAATCAGTTATGTAGTCTGTAGCCCACTGGACCAGGAAAGCTACACTGAGGTTGATTGAGATTAATTTTTTTAATGAAATGAATAGCTTAAGAGTGAACATTTTAGTTGAGCACACTGCATCTCATAGACTGTTTCTTTGGAAGAGATCAGCAAATGTTTTCTAGAAGAAAACTGCAATCTTCTGGATTATCTTGTTTACATTGATTGATTGAATCAGAAATAACTGGTTTTCTTGTTATGCCATTTTTACACTCACTGTGTGCCCTCTCACTTCCAAGGCTGTGTAATTCTAATAGAACCAGTAGATTGTGAATATTAAAGAAAGAAAGATTCTACAAATAGTTATTTTTCCCTCCTGCTTAGAAATTATGCAGTAAGAGATTCTGAAGAGTGTCAGGTTTATTGAACATCAAAATTGCAAACTCAGAAAAAATGTCCACAGTCTTATATATCGGTTTGGTTTTTTTATTTTTTTATTTTTTTTATTTTTTCATTCTGTTGTTTAGATTGTTTTTGTTGTTGGTAGTTGTGTGTGTGTGTGTGTGTGTGTGTGTGTGTGTGTGTGTGTGTGTGTGTGTGTTTTGGCATGTTTTGTTGTCCATTCCAAACTTACACCATGACGAAGTCAGGATTCCATCTGCATTCTCGGACAATATGATATTTGTCATTGTTTGAGATGTAAAGCTTCCCCAGTTGATGTTCTCACTGTTCCCAAGCCAAGACCATAATCAGAGATGTCCTTAACCACAGTATCTGGGCCAGGGTTATGTAATAATGTAAGTCAGGGTGAACGTTTGCAGAGACACGGTAGTTCATACACTGCTGCACGTACTGCAGCAGAACAGGTGTTAATGATAATCAGTATGTGCATCCGTTTATACGTGTGTTTTTAACTCTTTGACTCCCGCATCCTATCCACCGACAGCAAAAACTTGACTAGCATGGTTGACAGTGTAAGATACTGTTGGACAGGGTATGGGAGTGAAAGGGTTAAATGGAGTATTGCCCTTAGGAGGGTATGGGTCTATTGTCTGTGTCTAAGGGATACTCTACTGAGACATCAGAGTTTATGTTCACTTGTTGTTATTGTTTTGTAATAATCTTTTGAAAATGTAATGTGCATGGTTTTGGAAAGAATTGAAACATTACAATTTGAAAAGTCTCATTTGGACTGAGGAAACGATACTTGAGTGTTTAAATTCTGTTTGTCTGCATTGGTTACTTTGATATTTTATGATAGTCCAGAAATTTTATTGCATTTACTCAAAAATGGATTTTGTTTCATTTTCTTATTTGTTATATAAGTAACTAGATGGAATGGTTTCCTGCAAACTAATTTGAGGCACTTTTTGCAAATAGAAATTCTGGTTATTGATAGCAGACTATCTGCTCAGACGGATGGGTGATGATCGATATGAACCCTTTTAAACACTACTGTTAATTTTTTTCTAAAACTGAAATTGGATTTCTGATGCTGAGCAGTACAAGATCTGTTCTACTAAGTGCAGCCACGCATTGATCAACTACTATTGAAATTTTTTTAAACTGAAATTGGATTTCTGATGCTGAGCAGTCCAAGATCCGTTCTACCAAGTCCAGCCATGCATTGATCAGCAAACCAGTCACTGACAGCTTCATCTACTTTGGGTAGTGTTAATTTTCCGTATTAGCCCTTTAACTTTTTCACCCTATTCACTAGCTTCTTGCTGGAAAGACTTAATAATAATGATACTTTGTTTTCCAGTAGTAGAAGTTACTTTTCAAACTTTCCATGGTTTGCGTGCGGGGTGTTTTCATGTTTTTATAAACCCACCACTGACATGACTAACAGGATCTTTAACGTGTGTGGTTTGATATTCTGCATACATACACACATGAAGGGAGTTTAGACACTAGCAGGTCTGCAAACATGTATATCTGGGAAATCAGAAAAATGTTCAGAAAAATGTCCACATCTACCCTCCAGGCAGAGGTGTCTTGGCAGATCAAACCCAGAACCTACTGATCAGAAGTCAAACACTTACCCGCTTGACTGCTGCGCCCAAGACAACACACAATAATTTTTTTCCCACTTCAGGACCCAGCAGATGGAAGGTTAAGACAGAAGACATTTCTTTCCACATGAAAACCATTGTAGTTAAGGACTCAGTAGATGGAGGGTTAAGACAACAGAAGAAATTTCTTTTCCACGTCAGGCAGGACCACAGTAGTTAAAGACCCAGCAGAGGGAAGATCAATACAACAGAAGATAAGGGTCTTCTCCATTGTAGAACAGCAATACGTTGAGGACCTGGTAGGGTATAGGATGCTTAAACTGGTGAGGTTCATTATCTGACAAAATGTTTTTTTTACAACAGAAGATAAGATTCTTCTCCGTTGTAGAATAGCCATACGTTGAGGACCTGGCAAAGGTATAGGATGCTTACACTGGTGAGATTCATTGTCTGACAAAATATTTTTTCCACTGCAGGACAGTAGTGAGTTAAGGATCCAGCATAGGTATGGGGTTGTTAGATTGCTGGGATTCATCTGCTAACAGAATAATTCTCTTCCACTTCAAGACAGTAGTAAGTTAAGGACCCAGCGTAGGCGTAGATTCTTAGATTGATTGGATTCATCTGCTGATAGAATAATTCTTTTCCACTTGAGGACAATAGTAAGTTAAGGATCCAGCGTAGGCATAGATTCTTAGATTGTTTGGATTGATCTGATGACAGAATAATTCTTTTCCACTTGAGGACAGTAATAAATTAAGGACCAGCGTAGGCATAGATTCTTAGATTGTTGGGATTCATCTGCTGATAGAATAATTCTTTTCCACTTGAGGACAATAGTAAGTTAAGGACCCAGCGTAGGCGTAGATTCTTAATTGTTGGGATTCATCTGCTGACAGAATACTTCTTTTCCACTTGAGGACAATGATAAGGTAAGGACCCAGCGTAGGCATAGATTCTTAGGTTATTCGGATTCATCTGCTGACAGAATCATTCTTTTTCACTTGCGGACAATAATAAAGTTAAGGACCCAGAGTAGGCATAGATTCTTAGATTGTTTGGATTCATCTGCCGATAGAATAATTCTTTTCCACTTCAGAACAATAATAAATTAAGGACCAGCGTAGGCGTAGATTCTTAGATTGTTGGGATTTATCTGCTGACAATTCTTTTCCACCACAGGGCAGTAGTCAGGTAGGAACCCAACAGAGGTACGGTGGTGTGCTGTAGATTAGTGAGGTTCATCCCGTGCAGCAGTATATGATGTGTCAGAGCAAACATGACGACTGAATGCGTATAGCATGTTGAGCAAAGAGCTGTCGCCTTGAGCTATGCATGAATGTTGATGTGCGGAATTGTGTGGTTTGCAGGTCCCCTGTGTGTGTGAGAGAGAGAGAGATATGTGTGTTTGTGTGTGTGTGTGTGTGTGTGTGTGTGTATGTGTGTGTGTGAGAGAGAGAGTATGTATGTTTGTATGTATGTGTGCGTGTGTGTGTGTGTGCGCCATTCATTGCGGTGTGAATAAACTTTTACACTACATATATTACGGTGTCAGGGTGAAAGGGGATGATGTTTTTTCAGTCCACCAGCTTTGAAAGGAAGCAGAAGCAATACAAATTGTCACTGTGTGTGTTGGGTGGGGTGGATGGGTATGTGTTTGTGTGTCTGTGTGTGGCTTGCAGGTTTTTTTGTTTTGTGTGTAAATTAACCTTTTTCTGCTTACTTCAGAGTCTCGTCAACTGCCCTAGTAGGAAAAATAACCAAATTATTAATTAAAACAGAGAAAGGGAGAGAGAGTGTGTGTATGTTTTGTGTGTGTGTGTGTGTGTGTGTGTGTGTGTGGTTGTTTGTTTGTTTGTTTGTTTGTGTGTTGTTGTTTAGTCACTTTTGGTATGTCATCTGTTTGTTAATGTTGAAACTCTCCTTGCACTAATAATAATTTAGGGGATATTTATAACTTGAAACTTGAGTGTGCCCACATGTTCATGTACGTGAGTACATGTCATTGAGAGAAAGAGAGAGTTAGAGACAGGGTGAGAAGTGGGGAGGGGGGGGGGGCAGAAAGTGGGACGACATTTTGACACTGTACAGCCTTCAGCAAAGGAAGTCTTAAAAACAGGGGGAGACTTTGTGCATATGCATGAGACTGCACACCGTGCCTTTCCATTTTCCTTCTCTCTCTTTCTCTCTCTCTCTCTCTCTCTCTCTCTCTCTCTCTCTCTCTCTCTCTCTCTCTCTCTCCTCTCCCCTCTCTCTCTGTCTCTCTCCCTCTCTCTCTCTGTCTCCCTCTCTCTCTGTGTCTCTCCCTCTCTCTGTCTGTCTGTCGCTCTCTCTCTCTCTCTGTCTCTCTCTCTCTCTCTCTCTCTCCCTCTGTTTCTGTATCTGTCTGTCTGTCTGTCTCTCTCTCTCTATCTATCTATCTATCTATCTATCTATCTATCTATCTATCTCTCTTTGTCTGTCTCTTTGTATCTCTCGTCTCTTCTCTCTCTTTGTCTGTCTCTCAGTCTCTCTCTCTCTCTCTCTCTGTCTCTCTCTCTCTCTGTCTTCTCTCTCTCTCTTTCTTTCTTTTTCAAACAACATACAGTTGTATACTAGAGTACATGAAGCAGAGGCCTGGTTGACGTTAAGTTCTTGCCTTCCTTTTGGAGCACACAGGTTCAACTCTGACTCATAAGATGAAAAAAAAAAAAAAGAGTACGGAGCCTCCAGTCCACCTAGCTGTGAATGGATACGGGACTGTTCAGGGTTGGGAAAGGTAAATCAGCAAGAAAGAGGATATGGCCAAAGCAGCAAGAAAGAGGAAATGGTCATCATATTCTTTTGATCCTGGTAGCGAGAAAAGTTGAAATCTGTACCACCTCACTCCTCTGCAAATTCAGGGTTATGGGACATGCTTTTCCCATTGTCCGTGTTTTTTGTTTGTTTGTATGTAAGTTTGTTTTTCAGAAAACGGCAGATTGTATGTAACTATTTTTTTTTAAAGTAAACGACAGATGGTTTGTAAAGGTATTTGAATCGCCCTCGTATATATTGTAGTACGTTGCAATTCACCACTATTTGCACCTTGATGTCTTTCTCCTCTTCCTTTTTTTCTTGATGTATCTTGACCCTGGTAGCAAGAAAAGGTGAAATCTGTACCACCTCACTCCTCTGCAAATTCAGGGTTATGGGACATGCTTTATCCCCCCCCCCCCCTTCCTTTTTTCCCATTGTCACTCTCTTTTTCACCCTCCTGACCCCACCCCCATGCATGCATGCACCCATTTAAGCACATATACACAGTTACTGCAGATAACACATACACACACATACACACGCATGTGCATGGACACACACACACAGAGCATGCACATGCGCACGCACACACACACACACACACACACACACACACAACACACACACACACACACACACACACACACACACACACACACACACACACACACACACACACACACACACACAAATGTCAGGTCAGGACGTCTGCTCCCCTTCAGAAAGCATAGCAGTGTTTGCATAGAGAAAGTAACAGACTGACAGCTCATCAAACAATGCATTAGTTTGCACATTCCAGTCAGGGCAGATTTGTTTTGAATAGAGTACGTGACTCAATAGGCTGCCACTGACAGAACGAAACTTAATGAAATCATGAATAGGTAGGCCTACTGACAGTCCCTTTGATAAACAGATATGAACCTTCAACTGTATAGGTTTATTCTGGTGTCGACCTGCGTTAGGTTGAGCTCTGTGTGTGTGCACGTTTGTGCGCAAGTATGCGCGCGTGTGAGTGTGTGTGCACACGTGCATGCATGAGCACATGCATACCTGCCTGCCTGCCTGGCTCTATTTTCTCATTCTTCTGTGTGTGTGTGTGCATGACACACACATGAGTGTGTGTGTTAGAGAGACAGACAGACAGACAGAGATTTGTGAGTTTAGAATGTATGTTCATATCTAGATGGAGAAAGATTCATACTTAGATGGAGAAAGAAATTAGTGATTTTAGAACGTGTGCACATACTATCTTGTACTCATTCTTTGTCATTGACTATGTTTCAGGCTCAGTTCAAGATAGAAAAGGTGTCAGACACTGCCAACATGATTGAATGCGATGGTATTGGTTTTGAAAACAAGCAGTTTGGAGAGTAAGGACAAACGTGATGAAACTACTTTCCACCTTTGAGAACATGAACTGCTTCGCCAGGATTGAAAAGGAGAGCATGGACATATTTGCAAGGGTGACGATCATCTCGTTTCATTTGCTGTGGTGTGATTCCCCCCTCCACTACTCCCAATGGGTGGTGTATTACGTCAAGGCTGTGTATTTAGATAAGCCGCTTGAAAAGCTCTTAGCATTTACTGTGTCTCATCTCCCATTCACATTTCTTTCACTTCCCAAGTTTTGGACATTGTTCTCCCTGTTTTGCTTCCAGTCTTGTTGAGAAGCCCTGACTTGAAACTGTTCAAGAAACAAGAAACGCTTAAAAATATGTTGTGTTAACTTGATTTAGAACTAAACTTTACATGAAAAAAAACACACAAAAACAAAAAATACAGTGGAATTAAAGTATACTAGGAAGCATGAAAAGATAAAAGAGAGTCAAACAGTACACACATAATCATGAGGATTAGAGCTCTTTTCGTGAATCCTACAATAATTACAGTAAATCACATAAATTAACCATACATCTCATGTGAATATGTATGCTGTTGTTTACACAATAAAGAAAGTAGTAATTGTATATACGCTTTTATCTCTGTATTTTCTCTTCTCTCTCTCTCTCTCTCTCTCTCTCTCTTTCTCTCTCTCTCTCGTCTCTCTCTCTCTCTTCTCTCTCTCTCTCTTTCTCTCTCTTTCTGTCTCTCTCTTTCTTTCTGTCTGTCTGTCTCTCTCTCTCTCTGTCTCTCTCTCTCTCGCGCGCGTGCGTGCATGCGCGCTGACACACACACACACATTTAACTCAAAAACTCGTGGTAATTTTCAAAAAATGATGGAACAGATATGCAGAATTTAGTATAGCAAACACAAGAAAGCAGACTGTTGAATGCTGTGCAATAAATATACTGTTATGACATATGTGTCCACTTGTGCAAAACTCATCATCATGTTGTACTGAGAATTCATGGGATAAGTATATCAACAAATAAAGACAATGACATTAGAAAATTAAGGAAACAGGGTATCGGACTTAAAGGTCCCCAGACATGTAGTCACAAAAAAGGCATTTTTGCCGTGCCTTCTCTTTTTCGATTTATAGTTATTTCCAAATAACTGCCCTCATCACATGAGTAAAAATGTCAAGTCTGTGGTATGCTTGTATCTTCTCCGATTTGAGTTTACTGCTCGAGTGAAATCATTAAATCTTTGGTTTGTCTCTGGCTTCTCAATAAAAGCTACTGAAATTGATTTATACTTGTCACTTGATGTGTTTGTAGCTTCTGAAAAAGCGTCTGGGTTTGTATTTATACATGCTAGTGATTGTTGTTTGAGTAATACCATCGGATCCATCGTGTATTTATTTCTTCTCTGAAGTAATCACATTTGCACTTACTGTGTGAATGAGACTATTCAGTCTTTGATGTGTTAGTACCTTTTTTTTTCAAAGCTATTGGGTTTTAGCTTTACATGTGAGATTGTGGAGACATGTTGTTTTCGTTTATTTAATTAAGTTTGTTGTTATTTCATTTTAAAGTACCAGTGGTTTAACATGTGTTTATATTCATGAATGATGTGATAATGTTGCCACGTAATATAAAGTAAAAGCATCAGCATTGCGTGAGCAAGATCGACTCTTTGTTGTGCTTGTATTTGCATAAACTGTACTCTACACCAATTTCAACAGTGTGGTTGTATGAACGAGTTTGCATTTGTAGTTAGTACATGTATATATGTCATCTATTGAAGCTACCAAATCTGAGCTTTACATGTATCTACCTCTTGACTGAGTGAGATTGTTTAATTGGAATTTCTTCTTTTGAGCGAGATTGTCTGATTTGAAATCTTTTACAATACGTTGAGACTTTAATGGCTTTGAATGAATTTGTATTAACAATGAAACTGTTCTCTCCTTGGAGGGCATTAAAGCTTATGCATTTCGATATCTTCTGTGACATTCATCATAACTGAGGCTGCAATACACGGCTCCTTCAGGCTTCCTGCAATTTATAGAGTTACATAGATTGGACCTTTGTCTGCGTGAAACACAAAGGAACCTTTATTGGTTGTCTTCATGTTGCTATTACTAGTATTCATTGTGTGCTATTGGTGAATATCGTTTGTAAATCTCCATGATGTTTTATTATGGTTGAATCACCTGGAGTTACAGTGTAGTTGCAAGGAACTCTGTTGACAGTTCAGAAATGGAAATAAAATAGTTTAATTCATCATGTCAGTTTGTGTGAATGGGTGTTCTTACAGACGAAAGCATGTTAAAATGTGCGTGTTAGAATGTGTTTGACAATGCTTGCTCTGGAAATGTTTCAGTTTCAGTTTCAGTTTCTTAAGGTAATGTATCCATGCTCAAAATAAATTCCACACGCACTTACACCGCAGATGCCATGTGATATAGAAGATCCATAATGACCATGGCATAAGACATAAACCCATGCATAACTTCTGTGATCGAGTAAAGTCCTGAGTTCCTGAAATGGCCAATCAACCAACTGACTAAGTTACAAAGTGACTAAACAAGCAGTTTTTGCTTATTGCACATGTTAAAGTAAACTCAACTGAGGTCCTGATACTGATAAGCGCTGGGGTCTTGTTCATGGCTACAGTGGCGTTATTGGAGAAATAAATGAAACGTTTCACTAAACACATGTGTTTTACTCTCTCTCTCTCTTTCTCTCTCTCTCTCTCTCTCTCTCTCTCTCTCTCTCTCTCTCTCACACACCACACACACACACACACACACACACACACACACACACATGCGCGCGCGTGCAACTATAGAGAGTGAAAGAGGAGCAAGCTTGGAAAGAAATAGTTTCGAAAAGAAGCCACGTTCACCGGTTAAACAACATACAAATTTGCACACAAAAAAGCTTTTGTGCCTAAGAAAGTATATTTACTATTTGGCTTTGAGCAAATTTATAGCATACATTTTAACTGATAAGATGTCCCAACAAACACGCAGACAGTTCAAAGTTCAAAATATTTTATTCTTTAACCTCTTGTCGGGGTATAGAAGACAACACAACCATCGTTAAAAAATACCCAAAGAAATGAAAAGTTGCAAACGAAAGATACGTAACTGCAGACATTAAACAAATTTCCCTGTTAAGCAAAGTACGTTACACTTTTTTGTTGAGCACCCAGAAGATTACGTAATAAAAACACCGATTCTACAGAAATATTTTGGGGGGACAAAAGTCTTTCCTACTTATCTCCCTTCCAAAGGCTTGCTGTCGACGTAGACCAACTTCAAAAACGTTTTGTAATCAGTCTTCATGAAGCACAACAGTGCCGTCCATCTTGCCGATTTGGGGTAGTAGTGCCTTGAATGAATACATCCTATTAGTGTGACTGTCTCTTCCCTACCTCCTTCTCTTTCTCTCTACAAGTGTTACCCTTTTACTCTTCAGAGAATCATAGGATAGTAAATCTCTTCCTTTATGAAGATTTACAGAGAGAAACCTCTTAACAGAGAATTACGGAGGTAAACCGCTTCTTTTCCATTGAACTACAGACAAATTTCTTTTACGGAGAATTAACGGAGATAAACCTCTTCCTACAGAGGTAAACTGCTTCCTTTACATTGAACTACAGATAAATTTCTTTTACGGAGAATTAACAGAGATAAACCTCTTCCTTTAGAGGTAATTACAGAGATAACCCTCTTCATTTACAGACAATTACAGAGATAATTTCGACCTTTAAAGAGAATTACAGAGATAACCTCTTTACGAAGAACAACAGAAAAAAACTCTTCCTTTGCAGAAACTACAGATGAAACTCTTCCTTTGCAGAGAATTACAAACTCTGTAGGAAACTGTAGATAAATATTCCCATGCGGGAACTACAGATGAACATCTTCCTGTACAGAGAATTACAGAGATAAACCTATTCTTGACAGAAAATTACAGAACGCTCATCCTCTACAGAGAACCACTGAGGCAGTCTCTGTCATTTACAGCAAAACTGGGAAAGACTACCTCCAAACTGATAGTGGGACTACCATCCCCAATCCGGTGGGTCGGAGATGGCGGACGACCTTTCGATATGGAGGTTAACTGCAAAAGAAGCCAAGCTCGCCTGGACGACTAAGCAGTCACGGACTAGCTAGTGATGGTTTCTGTCAGGACGGAGTGGGATGACACTTGACAAGAAGATCACACCTAGAAAACACCCTATATATATGTCCTATGACGGAGCCTTCAAGTGAATAAGGACCACCTAAAGCCCTAACCTTCTGCGCTCATGGGATAGGTCTCTCTGCCATGTTATAAGGAATGGATAAGACCTACAGAAAGCGCCTTCTAACAACCATGACACCATGCAGTATAATGCAAATGTCTATACCGCCATCTATATCAGACCAGAACGGCGTTTGCCTATTGAAGTCCTTTCAATTCAGGGTGCAGCGCTGGGTCCTTCGCCTTAACAGGATCCACCCTCACTTACGTGAAAGGGATGTGGGAAGAAAGCCACTTATAACTCCTCTGACCACTAGGCTCTATGGCAGCCAGCAGGATCTGGAACAAAACGCTCACATTCGTCGCCAGATGTGGCCTGATCATGTAGACAGTAAGTGAAAGAAGAAAAATTTACGGCAAATTACAGAAGTAACCTTCATTTACAGAGAGGTCAATCGCCTTTTCCAGGTTATCATCGAGGTAACCTCTTGTCATTTACAGAAACCACAGGCGAAACTTGTAAAAGAGAATCATAGACATAACAAGTGGTCGTAGAGAATCACGTGCGTAACGTTATGTATTACTCTTCTTTTGTAAAGAGACATCTGGTATCAACGAAAATCTCCACAAACCATCGAGACTGGTTCACGTCTTGGACAACAACAACAACAACAACAACAACAACAAAATATATATATATATATATATATATATATATATATCCCTGCCCTGCTAAGCCTTACTTTCTCTCCCACCACTCTCTCAGAGGCTTGCAGACACACACACACTCTTCTACACGTTAAACTTGCCTCAAAAACCTAGTGCTGAAATGAACATGACTTGGCATCAGTCTCCGCGAAGCACAACAGTGCCGTCCAGTTTGGTGATCTTGCTGAGAGCCTTGGCCGCAACGTCACGCCACTTGTCCTCGGCAGAGAGCTGCTCCTCCAAAGGGTTGCCCACCAGTACGATCTCCTTCAGGCAGAGCAGATCGTTCATTCGGTTCAGCTCCGCCATGTCCTTTATAAGGTTGTTGGCTATATACAGCACCTGGATAAAGGGTTGTGTAGCTCACTATATAGAGCCGTGGACTTAAGATCTGACATCTTGCGCTCAATCCGAGTCTACAACATAAAAACTGGCCTGTTCGTTGTCCATCTTAATGCCCCAATCATTCTGGTATTGCCAGTTTGGTAGTTCTTTGGTCTCTGTTCAGGACCTTACCAAACATATCGGGTTCTGTGCAGGCTTGAGAAGTCTGTCATATTATCACTGGCAGCTTTGTTTGGACCGCGTAATGGAACTGTCCGAGTGTTATGGATCCCTCAGGAACGAATTCAAACTCAATTCTGTGGAGCACATTTGAACATACATGTATATTTTTGCTGGTGTGGCTTATCAGTGATTCTGCTGAACTGGATGAAAAAAAAGGGCACTCAAAACAATCGGCTTTAGGTTTGCTTGTTCGTTGTTTGTTTGTTTGTTTGTTTGTTTGTTTGTTTGTTTTCTTGTTTGTTTGTCTCTGGCTGACTGTTCTGTTAGCCATCCTGAAGCAGACTTGTTTGTTTGATTGTTTGTTTGTTTGTTTTGTTTGTTTATCTCTGGCTGACTCCGTTCTGTTGGCCATCCTGAAGCAGACAGTTTATATTCCAAAAACAAAGACAGAAACCTAAATTTGTATGGTTTATATTCCAAGAACAAAGACAGAAACCTAAATTTGTGTAGTTTATATTCCAAAAACAAAGACAGAAACCTAAATTTGTGTAGTTTATATTCCAAAATCAAAGACAGAGACCTAGATTTGTATAGGATTAAAAACGCGTTAAAATGGTACATTTCAAGCGCGCACGTGCATAAGCACATGGCTATTCACGTACCTATATGCCCACCCACCCCTTAAAGCCATGTCCCATCCCATCCGTTTATCTACCATACATAGAAAGAGAGAGGGAGGCATTTGGCGGACTTGAAAAGATGCTCTCTGGTTTTTAGTCTCCTTTGCTTTGAAATGGGAAAATTGACAGCAGCAATAGTCAGATAGGTAACGCTAAGGACTTCCAATCGGATGGTGTCTGTGCAATCTTGTCTGGGTATCTTTCGCCTGTTGGGTCATCATCATCGTCATCATGTGTCCTGCCGCATGGCGTTGGCGATTGTGGCCCTCCATATGCATCTATCCCTTGTCGCTGCAAGTACGTCTTCCACCATCTCTGTCTTCAAACACCCTGCAAGTCCGTCCAATACTTTCTCCCTGGTGTTCTCTTTCCCTACAGCTTTCCCTTTGTGACCAGGTGCTCTAATTCCTGTTTCCACATAAAATGGCCTATAAATGTTGCTTGTCTTTTCCTAATCTCCCTTATGAATGATCTTCTAGTGTCTGCCTCTATCAAGACTGTCTCGTTTGTTTTCTTTGCTGTCCGTGGAACTCTCAGCTTTCTTCTTAGAAACCACATTTCGGCTGCCTCAATCTTGTTCTGGCTTTGCGTGTTGACTGTCCACGCCTCACAACCGTATAAAAGTAAGGGTTCTATATAACATTCAAGAACTCTCTTCCTGATGTTAACTGATTGGCATTTGTTGGTAAGAACGCTTTTCACCTGCCTTTTCCTGTTGAGTAAAGGATGGATTTTTTTTTCGATCTCCAAGGTCAACATATGTGCAGACCTGTTTGTGTCTGAACCCCCTTCGTGTGTACACGTAAGCAGAACATCAAATATGCATGTCAAAGATCCTACAAGTCATATCAGAGTACGGCGACTTACGGAAACAGGAAGACGGAGTATGCAGACATGTGCAACAACATACCAGCTGCAGGATGTGGGCAAAAACAGCGTGCATGCACCACACCCAGTTAAACAGGAGCGCTTCGAAAAAGGGAGAGGCGGGAACTGAGGTGGATGGAGACTGATTTTGATAAATCTGCGATGTCAGTGTGTATCAGAAGTAGTAAGAAACTCTGGGGAGATCCGGACAGCAGAAGGTCCTCAGAGAAGAAACCCCCCGTCAAGCAAATGTTTCGGCCCTTAACTCCTGACACTCTAAGGGGGCTGTGCCGCATCCAGGTCATGACTCCTGGATGCCCCTCTGCTTTCTGTGTGTATCAGAACAATATATCAAACCAACACAAAAGACAGAACGGTACCTTAAGTTTCTTAAGTACAGTGACGCCCTTGGTTTTCTCAATGTTGTTGTAGGAGATCCACAGTTCTTCCAACACATCGCCCACAGCCTCCAACCCTGCAAAACTCTTGATGTTGTTCCGTGCCAAAGACAGGATCTGCACAGTGATACAGATCATCTATATTATCATAAATAGTTTCTATAAAGCGCCGTTTTCTTAACTCAATCTGATTCACTGTGAATTACACGTGATCAGAATGTTAGTAGAGTACGGAGAATACAAATTATCAGGCGAGCTGATCATGATCCACTATGTTATTGCACAGTCTGGATCTTTGGTGGGCAACGATCACGACTCGAGGATCTTTAGCGTGAGTCTTTGATATTCTGCATATGTATACAAAAGAGATTAGGAAAATAAAGAAGATTAGGAAAAGACAAGGGAGATTAGGAAAAGACCAGTGATATTTATGTGAAATTTTAAGAGGAAAGAGGAATCAGAACACCAGGTCACAACAGGAAAGCTAGAGGGAAAGACAACACGAGGTGGAGCCAGGGATAATATATTGGACGGACTTGCAGGGTGGCTGAAGACAGAGAGGGTGGGAGATGTATTTGCAGCGACAAGGGATAGATTCGCGTGGAGGGTCTTGATCGCCAACGCCATGCGGCAGGGTACATGATGATGAAGATGATGATGATGATGATGATGATGATACAAAAGAAGGGGGTTTAGGTAGGTTTGCACACATTTTGACCTCAGCTGGGAGATCGTCAAAAATCTCCACCCTTTTTGCACCAGGCGAAGGTGTCTAGACGAATTGAACCCAGGACCTTCCAACTGGAAGTCAGACGTTTACCAGCTTGGTAACTTGACTGTATTATCATCATTATCATTCCGGTGACGTGTCGCCTGGTGGATAAAGTACTTGCCTTGAGAAGCGAAAGCTTTGAGAAAGTCGAGATCTGACACCCAGCTGGTCAAATTCTTTTCCCCATTCCGCAGGACATCAAATGCTGATCTAGATGCTAGTCTTTCCAATAAGACGATAAATCGAGGTTCAGTGTGCAGTATGCCCTTAACTCACTTTAAAGATCCACTGGGAAAACAACAACGATAACAACAACAACAACCAACAACAACAGACAACAAAATTTTAAAAAGTGGCCGTGGCAAAATTCTGTGTTGTACAAAAAAATGAATTCATAGGTAAACAAAAATACACGGGAGAAAAAAGAAAACAAAAGCAAAACAAAACAAACAAAAAAAGCATGGACGGTGCTGTTATAGCCCAATATAGAAACCTAAAATTTCAGTTGTGAAGAAAAAATCCAGTCCAACTCAATCTAAAACATTTGACGTGCGAAGACAAAATCATGCGCAAAAGTTCACGAAATGGGTTTCAGTCAAAAATTGACCAAGGACACCGTCAGCACCTTTCAAATGTTTATCAGTATGTCATTGTACATAAACAGAGACATAATGCAAATTGTTGCATGATCTACAAATCAAGTCTACTTCTCTCCTTAATGTGAAGATTACAATTTTGCCCCAAACAAATTTATGCAAAAACTATCGATCAGTTTAAACTTTCAGGAAACAACACAAATAAATCCAAGAAAGACAATCATGTGCGCGCGTGTGTGTGAACGGACTAGTGCTCGTACGCGCGTGTGTG
The DNA here is from genome assembly GCA_030674185.1 of Monoplex corrugatus. NCBI lineage: Eukaryota > Metazoa > Mollusca > Gastropoda > Littorinimorpha > Ranellidae > Monoplex > Monoplex corrugatus. The sequence continues at coordinate 56,779,042 of CM060315.1, read as the reverse complement.
TGTTACTGGAGACTCTGTCTGTCTGTCTGTCTCTCTCTCTCTCTCTCTCTCTCTCTCTCTCTCTCTCTCTCTGTCCCTCCCTCCCTCCCTCTCCCTCTTTCTCTCCCTTGTTAAATGACGTAATATACAAGAGTTCGAAACAACTTAGTTCGGTTTCTTTAAAAAAATAAAAATTACAGACCTTTAATTTGGCAGACTCCTTCCCACCACCCACTCTCCCCACCCCACCCCACCCCCGCACGCACATACTTAAATATATTGACGAGTCGTCTGTAAGAAACTAAACTAAATTTTAACAGGAGTGTACACTTCTCTACGAACATGAGTCTCGTATTTCTTATATGGGCATGAACGCAATGCCATGCTTTTGCGTTCTTCTCCTTCTTTCTTTTATCTGTACGCTTGTGCCATCGTGGGTGTCATGTGGGGAGAAAGCGTTTGCTGGAAGGTCTGAAATGAGGAAAGGTTATGTGATGTCAAGGTCTCCTTTACACCGTCGATCCAGGTCTTCCTTTCTCTGCCTCTTGTTTTTTTTTTTTCAACTATGAATGTAGGAATGTGTACGTTTATATATATATATATATATATATATATATATATATATATATATATATATATATATATATATTATATGTACCGTAAATATATATATAACCTTCTTATAATCGATTGTCAAGATGTTAAAACGATGCTATCCGTTTCGAGATTGTGTGTGTGTGTGTGTGTGTGTGTGTGTGTGTGTGGTGTGTGTGTGTGTGTGTGTGTGTGTGTGTGTGTGTGTGTGTGTGTGTGTGTGTGTGTGTGTGTGTTTTAAACCCAAACGCTTGAGAGCAAAAATACTGGATATTAGATTAGAAAGTATTTTGGACAGTGGACACTTCCATATATCCGAAGAGGATCTGGTTACCTTCAAGTTCCTAAGGTTGGTAAGGAAGGCAATCTTTTCTATGGAATTACTGGAGAGACACAATTTCTCACAGTTGACCAACTGACTCAAAGCGCTGTCCATTTTCTCTATGGGCGGGTTCATTCCGATTAGCTTGATCACCTTGGAATCGCAGGCCTTCATACAATTCTTCTCCTCCCATTTGGCGATAGCATCTTTAATAGACGTGCCTTTGCTGCTCATAGTTTCACAGGCTTTTTTTTTTTTTTTTAAGAGCAGCCTATTCGATCAAAATTCTTTCACAGAAGCAATAACACCCAAACCAAACGACTGTGTTGTCTTCTTTGGGGGTGGGGGTGACGGTGGGGGTTAAGCAGAACATCGAATACGTCAACATGCGTGACGTCATTTTCCTTATATTTCTGGGGAAAAAAAGATGGGCCTTAAATCTGTATGCGAAGAAAGCAAACGAAACACAAAAAATTCAGGCGTAATCGGTCGATTGTGGATGTGTTCTCTACCGTTCAGCATTTCGTAACAGGAAGAAGAGAAAAGCAACAACAACAACAACAAAATCATTGAAGAGGAGTCAATTGTCTGGAAAAGTCCCATTCCTGGCAGAGGCACCGTAAGCAGGCTATATATTATCTGTTGAAATTCATACATGTATGCGAATGAACACAACACAACACAACACACACACACACACACACACACACACACACACACACACACACACACACACACACACACACACACACACACACACACACACACCACACACGCACACACACACACGTCATCACACACACACAACACCACACACACATCATACACACACGCACGCACGCACACACACACATACACGATAAACCTGAGGATTGTATATTCAAGGCTGCAAGGCCATGATTTTTTTTATCCTATTGCTTTACTACGATTATCAACTACGGTCATCAGTTTGAACTTGCATTTGGTCAGTTTGTTTGAGTATGGTTTAAGACTTGTACAGCAGTCTTTGGTGCTGTGGCCGATGGAATAGTGCTTTAAGAGTTACGGTGCATAGGTCACACTGATACTGATAGTCAAGGTGAGTCATAATTACATATTCCATAGCTCTTCACAAATCATTCGAACTCATGAGATGATGTTACTGGTGATATGTGTGATACCAGAAGTAGCAGTAGCAATGATAATTGATACAGAGCATTTTTCTGTTAGATGTTTGGGTCCTTCTTTGTGTCTCTAGACTGTTTTGGTGTCTGTAATATACATTTAAGTTGGACAAGTTTAATCATTAGGTTAATGCCCCAACAATGGCAATTTTTACAAGTGTAGACTAGTCTGTAACACACACACACACACACACACATCACACACACACACACACACACACACACACACACACACACACACACACACACACACACACACATACACACATTGTCTTTTTACAGGACATCACAGTGGTCAGTGACTAGTTATTATTATTATTATTATTGTTATCATTATTATCATTATCATTAGCAGCAGCAGTAGAAATAGTATCATTATCCCCATTATTATTTCATTGTCATTATTATTATTTCTCATCATCATCATTATCATCAACATCGTCGTCATCATTATCATCAGTAGTGCTTAAAGCCGCGCCGAATATTTCCAGAATCTTTCTTGTCGGTGGTGTCAGCTTAGTGTTTCACAGGCCCTTTCTCTCCCCCCACCCCAACCCCACCCCATTTCAAGACCTTGCCAGGGCAAAGGATTTTTGCACAGGCAGAGGATGTCTGCCAGACAATTGCTGGCAGATCTGGATGGAGCACATAGAGAATTGTCCGAGCTGAGTGCGATAATTCCTCCTGAACAAAGTCTGAACTCAAAAAGAGTCTGCCAGATTATCACTGGTAAATTCGGACGGAACGATATGGAATTGTCTGATTGTAGTGAATCTCTCTTGAATAAATTCAAAACTCACAAGGAGGCAAGCACGAAAACCAACCAACCACCCACCCAACCAACCAACCAGCCAACGAACCAACCAACCACTCACCCACCCACCCAACCAACCAACCAACGATCGTGGTAAATCCCTCTTGAGTAAAGTCAAACTCACAAAGAGGCTACCATCAACCAACCAACCAAACAGCCAGCCAACCAACCAACCAACCAACTCAACGATCGTGGTAAATCCCTCTTGAGTAAACTTAAACTTACGAAGAGTCAACCAACCAACCAACCAACCAGCCAAGCAAGCAAGCAAGCAAGCAAGCAACCAACCAACCAAGCAACCAACCAACCAACCAACGATCGTGGTGAATTCTTCTTGAGTAAACTTAACCTGACGAAGAGGCAACCAAGCTAGCAACCAACCACGCAAGCAAGCAACCAAGCAAGCAACCAACCAACCAACAACCAGCCTATCAACCAACCAACCAACCAACCAACCAGCCTACCAACCCACCAACCAACCAACCAACCAGCCCACCAACCAACCAAATAGCCAACCAGCCCACCAACCAACCATCCAACCAAATAACTAACCAGCCCACCAACCAACCAAATAGCCAACCAGCCCACCAACCAACCGAATAACTAACCAGCCCACCAACCAACCAAATAGCCAACCAGCCCACCAACCAACCAAATAGCCAACCAGCCCACCAACCAACCAAATAACTAACCAGCCCACCAACCAAGCAGCCAACAGAAAAAAGAAAGACATCACCTTCAGATGTCTCATGTTGTTCAGACAGGCAATCTTGGTGATGCAGTTGGACGAGAGGCTGAGTTTCTCACAGGCGATCAGGTTGTTCAAGGAATTGTCCATTTCCTCGATGGGGGGAAGTTTCCCAATCAGTTTGACTTCTTTGGCTTCCTTGGCCTTCATTTTGTTTTTCTCTTCCCATTCGCTCAAGGCTAGCTTCGTTGACACAGGCGGCATGTCTATGATATCTTGTTGTTTTTATTTCTCCCTCAGCCCCTGGCTGTTATATTTGTGTAGTAGGATTTACTGTTAGATTGTCACGAAAAGTTCTTCTTCTTTTTTCTTCTTCTATTATTTCTCTCTCTCTTTTTCTTCTTCTTCTTTCAGTTGTAAGTGAAGACAAGTCAAGTTTCCGTGGTTGATTCTCACGTTGTGGAGAATTCTTGTTATGAATTGCTCATTCATTCAGTGGTTGGTATACTAGGTAATTCAGAGAGAGAATGTCGCTTGAAATTTATGATCACACCCCGTCAAAATTAGTGTTGATCATTCAGTGCAAAGTCTCATGGACAGCCTAGCTAAGAGACGTTTCGTCGGAATGCTTAACAGCCGACGGAGTTGATTGTTTCTCCTGTTTCAAGAAAAGCTTTTCCTCAGTGGAATATTGATATTTATCTCTGAAACCAGATGAGCTTCACTGTATCATGTCGCTAATCGGCAATATTAGAACAAAAGTGTAGTTTATACAATATTCGAACTCACTTCTGAGCAGTAAAACGTTATTGCCATTTGCTGCTACAAACGTTGTATGACGTAGTGTATCCTGAGATAATGCTTTATCACTGTGCGAGTTAAACGTCAAAATCATGCGCCATTAACTTGATAAATTAATCTTCCATCGTTTTAGCGGAGCTGTCATACCCTTTCGTCTACTCTCTTTTTGGTACTCTTTTTGATCACTAATCCACTGTTTACCAGAATCATACCATGGAAACAAAATAAAAATATTACGGAATTGATTTTCAAACAAATTTTCTGACATCATCTCTGAAAAGTGGCAAAATCTCTGGAATATCCCCCCCCCCCCCCCTCCAAAAAAAAGTTTAAAGCAGAGAGAGAGAGACAGAGACAGAGACAGAGACACAGAGAGAGAGAGAGAAAAGAGAAGAAGGGGCGCTCCCACAGAAAGTTGACTCCAAAATACGAGACCTTGTCACCTCTTGAGGTAGTTTGATATATATATATATATTCATTCTATGTGTCAATTGGGCGTGATGAAATTTGAGCAACGCCCTTGAGGACGCATCCGTAAGGTGAACGAGACTCGACTTGTACGTGTGGTCCCACCCAGTCTTCCTAACGACCCTACAGCAAAGCGCGCTCGTTCAACTCTGGTTGCAGATAGGAGAATAAGGTAGGAGAACCGGTCGACATCGAAATATATCACAATCTGTATATATGTATGTATATATATATATATATATATATATATATATATATATATATATATATATATATATATTATATATATATATATATATATATTATATATTAATTGAAGCAGCATGTGCACAGAAAAGGCAACAAATCGATGTAAAAATTTCCCAAATTTTCGGCGGTACATCCGCCTTCCTCAAGGGGACTTTAGTCACTGACTACGATATGCTGTGTGTGTGTGTGTGTGTGTGTGTGTGTGTGTGTGTGTGTGTTGTGTGTGTGTGTGTGTGTGTGTGTGTGTGTGTGTGTGTGTGTGTGTGTGTGTGTGTGTGTGTGTGTGTGTGTGACTGATATAGTGGGTTGGAACCCACGAACCACCAGTCAAGTAGCCCGTTACGCTGACTAACCACTGTGCCAGGTTGACTGGCATGGGACGACCTTTACCTAAACTTCACCTTGCAACTTGCACGTTGCATGTTGTTTACCAAGAAATCCTAAGGAGTGTGTTGGCGGGATTCCTTACTTTATAGTGGTCTTACGTGCATTTATTGCCAGTGATTGAAGTTCTGACATGATGTGGTTGGTCAGGCGAGAACAGAAAACATTCGAGAATATTGCTCTCTTGATCTGTTACGAATCATTGCTTACACATAGACGTGTTGGTAAAGTCAGTTTTGATTTAGTGGGTGAGGAATCATCAGCGTTTTTAAAAAAAATGTTTTTAATGTATTTATATATTTTCTGTTTTCAGCGTTCTGATGTTATCTTTGACGTATGTATGCACGTTGTTGTGCAGGCAGTATGTTGCTGTATTGTCTACATACCCCGTCTACGGTGGGTGGGCAGACTGGATGTTTTCATGTTTCTGTAAGCCACCAGATAGTGATGTGACGTACAGGATCTCTAACGCAATGTTCTGCGTTCGTATAGACACGAAGGGGTTTGAGTGACACATCCTCGCCTCAGAGATCGGAATTACCTTTAGACTTTAACACACCAGGCGGGAGGTACCCAGACGGGAAATCGAACCCACACCTTCCCACTGGAAGTTCAACGTGTTACCCACTCGACTATCGAGTACAGAATTTGCACCACTCATGTTTGATTATTCTCTGTCTGTGTGTGTCTGTCTCTTCAGTTTTTTCTCCTCGTCTTCCTCTTGCCTGCTTGTGGTGTGTGTGTGTGTGTGTGTGTGTGTGTGTGTGTGTGTGTGTGTGTGTGTGTGTGTGTGTGTGTGTGTGTGTGTGTGTGTGTGTGTGTGTGTGTGTGAGTGAGTGTGTGTTTGTGTGTGTTGTGTGGAGAGAGGGAGGGAGGGAGAGAGAGAGAGAGAGAGCACTTGGTTCCTGAGAGTATTTATGTATTTATTATCTTTCTCGTCTCCCTTCTTCCCTCTCATCATCATCATCAGGTGCCCTGCCGCATGGCGTTGGCGATCATGGACTTCCATCTGTCTCTATCTCTTGTTGCCCCAAGCATCTCCTCCACTCTCCTCGTCTTCAGCCACTCCACAAGTCCGTCTAGCATTTTCTCCCGGGGTCTACTGGTGCTCTCTTTCCCTCCAACTTTCCCGATGTGACCAGGTGCTCCCAATCTCCCTTCCTCATAAAATGGCCTATAAATGTTGCCTGTCTTTTCCTAATCTTGCTTATGAATGATTTACTTGTGTTTGCCTCCATCAAGACTGTCTCGTTTGTTTTCTTTGCTGTCCATGGAATTCTCAACATTTTTCTTAGAAACCACATCTCGGCTGCCTCAATCTTGTTCTAGCTTTGCTTGTTGACTGTCCACGCCTCACATCCGTACAACAGTATTGGTTCTATATAAATTCAAGAACTCTCTTCCTGATGATTAATTGATAGGCATTTGTTGGTAAGAATGCTTGTCATCTTCTTGAATGCTGTTTTGGCTTGGCGGATTCTGCGGCTATTTTTGATGTGCATCTGCCTTCTGACGAAATGATCGTTCCCAGGTATTTAAACTTATCAACCTGTGTCAAGGTTGTGCCATTTGCTGTTATTTTGCATGAGGGATTTCTCCCTGGTCTACCTGGTGTTCTCTTACCCTCCAGCTTTCCTGTTGTGACCAGGTGCTCTAATTCCCTTTCCTCGTAAAATGTCCTATAAATGTTGCCTGTCTTTTCCTAATCTTCTTTATTAATGATCTTCTTGTTTCTGCCTCCTTCAAGACTGTTCGTGTGTTTTTTCTGCTGTCCATGGAACTCTCAACATTCTTCTCAGAAACCACATTTCAGTTGCCTCAATTTTGCGCTGACTTTGGATTAATACAACTTTATATTAAAGAGTTAAGAGAGGGGTCAGAAGGTTAATTTATATCAGGGTCGCTGAGAAGGTATTTTTCTATTAAAGAGTCGATAGAGGGATCAGAGGGGTAAAGATAGCTACTATCCCTGCAAATGGAAAGCTGTGCTGGGTCTTCTGCCTCGAGTTACAGGAGAAAACATCGTAGGCTACAAGAGAGCTACAAATAAAGTCAACACTCGCAGATTCGGTCTGTTTTTCTCCCCTCCCCTCCCCTCCCCTCCCCTCCCTCAATCTTCCGTTTTTTTCTCAGATGCGCTATTTTGTCCACACTGCGCACGCGGCGTGTTACAGCACAGTCTGCATACTCCATCTTCGGGTTGGTGTGCATGCTGAGCGTTTTCATGTTTCTCTGAGCTGGTGGTCACTGACATAATTTACAGGATCTTTAACGTGCAGATGTGATATTCTGCTTGCCTGTACACACTCAAAAGGGGATTAAAAACACTGCCAGCTCTGCACATATGTTGACCTGGTAAATGGGGAACATCTCCATCCTTTATCTAACAGGCAGTTTTCAGGCGGACGAACCCAGAACCTTCCAGTTGGAAATCCGATTTTCATCCACTTTATTACAGCGTCTACGAGTATTCAGAATCATTGTTCGCTGCTGTTTTGACTTCAGTCCTCCACTACCACCTTCTTTCCCGAGATAACAAATCATCATCATCATCATCATCATCATCATCATCATCATCATCATCATCATCATCATCTCATCTCATCGTTGTTGTTGTTGTTGTTGTTGTTGTCGTCGTCGTCGTTGTTATTGCTACTATTATTGTTCAAGTGCAAGCATAGTGTAGTATGCAGCCTGGATGTTGTTTACAAACACGAGTAATCCCGAGCCTAGCCGTATACGTACAACCTACAGAATGTTGTTGGCAGGATTCCTTACTTCACAGCAGTGTTGGATTATGTTTCCTGCCAGTGACAAGGGATTTAGTGACGATGTCGGTCAGGCGAGTAATGATCCGAGACTATTGATTTAGGTCTGTTGATCTGCCACGGTTCATTGCGTCCACGGAGAGCTGTTGATAATTGGGACAGAGTGGTAGGACACAGTAGATGGGACGGAGTGGTAGGACACAGTGGATGGGACAGAGTGGTGGTAGGACACAGTGGATGGGACAGAGTGGTAGGACACCGTGGACGGGACAGAGTGGTAGGACACAATGGATGGGACAGAGTGGTAGGACACAGTGGATGGGACAGAGTGGTAGGACACAGTGGATGGGACAGAGTGGTAGGACACAGTGGATGGGACAGAGCGGTAAGACACAGTGGGTGGGACAGAGTGGTAGGACACAGTGGATGGGACAGAGCGGTAGTAGGACACAGTGGATGGGACAGAGCGGTAAGACACAGTGGGTGGGACAGAGCGGTGGTAGGACACAGTGGATGGGACAGAGCGGTAAGACACAGTGGGTGGGACAGAGCGGTGGTAGGACACAGTGGATGGGACAGAGTGGTAGGACACAGTGGATGGGACAGAGCGGTAGGACACAGTGGATGGGACAGAGCGGTAGGACACAGTGGGTGGGACAGAGCGGTGGTAGGACACAGTGGATGGGACAGAGTTGTAGGGCACAGTGGATGGGACAGAGCGGTAGGACACAGTGGATGGGACAGAGCGGTAGGACACAGTGGATGGGACAGAGCGGTAGGACACAGTGGATGGGACAGAGTGGTGGTAGGACACAGTGGGTGGGACAGAGCGGTAGGACACAGTGGATGGGACAGAGCGGTAGAACACAGTGGATGGGACAGAGTGGTAGGACACAGTGGATGGGACAGAGCGGTAGGACACAGTGGATGGGACAGAGCGGTAGAACACAGTGGATGGGACAGAGCGGTAGGACACAGTGGATGGGACAGAGTGGTAGGACATAGTGGATGGGACAGAGTGGTAGGACACAGTGGATGGGACAGAGCGGTAGGACACCGTGGATGGGACAGAGCGGTAGGACACAGTGGATGGGACAGAGTGGTAGGACTCAGTGGATGGGACAGAGTGGTGGTAGGACACAGTGGATGGGACAGAGTGGTGGTAGGACACAGTGGATGGGACAGAGTGGTGGTAGGACACAGTGGATGGGACAGAGTGGTGGTAGGACACAGTGGATGGGACAGAGCGGTAGGACACAGTGGATGGGACAGAGCGGTAGGACACAGTGGATGGGACAGAGTGGTGGGACACAGTGGATGGGACAGAGCGGTAGGACACAGTGCATGGGACAGAGTGGTAGGACACAGTGGATGGGACAGAGTGGTAGGACACCGTGGATGGGACAGAGTAGTAGGACACAGTGGATGGGACAGAGCGGTAGGACACTGGATGGGACAGAGCGGTAGGACACAGTGCATGGGACAGAGTGGTAGGACACAGTGGATGGGACAGAACGGTGGTAGGACACAGTGGATGGGACAGAGTGGTAGGACACAGTGGATGGGACAGAACGGTGGTAGGACACAGTGGATGGGACAGAACGGTGGTAGGACACAGTGGATGGGACAGAGTGGTAGGACACAGTGGATGGGACAGAACGGTGGTAGGACACAGTGGATGGGACAGAGTTGTAGGACACAGTGGATGGGACAGAGTGGTAGGACACAGTGGATGAGACAGAGTGGTGGTAGGACACAGTGGATGGGACAGAGTGGTGGTAGGACACAGTGGATGGGACAGAGTGGTGGTAGGACACAGTGGATGGGACAGAGCGGTAGGACACAGTGGATGGGACAGAGCGGTAGGACACAGTGGATAGGACAGAGTGGTAGGACACAGTGGATGGGACAGAGTGGTAGGACACAGTGGATAGGACAGAGTGGTAGGACACCGTGGATGGGACAGAGCGGTAGGACACAGTGGATGGGACAGAGTGGTAGGACACCGTGGATCGGACAGAGTGGATGCCAATTTGTTTAGCGAGTATAAACCCTTTGACTCCCGCACCCTGTCTACCAGCATCCCCCATTGACAACCGTGCTAGCAAAGCAAACACTTAACCCTTTGATTCCCTCACCCTATCCACCAGCTTCTTGCAGGGAATCAAAGGGTTAAGTTTTTGTAGTTGGTTGATAGGGTGCGGGAGTCAAAAGCGGGTTAAACTGGCGCTGCTCTGTGGGACGTGCTTGCTAGTTCCTTTGATAAAGCCGTGGACTCAAGATCTGATCCGTCGAATTCAGTTCCAGGTCGCAGCATTAAAAATTGGCCATGTTCGCTGCCTCTTTCAACCTTTTGATTCCCGCACCCTGTCCACCAGCATCCAGCATTGCCGACCATGCAAGCAAAGCAAGAGCAAAAACTTAACCCTTTGATTCCCTCACCCTATCCACCAGGATAAGGGGCAAGAGTCAAAGGGTTAATGTTTCCATCATTCTGAGGGCATCAGCTTGGTATTTCATAGGCCCATCTATCCCCATCTTACCATTTCAAGACTTTGCCAGGGCATAGATAGTTTTTTTTTAGCAAGATCAGAGAGTCTCTCAGATATTTGCTGGCAGATTTGGGTGGAGCGTATATGAAATTGTCCGAACGTGATGAATCCCTCTCGAACACATTCCAAATTCCACATTAGCCTATTCTATGATCGTTTATTCTTCTCTGTCTTTTCATGTGAATTGGCTGGCTCTTTTGATAGTTCCTACCCGTCATCATTATCATCATCATCATCATCATCATGTGCCCTGCCGCGTGGCGTTGGCGATCATGGCCCTCTATATGTATATGTTCCTTGCTGCCGCAAGTACACTTCCACCCTCTCTGTCCTCAGCCACCTTGCAAGTCCGTCCAATATTTTCTCCCTTTGTCTACCTGGAGCTCTCTCTACCCCTATCTTTCCTGTTGTGACCGAGTGCTCTAATTCCCCTTTCCTCATAAAATGGCCTATAAATGTTGCCTGTCTTTTCCCAATCTTCCTAATGAATGATCTTGTTGAGCTCCTACCCCTAATCATAAAAGGTGGTTTACTCGCTGTTCAGCTGTACGCACTGTTTTCATAGATACTTTTTCTTCTACCCATTTCAAGCTTTGTCAACGCATGAGGTTTTTGGTTTTTTGTCCGAATGTATAAATCTCTCTTAAACAAACTTTCTGAGTGTATGCCTCTCGTGTCCTTGCGTTCTCAGTTTCTGTATTTCTATCTTTCTCACTTCCCTCTCTCTCTCTCTCTTTGTCTCTCTTCTCTTTGTCTCTGTCTCTGTCGCTGTCTCTTTCTGTCTTTCTCTGTCTCTGTCTCTGTTTGTGTGTGTGTGTGTGTGTGTGTGTGTGTGTGTGTGTGTGTGTGTGTGTGTGTGTGTGTGTGTGTGTGTGGTGTGTGTGTGTGTGTGTCTTTGTCTGTCTGTCTGTCTCTTTCTGTCTTTCTCTCTCTGTGTGTCTCTCTGTATCTCTGTCTGTCTCTCTCTCTCTCTCTCTTTCTCTCTCCCCCTCTCTCCACCTCTTTCTCTCTCTCTCTCTCTCTCTCTCTCTCTTCTCTCTCTCTCTCTTTCTCTTCCTCCCTCTTTCCAATCATGTCAGTACATGCAAAAATACCCAAAGCCATTTTCAGGACATACATTGTGCAGAACAAGTACAAAAGAGATTATACTGAAGAATCAAAGCTGTATAATCGATTCTGCCCTACAGACTTTCTCTCCCCCTTCCATCCCACCTTTGCCACTGGCAGTAAAAATGTTGAACGGAACAGCATGCAGCTTGTCTTTAAAGAAAACAAAGCAAAAGTCAGACAAACCACGAATAAAATAATGCAGTTGACAGTAGGACGAAATGATCAATTACTCTCTTAAACTTTAAAGCCTATATCTCAGCGTGACTATGTATTACGAGCGTTATGTACTAACGTAGCAGTGCTCAAACGACTGAATTTAGTGACTGCCATTTTAATGTTTGGTTACACGCTATGAACCCTGTGAGTAAATGATTATTTTATGTGAGATACTCTGGACTTAATAATCATTTTAATGAGATCATGTTCACTTCATTTTGTGAATGGATTTTAAAGGTTTTTACCTTTTTTTAAAATATTTTTATCTACACTGTTTTGTGTACTCTTTGTTTTGTACGGAGTAAACAATTAAGAAGAGAAAAGTCTATGGTACATAAGTACATGAGTAACAAATTGTTGATCAGTTCGGGTTGTCTTAATGCACACATACTTGTCGATAGTTGAGCAGTCCTTTTATATGTAGAAAAGGGGCATTTTTGCACCAATAGTATCATTTAGATTGAAAATGATTTCTGTTCTAAACGATATCACCGAAGCATAACTGCCTGTAACACAAAAAAAAAGGTTACTGAATTTGCCACAGACGTTGTGGATTTAAAGCCATTGTTCTGTAGAAAATAATCCATTCTCAACCACGCAGAAGAAAGGTGTGGTAATTTTTTATATTATTTGCTATGATCCTGAATTAAAGGTTGGAGAGAAAATGATAAACAACATTCGATACGCAGATGACACCGTTCTAATTGCAGAAAATGAAAGGGACCTACAAAACCTTGTGAATATACTAGAAATAGAAAGCAAAGGGTAAGGGGTTGGAACTAAACAGCAGGAAGACTAACTCATGGTGATCAGTAAAAAAAACATGAAATCCCCTCATGCAAAATAACAGCAAATGGCACAACCTTGACACAGGTTAATAAGTTCAAATACCTGGAAACGGTCATTTCATCAGACGGCAGATGCACATCGGAAATAGCCGGCAGAATCGGTCAAGCCAAAACAGCATTCAAGAAGATGACAAGCATTCTTACCAACAAATGCCTATCAATTAACATCAGGAAGATAGTCCTTGAATTTATATAGCACCAATACTGTTGTACGGATGTGAGGTGTGGACAGTCAACAAGCAAAGCCAGAGCAAGATTGAGGCAGCCGAGATGTAGTTTCTAAGAAGAATGTTGAGAGTTCCATGGACAGCAAAGAAAACAAACGAGACAGTCTTGATGGAGGCAGACACAAGTAGATCACTCATAAGGAAGATTATGAAAAGACAGGCAACATTTATAGGCCATTTTATGAGGAAGGGGGATTTGGAGCATCTGGTCACATCGGGAAAGCTGGAGGGAAAGAGAGCACCAGGTAGACCCAGTAAGAAAATGCTGGACGGACTTCCGGAGTGGCTGAAGACGAGGAGGGTGGAGGAGATGCTTGGGGCAACAAGAGATAGAGACAGATGGAAGTCCATGATCGCCAACACCCATGCGGCAAGGCACCTGATGATGATGATGATTTACTATGAAATCAAAGGGGGGTCGAGATACTTCGGTCCCTTTTTTTACCGAGATGTACCGAGAAGTACCGAGATGTACCGAAAAGTACCGAGATGTGCCCATCGAATTTAGTGAGGAGGAAGAGAGAGACAAACAACAAGACTCATGCAAGAGACAAAGTGGAACAGAGTAGTAATCGACATGTTTAATTATAACTGCACATTCTTGAAAATGTTTGAAAAATAAAATCATCAATCATTAATCAGAACAACTGACATCCATTAAAAAATATTATCTCTCGCATACCATTGTCAGCATTATCATCCTTGTTACAGAACAGTAATCGACATGTTTAATTATAACTGCACATTCTTGAAAAATAATATCATTAATCAGAACAACTGACATCCATTAAAAAATATAATATCTTGCATACCATTGTCAGCATTATCATCATTTTTACAGAGAACATGTTTAATTTAATCGACCATCATAATCCCCCTCATCATCGGGTGCATCAAGACCATCATCACCATTATCACGAGATGGGGGTTCACTATCATGACATCTATCTCCAGCATGACCATCATCGTCATCATCATCATCGTCATCATTTTGTTCTCTCTGATCGGTGCCTCTTGCGCTGACCGGGTTTCTTTCCACCATGCTTTGGTGCACGTGAGGTTTTCTGGCTGTTTGTGGAGCGCACAAGACCAACATCGGTCACAGTGGCGAGAAACTTTTGCAAATGACCTGACTTTTGGGCTGCAGTCTTTCGGTAATACACATCGCGTGGTATGCTAAACCGACGGAATGTTTCTGTCAGGTCATATTCGCCCGTCCCGTAAAAGGCGCGACGAGTTTCTCTATATTGTGCTTCCACAACAGAGTGAAGCCGCAGAATAAGGTCTGGCAGCTTTAGGGTCTTCCAGCCAGTTGCCTGCTTTAAGACATGGTTGACACTCTCACAGTTGTTGTTAGTCCATAAGGGACTGTCAACCTGTAAGCCCGGGCGTACCGCAGCTTGGACATTTTCGGACAACATGGGTGCCAGCCGCCTGATGTGCTTTGCAATTCGATTGCTGCTGCACTTATCGGCAATGTGTTGCAGCATGTCAAAAACTGTGGGTGGGTCTCTCTCTGTCATGACAATCCCGTTAGGTCCAAACACTTCGTTCACCAAGTCCTTCCTCTCTTTCAAAGGGACCCCAATTTTGTCAGCCAGCAAAGTGCTAAAGTTCTTCTTGGCATGGAGCGTGCACACTAAGCGCAATGAATTAGGGAAAGCACGCTCCATTGCCTCCCTCATGGCCGGCTCTTCATCCGAACCCAAGACTGGCATGGAGTTCTTTGGCAACTTTCCAGCAATATGCTGAAAGAACGTGACATACGTTGCAATATCGCTATTGCCGTGTAGAAAAATTGGCCCTACAAAGAGAGGATTGTCTCCAGAATCCCGCCTCTGCAGAGAAAGGTTTTTAAAGACCGTAACAGTTGCATGTAGTGGACCAGGATTAAAGGTTTTGTTCACTCCTAACACGGTGCTGTGTGCAGATGGTGGTGGAGAACACATCCTTTTCATGTCTAAAATCTGTTTGTTTGTATACAGAATGAAGCATGGACATTTGTTTGCTTGTTTGATGATTGCTTGAATGTATGCGTATGTGTGTTGCATTTCCTCAACTTGGTCAACTTGGTCGGCAAAATTGTTTGAATGTGTACCTGTCGGCCTGGTTGCTGCTTTTGAACGGAACTTGGCATTGTATACCTGTTGCATATTGCGTGGACCCTGAAATGAGTCATCCAGTGTGTAAGCCTCAGCTGGTCTTCTAGATTTCAAATTTTCTTTCAGTTGCTCCATTTTTTCTGGTTGTAGTCGAATGTAGTTACCTGGGTTCCCTGTGGTTGTTCTCCCATGTGGCTTAGGTTCGGGGCATGTCCCTAGATATTCATACACTGCCACTGGCGGTGCGCCAGAACACTCCACCCATGAAACCCTCTTCTGATACCCAGAGTCTGCAGTGTGTCTAACATAGTAGCGGTTAAGCAACACTACAGACTCCGGAGCAGGCTGAGGATCCATGGGAGGGTACTGTCTCTGCTTATTTCTAGTAATCTCTCGGCAGAAAATAATGTTGCGTTTGCAAATAATCCTGTATTGCTCTCCTTCACGCAGGAGGTATGTTTTTGTCGTAGGTCCTTTACTACTCCATGCTCCCCTGTCATCATAGAATTGGCTGTGCATGTTTTGTTCACGTCTTTTTAGGTTACAGTCATTTTTAACCAGAAAATACATGTTATCTTTCTTGCCCGGAGGAACAATGTCATGCGGTCAGTTTCTTGGTGGATAACGTGAAGAAGAGTATTCATGTCTAAGAACTTACCATTGGTCAAAGGTTCCCCACCAGGTGCGTGAAAATTTTCGCTACCATTGTCATCATCTTGGTGCCCATCATCATCGGGTGGGCCATCGTCATGGGGTCGGCCGCTAGCACGATCATCGACATCGTCATCATCACCATCATCATCGCCCTGACCATCAAAACTCATCTGAGAATCGTCTGCAAAACTGCAAAATGAGATAAATGTCGTATCTGTAAAACCTATTTATCAAAGTATATCACCATATCACAGCTTGATGATATGAGACGTAATCTAGAAAACACACACACACACACACACACACACACACACACACACACACACACACACACACACACAGAGAGAGAGAGAGAGAGAGAGAGAGAGAGAGAGAGAGAGAGAGGAATGATTGCGTCTAATGTATGTGGTAACATTGTTATATATCTGTATTGATTGACATAACTAAGTTTGTGTGTATGTTAATCAATGTGTTGATAATATGCATAAACTGAATAAAAAGCACTGACCAAACTATAACAGGAAGAGAGAGAGAGACAGACAGACAGAGAGAGAGAGAGAGAGAGAAATTGTAATGATAAGTGACGCTTCACTGTAACGATGCGCTCTCCATATTGAGAGCAGCTCAAACGATAAAGCTATTGTAACAAAACCAAAAACGAAAACACCAACGAACCAAACGAATACTGATAATGAATAAAGAAATAAACAACTAAATAAATAAATACCGTAATAAGCAACAATTTAAAATAATTCACGACCTTCCATTAAAAGCTGGACCTTAGATTTGTCCATGTGGAAAACGGGATCGAAAGAAAAGTTTCTCCAGCAGGCATAACTTTCAGAGTAAAGCCGACCTTAAAGAGGTCAGATGTCTATCGGGCAAATCAATAACAGTCACCCGAAGCTTTGCCAGGAATTGTCCTTGAACTGAAGTATGTCGAAGCCCCTAGGACATGGAGGTGAGTTTGGAAATGTCAATGTCCTTACAAACTCATTAAAATCATGTTATATATTATATGAAGGCACTGTTTTGGGACTTGATGTAGCCTTGAACTCAGTAGTAATGATCACACACCAATATTTACACAAACTTTGCTTTCCTGTTAGATATGTTAATATAATATGTGCTTTCGAGACGATGTGTTTACATTGCGTCTAACTGCGCTGCGCAGAGAACTTACATTCTATCGGTCTTCTCTGAGAATGGATCCTATTTATCGATTGTGTTGTGCATAGTGGTTTGTACTGTGTACATTATACTGTAATGTATTATTTTGTATTGTATTGTTTTGTATTGTACTGCGTTGTGTTGTGTTTGCAACACGGAGTTTTCTGTTTGTGATAATTTGGGCTGACTACCTGTAGAAAATGCGTCGCCAGAGTACAACGCAGCCCTTTACTTACAGTTCGCAGATGATAATGTGGGGACAGACAAGGTAGGAGATATACTTGCAGCGAAAAAAACAACAACAACAACAAAAAACCCCGTAAAGTTCGAGCTATTGGGCGCACCGGTATATACATGTAAGGGGCACCCACTAAATTATAGAAAATATTCACACATAAGCCGCACTGGTTTATAAGCCGCACTTTTTCAATGGCCAGGTCGATCGCCTTAATTTAAACTTGAAGGCTGCTTCGTAGGCATTACGTCGCGTTTTCGGCATGATGAGGGTGTACGCTTGAGCAGAGCAGATCTGAATACCGATCCAAATACTTCAATGTTGCGGATTTGATTTTAAAACGCGAACAGTTAACAGTTAACACTTTGGGATCGGGGAAAATCCACAAATAAGCCGCATCGTTTTTTAAGCCGCAGGGGTTAAAGCTGGGGGGAAAAAGTCGCGGCTAAAAGACCGAACTTTACGGTAAATAAATAAATAAATAAAATAACATGGTTGCCAACGCCATGCAATATGGCGTATGATAATGATGATGAATATATACAACATTCTTAATTCACGCATGTGAATGTGGGTGAGCGAAAAATGGGAGTGATGATTAGAGGAAATGACTTGACTGATGATTTTTTCTTATACTTCTTTATCCTCCTGCTTCTGTCTCTCTCTCCCATTCTTTGAAAATGTAGACTCTCTGTAAAGTATAAGGCAAGGGCTGAATGTAAACGACTGGTTACTTGTTTCTCAACTACGCTAGTAAACTTTTTTCTGCTTTTAGATATCGCTTTTTCTTCTGTTATAATTCTTTTACACACATTTTTGTTTGCTTATCAGAATTGTCTGTTTCTACGTATTTTAGCCGATGACAGGTCCTTTCTACTGCCCTGCGGTGGTTTCTTTAAGTTAAATAAACCCGCATTGAGTATACTGCATATGTCATTGGTTTGCATCGTCAGACCGATCATGGTGGGAAATGAATGAACAGCTGGGAACGTTGACATTTTTGAAAACAGAACATACACAAATTATGTTATTTCACACAATTAGTCAAGCGAGCACAATCCGACCAGTAGAGTGACAAGGAGTGAGGTTGAAAACAGAACTTAACAGCTCCTGCTTGTTTTGTGTTATAAACATTTCCACGAAGCAGGAAAATCAAGACTTTGTCTATCCGATTTTAGAAATACATTTCTACGAAATGTGTTTTCAGGAAGAAATTTTTCAACAAACCGTTGGCTGTTGGAATTTCTACGAGAGGAAGTGTTTCTGAGAATCGTGGCTCATCAATCGTATCAACGTCTAAAAAAAAAGCAGTACTCAATTCGATTTTACAGACTACGCATTATTGGAATCACACCATCAAATAGGTGTAGGTGTACATTGCACACACACACACACACACACACACACACACACACACACACACACACACACACACACACACACACACACACACACAACACACACACACACACACACACACACACAACACACACACACACACACACACTTCCTTTGAACCAGATCTCAGGCACAGAGACGTACTATTTGCGCACACAGACACGCACGTATGAGCCAAGCTGGTTATTTAATCCAGCTAATCCCTGCAGTTGTCGCATCATGTTGATTACGCTGTGGGTTGTGTTGTGGCTTGGCACGCTTGCTGCAATCTAGCTTTGTATGGCGCAAACGTATGATCCGTGGCGTCAAAAACAAAACAAAAAACAACAACAAAAGCAAACAAAAGTCAAACACACAGACACAGGTACACACGCACCATTTTCCGTGTGTACTCAGCTGTTGTCCACCGATGACATTTGCGAAATCTCTGTTTTCGTGAACTAAGGCCACGGTCCACCCCATCAAGACTGGATACCTTGTCCAGTACAGAGCTGAGGGGAAAAAACAAGAAAAAATAAAACAAACAAACAAACAAAACAAATAACAAGACCTTACGCCGAAGCTACGATAGCAACGATCTCAATTTAAACAAAAACTAAGAAGCTGCAGAAATCTTGTAAGAAGGGGTTAAATTTTTGTTTGTTTGTTTTTGTTTGTTTGTTTGTTTTTTGAGGATGGTAAAATTACAATACTAATGAAGACTGTTGTTCTTTAGTGTTTGATTCAAAGACGTCGGGTTTATAGGGCAACTAAAATGGGCTCAGAGCGGTGCTGATCGCCCCAATGATCTTGATCATTCATCGTGAATGCAAGCAGGGGCAGGGGTTCTTGGGATTTAGACTTGATGGCAATCGCCATGGTGTCTGTTTTGTGTCTGACTGGCATGGCATGTGTTTTCGAGAGCGGTGTTGTACTCAGTGGTGGGTGGGTCACTTTGCGATTTTCTTCAGGTGTGTATGTGTGTGTGTGTGTGGTGTGTGTGTGTGTGTGTGTGTGTGTGTGTGTGTGTGTGTGTGTGTGTGTGTGTGTATGTGTGTGTATGTGTGTGTGTATGTGTGTGTATGTGTGTGTATGTGTGTGTGTGTGTGTATGTGTGTGTGTGTGTGTGTGTGTGTGTGTGTGTGTGTGTGTGTGTGTGTGTATGTGTGTGTGTGTGTGTGAGCGTGCATATTTGTATGTAGGTTTACATGTGCGCAGTAGTACTGTGTATGAATGGGGGACAGAAAGCGTCAATGAATTGCAATACCGCCAACAAAAATTCCCGCCACAAACACGTAGGCCTTCTTACGATATGACATTTGACAGTCTGCCTCCGTGTAAAAAATCCCAGCTTCCTCACTTAGACGAGACGCGCTTTCAGCTTCCGTACGGCCTCCACGGATGGCTGGGCTTTTATTTCTACTTCTCGTTCTTTTTCTTCTCTTTTTCTTTTAAATTAAAATTCTGTTCTTATTTATTTATTCATTTAGCGTCACAACGTATTTACCGGGTGAGATTCTGAAATTCTGGAAGCTCTTCCCAAAGAGAACTCGTCGCCACAGTGCAGAATTATTACCTTTTCCACATGTATATGCAGTTACACATGCATGTTAAAAAAAACACCCTGTCAAGAGGATTGGAACAACCAAACAGATAACAAACTTATTCAAATATGCCCGACCTTAAACAGATTCTCTCTCATCTGTTCCAGGCCATAACGGGAAAGAGACATTTTTTTTTTTATTATGAAGAACACATACGCATCACGAATCCTAACTCACTCATAGCTTTTACTAAAAATACGAAGCACCATGATATATACCATTAGACGAGCCACTAAGCATCAAACACCTTATTGAATGCTTCGACTTGCATGATACGAGACATAAGCACTATACAGCAGACATGTACCTTATTGAATGCTTCGACTTGCATGATACGAGACATAAGCACTATACAGCAGACATGTACCTTATTGAATGCTTCGACTTGCATGATATGAGACATAACCACTATACAGCAGACATGTACCTTATTGAATGCTTCGACTTGCATGATATGAGACATAAGCACTATACAGCAGACATGTACCTTATTGAATGCTTCGACTTGCATGATATGAGACATAACCACTATACAGCAGACTCCTTACAGAACCTCTTCAGAGATCATCCACCAGACGCAGTTTTCAAGTTATTCAAGGAATCACAACAGATTTCATCTTATATGATCATACGTATGGGAACGACTTTTTATTCCATTTTAGACTTGAAAGGAGGATTGTGTGAGCTTGGTTTTTAATAGTTGTCTTTTTAATTAATTGAACTTGGGAGTTGTTTTTAACGTGGTATGAGCTCTGGTGTGGCTGTAGCAGTCGGCCAGGCAATGTGAGCGCTTTGAACTGAACGCAGTTACGCATGTGAGTGCACCAACTTGAACGTCACACTGCTCTCACGCCACCGTTTCACCCTTCCTCACTGCCACTACCACCATCCCACACCACACGCATATATATGTGCTACATCGCCTCGGTTTTGCCCCCTTGCGCGCGTTAGGCTTTGTCGTTGTGTGTACAGCCGCGTTTGCACCATCGAGTGTTCAAGATCACTGCAGGGCCCTTCTTGTTATGGCTTTTGATCAGAATAAGAGGTTGGCCTGCGTACCAATATAGAGACAAGGTCAAATCATACACACAGTGATATATGCATAATACAGAGAAGCTTAGTGAAATCCTGAACTACTGAACTTTTGTTTCCATCTGTTTCAAATTCAGTCAGTGTTTCAAAGCCCTATTTAGGCCGTTATAACAAATGAATGAGCCGTTTGAGAAATACGTACACAAGCACACAATGACATACACACACACACATAAAGCGAGAGAGAGAATGATAATGATGATGATGATAATACTTTATTTTCCAACAGAAGAAGTTATTGGCTTAAAAAGGCTTTTTTTCATACTTGTCGTTTCGTTGTTTGCATGCTGTGTGTGTGTGTGTGTGTGTGTGTGTGTGTGTGTGTGTGTGTGTGTGTGTGTGTGTGTGTGAGATGTCGAAGCTTCACAATCAATATTGGCCTTTAATTTTGCATTAGTCCAGTAAAGGGTTGTTGTTTTTTCCTCAAGTGATGTTTTTGATCGTTGCAAGCCTTTTTTTTTTTTCGCCAAATATTTCGTCAATGCATGACTGAACCTGTAGTCCTGAGCAAAACTGACAAAACAAGAATGAAGTGACAGTTTACACAAATCCAGCTGAAACCAGACGAAACATGCAGTTCAGCGACCGATCCACATATCGTTTCAAAGCGACGTGGCTATTTTCTGAAAAACATTTTTTCTTGTCGTTTTACGCTTGGCATACCGCTACAGCCTAATTCTCTCTTAACCACGTCTACCCTCCTCCTCTGTCTTCCTTTTCTACTTACGCACGTAGGAGATTGATCCAGTATGTTGAGGTGAAGGTCGCCCACGAACAACGCCACCCAATCAGCGTTCGTTTTAGAGCCACACCTATGCACGCCGTTGTCTGATTGGTTTGTTACGGGGGCAGGTCCTGCGTCAAAACACGCGACAGAAGCAGACGAACGGCAGTTCAATCACATCAAAGTGGCTGGACGGACGCAGATTGTATAGTCTTGACTTGCCGGGATTCACGCTTTTTACGAGGTGAGAGGCTCAACAGATTCTTGTATTTCTGTTTTGGAGAGAATTTGGTTATTGATAATATAAGTTCACCCGAGAAAACTCTCTACAATAAATCCATTCCCGTCATTGATGCAGTAAGACGAGTGTCTGGAAATAACGGCACACCACCAGATAGTTAAAAAAAAAAATTCTGCGTTTGTTTTATTCCATTGTGAGGCCTGTAACATGATTATTTTGTTGGTAATGGTAAAACATTATCGGTAAACAATAGCATTGAATGTAGTAATATCAGACACAAATGTAATATTTGTACATCTGAATAGCCTACGTTTCATTTAGCAAGTCGACCTTCACATAACGTGAATAAATTATTCACGGATCACTGAACATTTTGAAACATTATTTATTGTTGGCAGTGAAACCGCATGGTTCCAGGTGGGCTTGAAGAATGACGTTATTTTTTGTGGCAGGAGCTTCGATATGACACCAGGAAAATTACCCCCCCCCCCCCCCCCCAAGTTGACACATTGAACAAAATATCATCGCAAATGGAAATACCAGCGTTTGGTTTGATTGGCTGTACAAGGTTGAGAACAACAAAGTAACACACACAAAAAACCCAAATTAAGAAAATACATCGTGTTGCCCATGGACTACGAGCAGGCACTAGAACTAGGCCTGCATTTTCTTTCATCATCATCATGGTCACCGGTCATTCAGCCACCGTTGTGTGTGTGGTGTGTGTGTGTGTGTGTGTGTGTGTGTGTGTGTATGTGTGTGTGTGTGTGTGTGATCGGGTTGAAGTAACTTCGTCACACATGTCATGTTAAAAAAGCCAAAAAGCCAAAACAAAAAAAAACCCGCCTCTTGATAATGCAGATCGTTAATATATTGGTTCCGGCTTTATATTTCGAGTGTTTCCGACCAAAAGGGCTTATCTGCCTGCTTTGTTCCTTTTGAGATAAACCGTTCTGATCGAACACGTTCCACCGTGTGACCATAGCCAACTGTTGTCATTAGGGTGTCGCTTGCTTATTCAAGTTATTGCGTTACAAACCTCCCAGAAACTTGAACGAGCAATGATCTTTCACTTGTGACGTTATGTGGTGGTGACAGTTGTGTTTGTGTACTTTGTAAATTGTGCGCAGTGTGTGTCCTGAAAGTGCGTGCTTGTGTGTGTGTGGTGTGTGTGTGTGTGTTGTGTGTGTGTGTGTGTGTGTGTGTGTGTGTGTGTGTGTGTAACACGTACAAGGAAGAAGTTCATTTATCACGTATACGGCCAAGTCACCGAGGAAATCCTTGTTTTTGCATTCACAGCGCCAAATCCCGGCACACTTGTGTCATGTCTTTTTCCCAGGAAAACCGCCCACGTTACTTTACAGCACATCCTGTTCACAATGTGTGATGCAGGCCGATCCTGTGTTTGTCTGTCAGCCCGTATTTCTCCGTCTGTAAACGTTTACATGGGGGAGTGGGGGGCGGGGATGTACAGGACAACAAAATATATTTCTGGTTATCGTGGTTTTGAAGATAGATTTGAGAGGTCCTTACTTCGCCTGTTTCTATCAGTCTCTCTCTCTTCCTCCCTCCCTTCCTCCTTCCTTCCCCCCCCTCTCTCAGAATGCGTTTTCTGAAACTCTCACTCCCTCAACCGTCAAACATTCCTGTGTGCAGGGGACCCGGGTGCTTTCTGGTGCGTTCCATATCCCTTTCCCTTCTTTCTGACAGTCATGCCACCTCCCCTCTTTCTCTTTACCTATAACCATCACAAGTACACGTGTACACAACAACGCAACTGATTAATTACGCGTATTAGCCTGGCTGGTGGTCTTAATTTAAAGCGTGGTCTTTCTACATACACACTTGTCACCAGTGATAAGAAAATATCGAGAAGCATGTAAAATCTTTGTTGAATAAAGTAAACAGTCAACAAGCAGTCATTCAGAGAGTTGATTTTTAGTGTGGTTTAACTCGAATGCCTTCCTCTGAATAGACATCAGTGGTTCCACAGATGTGAATATAGTTTTTTTGTTTTTGTTTTTGTTTTTTGTGTATGTCAGAAAATTGTACGATTTAGGCAGATTAAGATGTGTATATGTATTGTTGAAATTTCATCATTGATTTGCTGTTCTTGTACTCTTCGTGTTAAAGATTCAATAATTTATTAGAGTATTATATTCTTCATTCAGTAATCAAATAGAATGATATATACCATTTATACCGACGTGTGGACTGTCTCTGGTGAGACTTTGTCCAGATGCGCCTTTTCAAAATCTCGTAATTTATACTCGTCTCACTTTCTCCCTCTCTTTCTTGGAGCAAACTTCGATTTGTGAAACGAGCTAAACATCCGCATTCTGCCCATAGTTTATTGTTCATGCCACTTGCAATGGTAGTTTGTTGCAAGCGGGTGTGGGTTGTTGATATCCTGGTTGAAGGAGGGAGGTGGAGGGGCGCGGGATGGGGGTGGGAGACCTATAGAAATAATGACGACGACGATGATGATTAAAAAAAAAAAAAAAAAGATAATTAGAAGGAAGAAATGTCACGATCAGTTTTGCAGTTAATCCGAGTCAGAAATGTGCCTGAACACGAAAATTGGTAAGCGCTTTATTGAACGAAATGTGTGTTTATGTGTTTGAGAGAGAGAGAAGTCAATTATGATAGGCATAGTAATGATAATTGTAATAATAATGACAATAACAAGGATAATATATTTTGATATCGCGAAAGAGAATAATTCCATTTGTATAGCTAAAGTAGTTTATGTCAAAGCATGCTTTTTGCACTTTACATTGCAACGCGGTAACAGAAATGATCTGATGACCATCTGACACTTCCCTGACTATTGTTTAGACTGAATGAGTTGTCAGTGGTTACAGCTCGTAATTATGGGCGGTAAACAGCTTAGGGTGAACAATATCCGCGAAGTGTGTGCAAACAGAAGAGCTAATCTCTTTGGTGTGTGTGTGTGTGTGTGTGTGTGTGTGTGTGTGTTTCATGTTCCCATCATTTTCCTTTTGTGTGTATGATCAGTTCCCCCCCCCCCCCCCACACTGTACAAGTGGTGCATTGCTATACAGTCTGCATACTCCATGGGCGTACGTGCTGGATGTTTTCAGTTCACAATAGCCACCGGACGTTGACCAGGACTTAACGGGATCATTAACAAGCGTTATAAAAGTGTTGCTCTGCTTGCGTACACCCACGAACGGAGTGTAGGCACTAAAGGTCTACACACATGTTGACCAAGAAGATCGAAAACATCTCCATTGTGGGTGGGTACCCAGGCACGATCGAACCCAGATTCTCCCATTGGAAGCCAGACATCTTACCCAATTTTGATAATCGCGCCCGTCAATGCGGTGTTGAAAAGAACGTTTCTTATGAAGGGGGTGAAATGAATGCTACTGTTGAAAATAACGTTACTGGAAAAAAAAAAATCGCGCGAGCACACACACACACACACACACACACACACACACACAAAGGGAAAAAAAATCAGTTGAAATAATCAGAACCGGGAAAATACTGTGCCGTAGGAAAGAAACATTATGCAGCGGTGACTTGTGCGCGCTGCAGTCGGACCATTTTTTCTGTATGATGAAATCCCTAGCAGAGCACAACAAAGCGACACGACGGGTCCGTTGACGTAGGCTGAAAATAGTGCAGTTGCTCAATCCCTCCTACCAGAGGCACACAACGTGAAACATTCATTACTAGGAGCGGTCGGCTGGTCTTTCTGACGTGGTCTGAGCACGTGGTTCTGAAGTTATAAAGAGAAAACGACTGCTGCATGTCTGCATTACCAAGTTCAAGGTTATCGATTTAGATGAGTTCCATGTCTGCAAGTCATTTCCTCTTTTCAGTCGCTCGCTTTGTTTTTGCCTTGTTCTTCGGCTTTCTGTCATTTCTTCGTATCATTTTCTGCCTTGCCGGTCCATTCTTCTGCATGTGGTCGATAAAGTCTTAAGTACTTTCTCTTTGGATTGACGACCGGGTACATGTATTGAGTGAATTTTTGGCTTTAGGGAAAAGATATGCTGAAACATTTTTAGGTAATTTAAACCCGTTTTTATTATGTTTTAGTGTCCGTAGTTATTTTTAAATTTGTATTCACGTATGTTTATAAATCCCTGTGTGACAAATTAGAATGGTCAACGCCAGAAGCATCTTCATAGATTGTGTGCGAATGCGTTGATATGTGTACTGGATTCTGTTTTCCTTTTTTTTTTCTGTTGAAGTATTGTATATGTTTTGAAACAATTATAGCCCTGATATGGCTTTATACAGTTGGCTGGGCTTTAAAGAAAAATAACAATATCAATCCGCCATTCTCAACCTGGGACCCACAAGGTTTGGGGATGGTCGCCACACTACCAAGCTGGGAGTAGGCGTATCCTACCTTTTCCCAGTTTTGAAGCTACAATTACTCATTAGTGGTGTTATAATATTCACAAGCCTACAACCGTGGCCTTTGCGATATACATGTGTGTCGCGAAGGCCACGCTACAGCTGTTGAACATCACTAGTCTCGGCCAGCTGAGATTGATCGCACCGAGTATGATCGATTGATAACACATGGGAAAACGACTGCAGTGCGTAGGCCACCGGCGGCCTGGTTGTATAATACGCCATTAGTCTAATTGACACCGGCCGTCTGCTCCTGTTGACCATTGAATGTTCATGTAGGCTATGGGCTTGGATGCAGGCAAGCAGCATATGTTTCATGCCTATTCTACGGTGGTTGGTGACGTCGAAGACAAAATGTACGATCATGATTTTTTTTTTCTTAAAATCGTATTGACCGGTTAAGAAACGTAATAAACAAACAAAGCAGAAACAGACGAATAAAGTAGAAACAAAGAGAGCGACAGAAAAGACATTTTTATCGTACAAGTTCCAAAAGGTCGAGATGCCATTAACATAATACACCAAGGGGACACCCACAAGAGACTAAAGCTTCAATCAAGATTGATCGAAAGACTGAAAAACACCATATACTTCATGTACACTCACGCGTGCGAGCACACACGCGCGCACATTTGTACATACATACATACATATATACATACATACATACACACATATATGCATATATGCATACATGCATACATATATATCCTATTCTCCGGCCCGGCCCTGTCACATAAACGGAACACAGCGCAACCAAGCAACGAGCTGTAGCATAACAGTTGATAAATACAATCACGTTACAAATCACAGTTGGAATATTACAGTTAAATTGCAAGTTCACGGTCAGTCTTAATATCCCCAGGGCTGGTATGAGCTCGGCACAGCAGATTCAGAGAGCAACACAGGCAAACGATACGAAGCAAATCCGCTAATGAGCTGCATGGGATTAAGTAAAGATTAAGTCGTATGAGTACGTACGTTTGGAATGTTGACTACATTACATTGACCTTGAATAGTGTTATTACTCGAAGTCGCTGCTGTTCTTGTGACAGATTTTTGGAGCTCACCAAAATTATCGTAAACCCTAACCCTACTTATGGTGGAAACTTGATCCCCATCGGACCTGTTGGGTAGGATTGGGGGTGGGGAATCAACATATCAGAGGATCGACTTAAAAGCAAGTCATGAAGGATTGACTCTTATAACCAGAATTTCTAACAGTAAAACAAAGAACAAAACAACCAAACAAAAAACTGAGGGTGGTGGTGGTGGTGGTGATGGTTGCGGATAGGGTGGTGTCGATTTATCTTTTCCACCGATGTTCATGCTATATCGGGTACCGAAGAATCGAGTTTTTTGTTCAGAAATATGTCTTTGTCTCTCTTCTTCGTCTCCCTTCGCGCCTTTCCGGCACTCCTCATCTTTGCATAGCACTGAAATTTCCCACTGCCTTCCAGCTTGGAGCAGAAACGACCTCCTTTTCTTTGACCACATGATTGGCAAAGTTTAGAAGCCAGAAACGCACGAACACGAACGAGTATAGATTGAGAAGGCGCAGTCAACGGATTCAAAGTTTACGCAACTGGGTCGTAGTAAAATGAAGCGAACCGTTGCGCCTGATGTGAATCGAAAGAGCTCGAGTCAAGGTGACAGATCTGTCAATCCTGCATTTTTCGTTGTTTTTTTTTTATTCCCCCAAGGTTGCATAGAAAACGATCTTGCTCTCTTTCACGTCCATGTTATTGACATGGTTTGCTGTCTCAGTTGTGGAAGAAACCGAACCATTGCACAAAATGCAAAATCGAAAGACCTCGGGTGAGTGGAGAAATCTGTCTAGTCTGCAGTTTTCTTCCCAGGTGCAGAATTTTTTTTTCCTTTTTTAAAGCTCACACAGCTGACAAATCTCGCAGCGGCTCGGTTATTAATAGAAGTAATTAGGTCGTTCAATGCACAAACTTTGAAACGACAGACTTGGAACAGGTCAAGATAAGTGTATCAGACGTGCATTTTCCCAGGCTTTTTTTTTTTTTTTTTTCATAGCTGAAGAAATTACGACATTTCAGTCCTTTTCGTTGATATTATTGACGAAGTTTCTGCTCTCAATCGTGGAAAGTACGAAAACGTTTATTTGCATAATATGGGAACGAGCCGAAAGATTCGATGAGGCCAAGGTGACAATTCGCGATCATACCCGCGTCGCGACTTGGACGTGCGTTGTTGAGGAATCGGAAATAGAATGTCTTATTTTGAGCTCCTGTGTATGACGTGATCTTAATCCACGTGAGGGTGTCGCTCGGCGACGGCGGCAAGCATTGACTGTTCGATGATTTACACAGCCTGGAAACTTGTCGCCATCGCAGACTGAACAAGTGCGGTGAAATCGGCTTCGTTACTGATCACACACAGATTATCTTGATGACTGATTGTCAGTATCTGTGAATGTCACACGGTGGATAATCTTGTAGAATGGAGGACCATCTTTCGTCGAGATTCGGACAGACAGGCACGTGTAGACATTTACAGACGCGCACGCGCGCACGTACACACACGCACGTGTATACGCGTTCGCGCGCACACACATTTTCTCTCTCTCTCTCTCTCTCTTCTGTGCACGCGCGCGCGTGCTCCACCCAAATTTGCCAGCAGTTATCTGGCAGATTCCTCAGCCTGCGCAAAACAGTCCTCCAGCAAAGTCTTTGGAGGACGGGACGAATGAGAACTTGGATGAAAGAACCAGTGTGATTGGTTTATTTAATGACATTGAAGCAAACAGCGGAAGGCCACTTTTTATACTGCAGGTTGGGTTTTGAATTAAGGCCTCGATAAACTTAACCAACCAGACAGCAGCCTGTCCCTCCCTCCTTATCGACTTTTTCAGTTCTAAACTATTGTGCATGGCTGAAGTGGTTGGTCTATTTCTTGCATGTCAGCGGCATTCTTTGTTGAATAGCATCTCCTTCGCTTGCACGAGACCTATTTTGGAAAATTTATGAGGAAATCGTGATGTGTAAACCGGATGCCGGTAGCGTCGTCATGTCTTGTTTACTTTTGCTCGTGCTTAGAGGTAGGTAAAAGTGGCACGTGGGACATGACACAGTACTTTGTATTTTCATTTATGCCTAGGACCGTACCATCACGTATCGACATGTACAATTAATTAATTAATCCGCCTTTCTTTTCCCGTCCCAGAGAGAGAGGGGGAGGGGAGGGAGGGAGCGAGCGAGGGAGAGAGGACATAACCTTTGTTGCTTTTACGTCCTTGTTTTATGACACCAGCAGCCCCGCCCCCTCCCGTTTTTTCAGAGACAAATTTCAGTTGTACATCAGAAAAAAAAATCCAATTCAGTTCAGTACTCCGTTATTAGTGCACCTCTGACAATCAGACTGTGCACACAATGTACTCGCACACGTGCATCATTCTCACATCCATCCGAAACAAAATCACAAATTTATTGTAAAACATATATATGGTCGACTATCGTGGTCGATAAAGTCTAACCTAGCACTTTATTTGTGTACACTCATATGGGATCTTAAGCCAAAGTCTGATGCACACAGGCGGCCGCATACTGGATTCTATGGAACTCTCTGCAGAGTTGGTTCTGGCCTTTATTGCTGCACGCTTTTCCACATGGTTGCTTGTCTTCCATTTTCATAAGCGTCTGCTCCTTGCAAATAGCTTGCCTCCATTCAGAACTGCTTGTGGCCATGATTTCCCATTGTTCTTTATCAATGTTAGATCTCTGGAGGGATTATTTTAGGGTGTCTTTGTAGCGAAGCTTTGGCCGTCCTCTTCGTTGATGGCCCTTTGTCATTTTTGTGAGGGGGATTGGCGCAAGATGCCATGCGCATATGTCAGTTGCTGTAGTTTGCGCAGAGCCTCAGCAGCTCTGTATACCTGCCTCCACACGTGGAGGGCAAACTGAAGTAAGACAGCTGTTCTCATAGGAGACAGAGACGTAAAACATAAATATGAAAACTCTACAACAGATCGAATCAGCAATAAAATACAGCAACCAATACTCATGGCATATGCCGACCCATCCCTCAGGTAACACTCCTTTATTAGTGAGTCAGCATAACAATTGAAACTTTAAGACATTCCTAAGAAAATATTCAAGGTGAAGAGAACAAGTTTCTACACAAGACATCCCTAATAATTGCTGGGAAATCATAGGCTGTGTTTGTTAGCTGTCGTAAACTATAGCTCGAGAGTGTTTGCGTGCGTGCGTGCGTGCGTCTGTGTGTGTGTGTGTGTGTGTGTGTGGATAGAACATAATTTAATCGGACAGTAAGTTGTTGTTGACTTTTGTGTGCGTTGTGGTGTTGATGCTTCCTCGGGATCACACTTGACTTGAGAGGTACAAAATCTGTAAGATTTCTTTTTGGTCCAAAACAAGAGATTGTTTAAATAGCTTTATCATCTTTTTTGTTGTTTTGTAAGGGATGGGGCGCGGGGGGGGGGGGGGGGGTCGTGGAGGGTCATGGAGAACAAAAGGAAAAAGGAATCGATGCAGAGTAGGGAAGTTCTATGTGGGTTCTCTTTTGGTCAAAGCAAGGTGGCCGACTTTTTGTTGGTAGTGCCATGGATTCCAGATCTGATGTCTTGAGTTCAATCCAAACCAGCAGTGTAGAAACTGGTCTGTTTGCTGCCTGCCTTGATGCTCCAGTTTAGTTTTTTTTTTTTTATAGATTCTGTTCTTCACCCACTTACCCCTCTGTCTTTGGTATTCCAAGACCTTATCAGGGCATTGGGCCTTGCGCAGGCTCTGCGAGATAATTGTTGGCAGATGTGGGTGGAACGCGTATGGAATAGTCCGAATGTGATGAATCCCTCTTGAACAAACTCCGAACTTTGTTTTTGATTTGCTTATGTGTCGGTATACACACACACACACACACACACACACACACACACACACACACACACACACACACACACACACACACACACACACACACACACACAGGCTGTCAGTTTTGTGTAAACTGACATACTTGTCTGTGTCCCTGTGATGTCGAGTTTGCGTACGCTGACATCGATGTCTCCATTGATATTAGCGGTGCACACTGCCTTTTCCGCTGTAGCAGACACGTGACCTTTTGGAGTTCAACGATCCCGACAAAAGAGCAACTCTAACGCAAATTTAGGCAGAATTGCGTTACTGGGGTCGTCCATTACCTCTCGATAGTACCGAGGCATAGTTGCGTTACTGAGGTCATTCTTCCTAGGGACGATTTATCTCTCGACACTACCGAGGCATAGTTGCGTTACTGAGGTCATTCTTCCTAGGGACGATTTATCTCTCGACACTACCGAGACACAGTTGCGTTACTGAGGTCATTCTTCCTAGGGACGATTTATCTCTCGACACTACCGAGACACAGTTGCGTTACTGAGGTCATTCTTCCTAGGGACGATTTATCTCTCGACACTACCGAGACACAGTTGCGTTACTGAGGTCATTCTTTATAGGGACAGTTGTTTACCTCTCGACGCTACTGAGGCATAGTTGCGTTACTGAGGTCATACATTCTGGGGACAGTTCTTTACCTCTTGACATTATCGAGAAAACTTCTTCGGGATCTTAAACATAAAACAGTCACAGTCCATTGAAAATACGCTTGAAGTAACCGGGCCCGTTTTATTTTAGCAAGAGCAAATTTTAGATCGAAAGCTAGACTTTACCACCAGTCAGTAATGTTTTGTTCTTGGAGTCAGTGAATCAGTCGTGTTTCTTTTGTCACCTGTCCCTCACAGTTATAAACACACACATATAGTCACACACACACACACACACACACACACACACACACACACACACACACACACACACACACACACACACACACACACACACACACACTCGCTCGCTCGCTCGCTCACACGCACTCGCTCGCTCACACGATGAGACACACACTAGCCCACATGGTCACGCACAAGAACGCACGCACACGCACACACATACAGGTACACACACATACGCACACACTCGCATACACACACACACACCTGCTCTCACCCTAAATTACGTTTTTCCAAGCAGGTTGGGGTCAGTGACCGTAATTTATCAGTACAAGGAAGAGGAAATTCTTCTGTCTTCCAAACAAAAGACCGTTAAAATTGAGTGCGTGTGGATGCGCGCGCGCGCGCACACACGCGCACACACATACACGGGAGGGGGGGAGAACCATATACACACTGCCACTCATCTGTCCCCTCCCTTTCCACACACACACAGACACGGGAGGGGGGGGGGAACATATACACACTGCCACTCATCTGTCCCCTCCCTTTCCTTCCCCCCCCCACACGCACACACACACAGACACGGGGGGGGGGGGGACCATATACACACTGCCATTCATCTGTCCCCCCCCTTTCCTTCTCCTCCTACACACACACACACACACACACACACACACACACCACACACACACACACACACACACAGGACACAAGGTTCGGCATTACAAGCGTACTATCGTACACATTTATGAACTAAGTCACTGAGAGCAAAAGGTAACTGTGTCTTATGGGCGGAGGTCAACCGTTTCACCTCGGACCACACATTCTCTTCACCTTTTGACCTTAATCTGCGGCCAGTTAGGTCTCCTTTCACGCTTAGTCGACCACACAACCGTCACTTCGTCGCCTCGGTGAGAGGGTCAGGAGCTTCATCTAACCGTGCGATCATTAAAGCTTATGACTTGCACGGGGAGAAAAAAAATATTCCGATTTCTCTGTGGGGGTGCCGGATGTTCGTTCACTATAAGGTCTCCTCGACTTTGGAAATTCAGTGCTGGAAATTTCCTCTTTTCGGTCACTCTTTGTTTCTGCTTTGCTCCTTTGCTTTCTGTCATCTCTTATATCACTGGACCATTGATCTGTATGTTCTGTAAAGTCTTACCTACTCTCTGTTAGTATTGATACATGGGTACACGTATTTAGTGCATTTTTGGTTCCAAGGAAATGTGATGGTGCAGAAACAGTTTTAGGTAATTTAGGCCCGTTTTGATATGTTTTGGTGTCCTTAGGCTTTGCGCAACCTGCTGGGCTTTAAGCAACTATTTGGCTGTAACAATTACAGTTATATTTAAATTTGTATTCAGTTGTTTTACCCGCCCGTGATATAGATTGAACGGACTGGTCAACGCCAGAGGCATATGTGCGCAAATGCATTTATATGTGTGCATTTTATTTTCCAGTTTTTCTTCCCAGTGAGTTATTGTGTACGTTTTGCGATGGTTATAGTCTTGACATGGCTCTGCACAGTCGATTGGGCTTTAAACATAAACAAACGAACAAACAATCACGAAAAACAAACGAACGAACTTAAAACAAAACAGCGATCTGATTTTTTTCCACATGTGTGTGTGGACACTGTTTTGCCCATATTGTGCAGGTGGTATGTTGTAGTCTGCTTAATCCATTTTCTGTGGGCATGCATCCTGGTATTCTAAAGTTTGCATAAATCACCGGACACTGACGTGTGACACACAGGATCTTTAACATATTTGGTGTTCAGCGTGCATATATCGGCGACAGGGATACAGGCGCTAACAGGTCTGCACACAATGTTGATATGGGAGATTGGAAAATTCTGTCTTCGTTCTTAAAACCTTTACTTCAGGCTGTAGGATCGAACCCCAGACCGTATGGCTCAAGTAGTCGGCTGGGCTATAAGCAATATGAACTTGACTTGAGCCCCAGGCCTTCTGGTTGGAAGTTCGACGTCTTCCACTTGATTCTGTGCCTGTCGTTAATGTAATGACGTCTATTCTGACATGGCCATGATTCGTTGCCCATTAGATCAGTTGGCTGGAGTACCATGCTGATAACGCAGGGATCGTGGGTTCGATCCTTAGTTGGGTCGCAGTTTGTTTTGCAATGTGGGTGGTTTTGTTGGTAAAGCCCTGACCTCAGTGTCTGAGTTCAATCCCAACCTGCAGCTTAAAAGCTGGCCTGTTTGCTGCCCTTTTGAATACTCCAGTCTGCTGGTTTTAGCTTACAGTTTCTTAGTATAGATCTTGTCCTTCTCCCTCCCTTACTCCATTTCAGGATTGTGCTAGCGCGTTTAATTTTGTGCAGGCTCAAGAAGTCGATGCGAGACGTAAGCACGATATAGCAGACTTCTTGAAAACGTAATCGTCTGGATGCCATTTTCAAGTTTTTACCAATTTCATCTGATATGATTATACGTATGGGAAAAAGTTTTAAAATATATTTTACATTTGAAAGGATAATCGTGAGCTTTGGGTAAACTTGAGTTGTTTTCAACATAGTGTTCACCCTGATATAGCTGTAGTAATTGGCAGGGTTTTAAGCAGTATGAACTTGAAGGCTCAAGTAGTAGCCTGCCAGATAAATTACTGGTAGATTTTTGGTGAAGCACATATGAAAACGTCTGAGTGCGATTAATGCTTATTGAGTAGATTTTTGGTGAAGCACATATGAAAACGTCTGAGTGCGATTAATTGAGGAAACTCCAAACTCCTAACGTGTTATGATGAAGAGTCACTGACCGACCCGTTCAAGAAAATGGATGACAATCTTGATGAACAAGTAGACAGAATGGCCTCGGTTAAATAAGACCGTCTCTATCTCTCTGTCTCTCTCTGTCTGTCTGTCTTCTCTCTCTCTCTCTCTCTCTTTTCTGTCTGCCAGTCTGTGTCTGTCACCCACCTCTCTCGTCTGTCTTTGTCTGCCTGTCTCTGTCTTTCTGTCTCTTGTCTGTCTCCGTCTCTGTGTCTGCACCTCCCTACCTCCACCTCCCCCTCCCCTTCTCTCTCTCTCTCTTCTCTTTTTGTGTGTGTGTGTTTGTGTGTGTGTGTGCAGTCAAATGCGACTCGTTCAAATTGATGAATCGTTTGCCTCGTTCACCTGCTTATAACTATTTTCATTGTATTTCAGATTTTGTAAACTGACCTCGTGCCAGAATTTCAAATCGGCAGCCCGTCAAGGAGAACAAGGTCTTTTAGAACTAAGCAGCTGACTAAATTTTCGTATCAGACCTACCCTGAAATCGAAAAAGTGAAAGTAAAAACCTTATTCAAAAGTAAGCTGCCTAAACCCAGCCACTTCGTTCACCTGAACTTAACCAAAAATTAGTAAAAAAAAAAAAAGATCTCATAAAGATTAAAAACAAAATCAAAGTAAGAAGTTTTAACTTAAACGTCAGCAAAAATGGCTAGTGGACTGAGTGTGACCTTCCTCCGTCGCTTGAGCAACATGACCTTTCCACCTCCGACCATGAGACCTCCGACCATGAGACCTCCGACCATGAGACCTCCGACCGTGAGACCTCCGACCTTGACTCCGACTGCGTTTGCTGGACGATCACAGAGTTTCAAGGACTTCCCCGACAACCACGGGTTCTTATCACAGGTGAGAATGTGTGTGGACAGGTGTTTCCAAGCCCAGACCCTATTGTCCAGAAAAAAACCCTGCTAAAGTTCATGGAATTGTTTGTTTGTTTTTTTGGGGGGAAGAAGGAAAAAAAAACGCCCGAAAGGAAGAGCATTTTTAAAGGGGGCAGCATTTCTTTGCAAAACAATATGACTGTTTTCTTTGTTATTAAGACAATATTACAGCATAATACGTACAGTTTAGACTTACATATTGGTATAATTATAACGGTTTCTGTTTAGTTTAGAAAAAAGGCCAGCGATGTTTGATGCTTAGGAATGTTATCTAACAGTGAAGTCTCCGCAAGGCTGCTGGAGAACGCTGAGAAATAGTACTCCTTTACTGTCCTGGTCTGGAGGGTCTTCTTCTCCCTCAACTCCGAAAGTCATTGGGCGTCACGCTAAAGAACTGTTCGCCAGATTCCTTCAGCTTGGTTGTGTGTCAAAATCTGGGTCTCTGCATATGGTTTCTCTGTCCATTTCACAGTGTTGTCGATCTGTTGTTTTATTCTGTCTTCTGTTCTGCCTCCCAACCCCAACCCTTTTTTGGAGGACTGATTTTTCAAGGCCATTGGAAATTATTACATGGCCATTCCAACGTAGTTTTGTTTTCTTAATTCATGCTAGCAGGTCTTCATATGGTCCAGTGTGCTGCTTTATGATTTGACATGCTTGTCCATTGATGATATGACCAGTGTATCTGATGTGTAGTATATTGGGGAAAACATCTTATTTCCATGGCTTGGAGTCGTCTTTCCAAATCGTCTGTGAGGTCCGTGTACGACAAGGAAGATGGAATATACCAGTG
Source organism: Monoplex corrugatus (assembly GCA_030674185.1). Classification (NCBI taxonomy): domain Eukaryota; kingdom Metazoa; phylum Mollusca; class Gastropoda; order Littorinimorpha; family Ranellidae; genus Monoplex; species Monoplex corrugatus. The sequence continues at coordinate 56,742,046 of CM060315.1, read as the reverse complement.
TACGTAGGAGCCTGTTTTTGTGTTTCACGGAGATGTTTTTGTCCTTCCATACAGGTTTCAGTCTGGACAGTGCTGTCGTCTTTCCTGCCTTTGAGAGGATTTCTGGCTTGGATCCCTCATTGTTAATGATGGATTCCTGTTAACTGAATTGTTGAACAGTTCCTAGCTTCAGTCCATGCACATTTTACTCAGTGATTATGGTGGTGTTTTAGCTAATCGTTATTTCGATCTTCTGGGTGCCGATTTCCATGCCATTTCTTGTCGATATTTCAGTTAATCTTTTAACAAGTTTAGTGAGGTTTTGTGCACTGCCTGCCAGGCCATCAGTATCATCTGCTAAGCGATGGTTCGCGATAGATCTTCCAGAGCTGATTCTGATATGATCTGCAAAGGCGTTAGTCATAATGCGTCCCAGGAATATGTTGAAAAGCATGGGGAACAGAAGGTAATTCTGACGAGCTTCAGCCGAAGTATGAACCATTTCCAATAGCACTGTTTGTAAGTACAGCACATGTTGCTTTGGAATATAGCTGCTGGATTCCCCCTTGGGGATGCCGTGAAAATTTCATTCTCTTTGTTTCTCCCTTGCTTCTTTGTTTTATCGTTTCTTCCTGTCATTTTCTGCCTTGCTGGTCCGTTCACTTGTATGTAGTTGATAAAGCCTTACATACTTTCTCTTAGGATTGATAATTGGGTACAGGTATTATGTGCATTTTAGGCTCTAAGGAAATGTGATGTGTAGAAGCAGTTTTGTTTAATTCAGGCCTGTTTTTATATGTATGTTTTTATGTCCTTGGTTATGTTTGCATCTGATTTCAGGTTGTTGTTTTTTTTTTCAAAATCCCCTAGTGGTAACTTGGACGGAGTGGTCAACACCAGGGGTATATCCTTAGATCATGTGCACGAATGCATTGATATGTATACTTGATTTTCTTTTTCAGGTGTGTTTTGTTTTTTCTCCAGTGAGGTGTGGTGTACAGTTTGAGATGGCCTTGAAATGGTTATAGCCCTGATATGGCTTTGCCCAGTGGGCTGGCCTTCCAGCAACAGTAACGAAAAGAACAGCAACTGGATGATATTGATTTTTAGCTTTTGCTCGAAATATCTTCATTGTGGCCCATAGAGCCTTTTCCCAGACGTCGTCAAACGCCTTCTTGAAGTCTATGAAGACATGGTAGAATTCCTTCTGGTGTTGGTTTTTTGTTTTGTTTTGTTTTTTTTCTTTTTGTCAGGAGTGCGCAGGTTAAAAGCAAGGGAAGAAATCCTTCTGCATCATATTTTACTTTGTATTGGTATTTTTGTCGTTTCTTCAGGAAAATAAAAACCACTTGCTATTTTGAGTGTAGTATGACGGTCGTATTAGTCGCGGAGATGAAGCATGAGTCACAGCCATAAAAAGTTTATGATCAGTGGCACAGCAGTATAGCACTAGATGATTTTCCTTCCACCGGGTTTGTTTTTTGTGTGTGTAATTATTTTTTTTTATTGAAATCTGAAACTTCACTGCCATCCATCGCACAGTCGTGATATGACATCGGTGTTCAACGATGCAGACGCTGAGTTGGCATCAGCAGTTCATTTTTAATACTTTTTTTCCTCTCCGTCTCTTTCTGCCTGCCGTTTGGTTATTTTGTCATCAGGATACTTTTTTTTTTTTAAATTCCCTGTTTCTTCTTCTTTGTTACCGTTGTTCTTTCTGTAGAGGTCAAGGGTAAAGATTGTCCCAAACATCTAAGCCGAGTCAAAGGGGACTCGCACGTACATTTCGAACGCAAGTCTTTGTCCCGATGTACTCGCTTAACCCTTTGACGCCCTCACCCTATCCATCAACTGCAAAAACTTAACCTTTTGACTCCCTCACACTATCCTCTAGCTTCCTGCGACTTAACCATTTGACTCCCTCACCCTGTCCACCAGCTTTTCTGCAGGAAGGTGGATAGGGTGAGGGAGTCAAAGGGTTAAGTTTCTGGTTTGCTAGCCTGGTTGACAATGCAGGATGCTGGTGGACAGGTGCGAGAGTCAAAGGATTAATGGCTTGCTGTTAATACCTGTTGCATAACTAGGGAACTGGTATAGTGTTCAGATCGTATAGTGCTCAAGTCGGTCTGCTGCTTTTCTGTCATGCATCTATGGCGTTCAGCTTACTTTCGACAAGATCATGTGATGAATGACTTTATTATTAGATGTTGCAGTCGCACACTTAATTTGAATGTTACCTGCCTTTTGCGATGATCCATCCTGGCAGACAGCCCTTTGATTATTAGATTCTCCATTCTGGCAAATATTCCTCGAAACACTATTGATGAAAAAAAAATGTGATAATTACTTTTTTCTGTCTTCTGTCATGCAGGGTCTCTGGGACAGCTGGGCGTCGGTTTGGCAAGCGTTATGAGGTGAGATGAGTGTGTTTTTTTGTGCGTTTGTCAGTTCCCCCCCCCCCCCCCTCTACCTTATATCTGTCATCCCTCCTCTTGTTCTGTCTCTTTTTCATGTTTGCTTATATTTCTAAATCTGCCCATTTGCCGTGACTGGGCTGGACGCTGAAAGGGACATTATGTCATAGTCATATTCTTTCAATTCTGTCTGTCCTTGTGTGTGTGTGTGTGCGTGCGTGTGTACATGCGTGCGTGTGCGTGAGACACGTTGTCTTATGTCCATTTACTCTCACTGTCTTAGCATCTCCGTATCTTCTTCCTTGTCATTATCATGTATCACATTCAAACAGACGAAGAACTTACATGCATACACGCACGCACACGCATACATAAGTTCTGCTGACAAATCGGTGCAATTCGGAAGACTGACGACTTTCTAGACAATCTCGGTGATACATTGTAGTCTGCATATATCACACGTACATGCACGCTTGCGCACGCGCGCACAGACACACTCACACATAACACATACACACACAGAAGCATTTTGCTGACAAATCAGTTCAGAAGAGACAAAGTCGTTATGACTGTTAAAAAGTCATTGTTTGCTCTTTAAAGTTCAGTTGAGGGCATACACATACACATCGATTGTTCGATATCAGACAAGCTTGGCGTAGGCACAGCAGTCTAATTGGATAAACGTCGACCTTCAATCGAAAAGGCCTGGGTTTGACTCTACGTAGACATCTCCGCCTGGTGAGCAAAGAGTGGAGATTTTATCCGATCTCCCAGGTCAGCGCGTGTTCAGGCCTGTCTGTGCCTAAATCCCCTTCATATGTATAGTCACGCAGAACATAAGATATTTACGTTAAAGATCTTGTAAATGATATCAGTATCTGGTGGCTTATAGAAACATGAAAAATATCCCGAATGTACGCCCAAGACGGGGTATGTAGAATGTGCAGCAACATACCTTCTGCACAGTGTGAATAAAACAGTGTACGTGCCCACAGGAGAGAGTCGAGAGAGCTGGAAAGCTAATGTAAAATTTACAACAAAAAGAAAAAAGTTTTGCAGAAATTGACAGGGAAGTTAGAGCGGTGGGGGAGGATGCTTGTTTGTTCTTTAGAATTTGTGTGTTTGTGTGTGTGTTAATAAATGGGCATTCAGACTCGGTTAAAATTGACTACGTCAGTCCTTCCCAACCAAACCAAAGCAAGTTCCTCTGACTTCTCGATCTCTTCTACTCTTCTCGTCATCTTGTGTGTGCGTTTCTGTATCGTACGCCATTATGTCTCTGTAAACCCGTACCCCACCCACCTCATTTTCTGTGTTTGTCTTTCTCTCTGTTCTTGTCTGTCTCCGTCTTTGTCGCATGTCCCTGTCTGTGTCAGCGAGTTCTGTCTGTCGCTCGCCCCTTTCTCTCTCAGTGAGTTTTCTGTTGTTCGCCCTTTTCTCTCTGTCGGTCGCCCCTTTTTCTCTCAGTGAATTCTCTTTGTCACTCGACCCTTCCTGTCTGTCACGTGACCCTTCCTGTCTGTCGCTCGCCCCTTTATCACAGTATCAGGGAGTTAGCAGGCCCCAATAGCTCAGTTGTTTTGAGCGTCGGATTCACATGCTAACGGTTGCGGGTTCGAATCCCGAGGTGCGCTACATTAAAACTGGCCTTCTCACTGTCCCATCTTAATATCACTGTTGTTCTGGTGGAGTCAGTATAGGATTAGATAAGTCCCCCTTCCCCCATTTCCCTGGGATGGTTATCCCCGTCGGCCATATCACCTGAGGTGGGTGTAGACGTAAAAACTGAGCCAAACCAACCAAACCAAACCTGTGTCGCTCGCCCTTTTCTCTATCAGGGAGTTGCCTGTGTCGCTCGCCCCTTTCTCTATCAGGGAGTTGCCTGTGTTGCTCGCCCCTTTCTCTATCAGGGAGTTGCCTGTGTCGCTCGCCCTTTTCTCTATCAGGGAGTTGCCTGTGTTGCTCGCCCCTTTCTCTATCAGGGAGTTGCCTGTGTTGCTCGCCCCTTTCTCTATCAGGGAGTTGCCTGTGTCGCTTGTCCCTTTCTCTATCAGGGAGTTGCCTGTGTCGCTCGTCCCTTTCTCTATCAGGGAGTTGCCTGTGTTGCTCGCCCCTTTCTCTCTCAGTGAGTTGCCTGTGTTGCTCGCCCCTTTCTCTCTCAGTGAGTTGCCTGTGTTGCTCGCCCCTTTCTCTCTCAGTGAGTTGCCTGTGTTGCTCGCCCCTTTCTCAGTGAGTTGCCTGTGTTGCTCGCCCCTTTCCGTCTTTTGAGTTGCCTGGGTTGCTCGCCCCTTTCTGTCTTTGAGTTGCCTGTGTTGCTCGCCCCTTTCTCTCTCAGTGAGTTGCCTGTGTTGTTCGCCCCTTTCTCTCTCAGTGAGTTGCCTCTGTTGCTCGCCCCTTTCTGTCTTTGAGTTGTCTCTGTTGCTCGCCTCTTTCTCTCTCAGTGAGTTGTCTCTGTTGCTCGCCTCTTTCTCTCTCAGTGAGTTGCCTGTGTTGCTCGCCTCTTTCTCTCTCAGTGAGTTGTCTCTGTTGCTCGCCTCTTTCTCTCTCAGTGAGTTGCCTGTGTTGCTCGCCTCTTTCTCTCTCAGTGAGTTGTCTCTGTTGCTCGCCTCTTTCTCTCTCAGTGAGTTGCCTGTGTTGCTCGCCTCTTTCTCTCTCAGTGAGTTGTCTCTGTTGCTCGCCTCTTTCTCTCTCAGTGAGTTGTCTGTGTTGCTCGCCCCTTTCTCTGTCAGTGAGTTGCCTCTGTTGCTCACCTCTTTCTCTTTCAGTCAGTTGTGTCTGTCAGTTGCCTGTTTCTCTGTCAGTGAATGAGTGAGAATCTTGTTGCCTTGGCACGTTCCTCTCTCTGTCTGTCTGTCTGTCTGTGCGCTCGTGCGTGCCTGTGTGTGTGTACGTGTGTCTGTGTGCGCATGCGCGCGTGCTTGTGCGTTCGTGTGTGTGTGTGTGTGTGTGAGAGAGAGAGAGAGAGAGAGAGAGAGAGAACTTTTTATTAGGAGGATAAAAACAAGCATTATAATATATTGCTGTTTTACATTCAGCCTCTGCCCAAGGGGGTCTACATTTAACACGCATGTATTACAACAGCATGAAAACATCAACATGAAAATTATATTTAATTGGAATTTAAACCACCACCACCATAACACCCACCACAGCAACAACAACAATAAGAAGAGTAAACGGAGTGGACGAGGGTGGGAGAGAGATTTGACTCGGGTCAAAACTTATTTTTTCATAAATTTTGTAAGGGTGGTTTTGTTTTGCTGACTTTTTGTTCCGTTTTTTTATTATTTGTTGTGTGTTTGGCATGAAAGATGGAAAAACAACAAGCATACCACAACTGCCTTTTGTAGTTTAAAGATGGAAAAACAACAAGCATACCACAGCTGCCTTTTGTAGTTTTTCAGTTTTTTTTTATTATAATTAATCATGAAAAAACACGCGCGTGTGTGCACGCACACTAATGCGCAGGCGACACACGCTCACTTCTTCGTATACACACACGCACACGTACGCACACAAACGCATGCATGCACACGCACGTACAGATAACACACACGCGAAAGTATCATATAAGGAAGCGCACAAATATGGATAATAAAGATGCGTGACCAGAGAGTTATGGTTGGGGAAACGACAGTTTAAAATCCTGAACGTATCCCAGGGCCTGCCATTATGAATATCATTTTCTCCTCCCGCCTTTAGGGCTCAGTCTGTCAGGAAGGGGAGGGGGAAGGGAGACATAGTATCTGAAGATTCCTTTTAAAACGTTTTCATTACTATTCCTCATATGCACGGGACCCGCATCATGACGTATGTTTCTGTCTGTCTGTCTGTCTCTCTCTCTGTCTCTGTCTCTCTTTTTTCTTTGTCTGTCTCTTTGTCTCTGTCTGTCTGTCTGTCTCTCTTCTCTCCCTCCCTCCCTTCATCCCTCCCTCCCTCTCTCTCTCTCACAGCTTTACCTTTCCTGTCCCAGAGATGGACAGATACCCGTTTACAGATAGTGGACTAGTAGTGCTCAAGTCGTAACCTGGATCAGGTCAACTATCCTTTAACGATTTTGTATCGTAGGTTAGGAAAAGAAGTATAACAAACAAAATGAGAGATTTAACGTTTCATTGTATTAATGCTGAATAAACTTGATTCTCATTCTGGAATGGGGACACGTTACTTTTTCAGAAATTTAAGAAGAAAGGGGGGGAGGGTCCTCACTTTGAACGATAGAAAGTTTTTAAAAAACTTGATTATGAAAATCGTGACGTATTCAGGGGACATGGCTTGAAAGGAAATCGAGTGGCAGGGAGGTACTCTAGAACGACACAGGTGACTGCAGTTAACAACAACAATAAAACACACTAGAGTAGTAATAGTTCAAGGTTTATGACAGTAATAAAGAAAATTTACGCGAATTTGGAAGCGGTTTGTATTCATCTCAGCGACATACGACCAAGTAAACACTATTCAGCAGCCAACAGACGCAGGCTAAAGTTCGATAGAACGTGATTTGGAGCATGCATAAATTTGACTGGAATGTTGGACTCCTTTTTATTTATTTATCATTTAATATTAGTTTATTTGTTTGTTTGTTTGTTTTGATCAGGGGTGAAGGATGGGCTTGGAGCGATGAATGGTGATGGGTGGAGACAGTCGTGTTGGTGGGCGAATGGAAGCTGTGTTTGGGGTTTCTGTGGTGTGGTTGTATGAGGGGGGGAGGCGGGTTGTGGTCAGTTAATGCTGTGGAGGCCAGGGGGGGGGGGGGGGGAGGGCTGGATGTGTTTTCATCCGTTAAGCGTTTGTTTGCTAGTTTGTTTTTAACATTTTAACATTGTAGATGGAGATGCACATTTCACTCCAATGTAGCCTAGAACGCTGAAATGGCATAACTAGCAATAAGATAAGACCTAAAACCCATATGCTAGGCAGGAGGCCTCAGAACCTGGCCAATGCACAGGGCTTTGTGCAGGTCTATGGCTTATAGTGTGATAATTTTGGACCTTCTCTGTCACATGCCATCAGCGCATATGGAACGTCTCCTGTGCACGGAGACGCTAAATTGTGAAGTTGAAACTGAAACTAAAATTGCACTCGTTAATCCGTCTTAGTGTGTTGATGAAATACTGTCACTACTAGACAGCGTTTATAATGAATCATTTGAAAAGTTCAAGTGGATACGCAAGATAAACACCCGGAACAGGTTACATTATGTACAAGCTCGTTAATGAGCAAGAAATTAGGTTGTTCAGCACCAAGAAAGTGCCAGAGTGTGAGTAAATGACAAAACTCAGCATACATCATAAGGCGTATCAGATCCTAAATCAGATATTTGGTTCATCAGTTTCTGGTGATTATCTCAGAAATAACGAAAGAAAGAAATCGCATACCATCATCATCATAGTTATCATCAATCATACTGTCAGGCACACACACACACACACACACACACACACACACACACACACCACACACACACACACACACACACACACACACACACACACACACACACACACACACACACACACACACACATACATACACACACACACACACACACACTCTCTCTCTCTCTCTCTCCCCTTCTCTCCTCTCCTCCCCCTCCCCTCCTCCTCCTCCCCCTCCCCCCTTTCCCTCAGACACACACACACGTTATGTCCATACATATCAGTACTCCTGTCTTCTTGATATTGATGTTTACGTCGCAGAATCCACAACTGGTACAAACACGACGGAAAAGGGTACTGCACCTGGTCTATCGGCAGTCAGGCTTTCTGATCGATGCATCGAAGGAATCAACTGATGGTGCTTTGCTGCTGCTTCTTCTAGATGATTTCAGTCTGCTTTTATGAGGAAATGAATTTCTGTATTGTTCAATACGACTACCAGAGTGCGTTTTGTTAACGAATAAAGTCAAAATGAAGTTTTCAGTCGTACTATTGGCAATCGTCTTTTGTTCCTGACCGCTGGGTGTGAAGCCCCTGAACTACCTTGTCTAAAAAAAAAACAACTAAAAAAAAACAACAGCAGGCGGAGTGGTGTCTTCAACCTTGTAGTTTGGTAGTTGGAGGTCTTAGAGGTCTTGGATCATTTAGGTTATGCAGCTGTGTGTAGTTGACAATCGTAAACTGGGCTGCGATATTTTTTAACTCTTTCAAGGCGATCAATGTCTTGTTAATGGTAGGGATCCCATAATGTGGCTTCTTAATAGTGGGGACTGATGTAACGAGTGCCAAGCATGCTGTTCTTTTGAGAGTATTCTTTTGAGTCGTTTTGATCAATGTTGTAGATTAGGACGTGAAAAAAAAACAACCGTTTTGCTGGCTATTTTGCATACAAGTGCTGTGTGAAAGTTCCCATCTGTAACTTAAACAGTATAGAATGTTCCGCACCGTCCATCAAGCGCGTTTTCACTTATGTTTTATATGTGTATTCTGGAGCAAGGGGGTTGATAGGCACATCGGCCTACATCTCACGAAGCAGTTCGCAATTTCAGGGAGAGAGGACTAGAGCATTAAAAGAAAACAATGCCAGAAGGAGCGGAAAAAAGATCCAGCTGGATCTGGACCAAGAGGAACAAAAGTGAATTTCATAGGGTTTTAAACTCCCCCATATATTGCTGATGACCGATAGCCAGGTGGTTAAGACATCTGTCACAAAGGTGACTTTGCCTTGAAAAAAAACTGACTACCTAGGATGCGCGGATTCGATGCTGGAGGAGGACAAATTTCTATTAAAAAAAAAAAGGGGGGGGGGTGGCAACAGCAGAGGGGCATCCAGGAGTCATGACCTGGATGCGGCCGGCCCCCTTAGAGTGTCAGGAAATTGTGGACTGAAGCACTTGCTTGACGGAGGTGTCTCCTCTGGGGACCCTCTGCTGTCAGGTTCTCCCCAGAGTTTCTTACTACTATTCTGTACGTAAAACAATACTCGCTGTGTGCAGGGAACGGTATGGTCGTGAGAATGTCATCATGTCTGACATCACCAGACCCCCAGAGAGGTGCTGGAAAATGGTGAGGATTTCACATTTTATGTGTCTTAATGTTTCCATTTCTTTTTACTGCGGAAGATTTCCACATCTTAGTGAGGGTGTCATCCATTTTCCTTTCTTTATAACTGTCTTAACCTTTTAAAAATGTAAAAGTAAACGTCCAGTTTTATGTCAAGTGTCGCGATCCAAATCGACGTAGACAGGAGATGTCTGCGAGACCGTGGGTGTCCTCAAGACTATCATCTAATGCTGTAGGAAGTGGTAAGACTTGTCTGGCAGGTTCTAGATAGAAAGAAGGGTACTAAAGAATGGAAAGAACGTTACACTTCAAATGACTTTCAGAATGTTCTAGATTGTTCCTGGAAAACGGTAATACGTTCAGCTGATCACAGCCTTTTTGGATTTAGAAGAAAACATAAATGATACTTTTTGTAGAGATTATTTTAATAAAAAAAACAAAAAAAACCGTCACTATATATGTGTTTAATATTGGAGAGATTTTGCAAACTTTTGATGGCCAGAAATACTGTCAGGAAACACGTAATGACGGTGGGGGCGGGGGAAGTCTATTAACTTAGTGGCTGACGTCTGAGAGAGTGACTAACCTCTGAGTGGCCCCTCTGATCCGTCTACAGGATAAACATGATTTGCATGCTGTTACCGATGATGTAGAGAGATTCCTGGCCCCCTTCAAACTAGGTTTACATTTATATCATGATTATTGAGACGATTATCAATCAATAGTTTAGTTTTAACCCCATAACTATGCTCTTTTGTCAGATGCCGCAGTACAGTAGTGGATGTCCGCAATATATGTTGGTAATATGTGTCAGTATGTATTATATGAGTAGTAACACTGTCATGGTAACACTACACAGAGAGAGAGGGAGGGAGGGAAGGAAGGAAGGAAGGAGGGAGGGATTCAGTTAGAGCCATGGCAGATTCAAATTATCTGTATGCTTGCATTGTCTTTAGGGACTGTAAGCTGGCCGTATTTTGTGCTATGTGCTCACACGCACACGCACACATACACACACACACACACACCCCACACACACACACACACACACACACACACACACACACACACACACACACACACACACACACACACACACACACACACACACACGCGATACTGAACTAGGGTACACTCAAACCTGTTCGGCAATTGACCCTTGTGACCCAAGTTGTCATATTCTCACACACACACACACACACACACACACACACACACATGCACACACACACACGCACGCATGCACACACACACGCGCGCGCGCGCGCGCACGCACACACACACACACACACACACACACACACACACACACACACACACACACACACACACACACACACACACACACACACACACACACACACACACACACACACACACACACACACACACACACACACACACACACACACACACACACACACACACACACACACACAATTACAGTTTTCCGTGGCGTACCCGTGGTTCATATTCAAGGGTTTAAAATATTTATCATCTTGATGTTTTTGTCTGTATTTGAAATTGTGGCCGTGTGTTTTGTAGTGATTGCAGACTGTGAAAGCAAGAACACAAGACTGATTATGATTAAGCCGAACATTTGGACCACAACCTTTGAGTTAACCGTTGGACTCCCGCACCTTATCCACCAACTGCAAAAACTTTACTCTTTGACTTCCTCATTCTATCAACCATCTTCCTCCAGGAAGCTGATAGATAGGGTGAGGAAGTCAAAGGGTTAAGTTTTTGCTTTGCTAGCGTGGTTGACAATCCCGAACGCTGGTGGACAGGGTGCGGGAGTCAAAGGATTAAACCGTAACTGACGTGACCGTACGGATCTCAAAGCATCTTCTATACGTACTTGCTTATTTTTTCTAAAGACTAGGATCAAAACCAGGATGACATTTACATGTAGTTATAATTCTGCGATCTTTTCTTGCACTACCAGGTCCCTTCCTGTTCGCGGACGTGCTGAACTTGGACAGCCTGAAGGAGCTGGTGGTGAACTACGAGGTGGACTGGATCATCCACTTCTCCGCCCTCCTCAGCGCTATCGGCGAGCAGAACGTGCCCAAGGCCATGCAAATCAACATCCAAGGCGTCCACAATATACTGGACGTCTGCAACACTTACAACCTCAAGCTCTTCATTCCCAGCACTATCGGTGGGTGGCATTTTGGCAGAAAGAAAAAAAAAAGATGATGTGGCGTGTTTCTGTATAGATCTGAACCAGCACCTAGAAGCTTTTTAGTTTTGCCAGATAGGTGGACAAAACTGGAAGCGGATAGAAAATAAATACCCGTTCAGAACATTTATGAATTTGGATTTGTTGGGGAGGAATTCATTGCACTGGAATAGTTCCGTCTGCTGTTTACTTAATTTAAATCTGCCAGTAACGACTTTGGGAAGTGTTTTCCTTCTGCTCAAAACAGCATGCATGGGGGAGGTTTTGAGATAGGAAGGGGGGAGAACGTGAGTGTGAGTTTGTGTGTGTGTGAGAGAGAGAGAGTGTGTGTGTGTGTGTGTGTGTGTGTACAGTGTATCTATCTACCTATCTGTCTAGCTATCTACCTATCTGGCTGTCTATGTATCTATTTATCTATCTATCTATCTATCTAAATCATTGTTGATACATGCTATTGCAGGTGCCTTCGGACCAGACTCTCCCCGGAATCCCACACCGGACATGACGATCCAGAGACCGCGTACCATCTACGGCGTGGCCAAGGTCCACGCTGAGCTGATGGGTGAATACTACCACCACCGCTTTGGTCTGGACTTCCGTTCTCTCCGCTACCCTGGGGTCCTGTCTGCTGACTCCGCTGCTGGCGGTGGCACTACAGGTCAGTGTCACCACACTTGTTTTGCGTGGTCTTTGACTGGGACAGGAAAATTTTTTGTTTTAACCTTTCACCCCTTTTCCTTGTCGCGGATGCTTGGTGGATAGGAATGAGGGAGTGGAAGAATTAATTTTGTGTTGTGTTGTGTTGTGTTGCATTGCACCGTGTCATGTCGTATTGCCTGGTATTGTATTAAACTGCCCTTGCCCTGCCCTGCCCTGCCCTGCCTTTGCATTGCATTGCATTGCATCAAATGGCATCGCACCACATCGTATGTCACATTTATTTCTTGTCGCAGCCAGTTTTTATGCGATGTTCAGGCTTCTTTCCTCTTCTTGACAACGTATCGCTACAATAGAACACCACCACGCTTTTTCTCCATTTGTTCCCAGGCTGTATTTTTATACACCTGTGAAAGTGGATTTCTTTTTTAGAAAATTTGCCAGGGCCAACTCCTTTACCATGGATTCTTTATGTATGGTGAGTGTAGGGGACCTTAACGTCTCTTTCGAAAGAGTAGGCCCCGGACAAACAACAGGAGATCTAGTACTAGTACAGGTGGGTTGAATCCCTATCCAGTGCTGGGAATGGAACCTGCAGTCTTGATAACAGACGGCCCCTATTGGCTCGGTTGGTTAGAGTGCCGTGCTGATAACGGGGGAGGTCATGGGTTCGACCCTCAAGTCGAACACAGATCTCTTTTAACCCTTTGACTCCCGCACCCTGTTCACCAACACCCAGCACTGTCAACCATGCTGGCAAAGGGAAAACTTAACCCTTTGACTCCCTCACCCTATCCACCAGCTTTCTGCAAAAACTTAAACCCTTTGGCTCCCTCACCCTATACACCAGCTTGTTTCGGGATACTGGGCAGCTCGGTGAGTCTGCCAGATCGTCACTGGCAGATTTGGGTGGAGCGCATATTGAATTTTGTGAGAGTGTTGAATCTCTTTTCGGCAAATAGTAATTTAATTTATTCAGATTCTGAAAAATGATAATATTTCTAGTGTAGGAATGGCACAGCTTTTGAATCGTCCATTGATAAGTTTGTGACGCAGCTGCTCTGGAAGAGGCACTCAATGGCTGAAAATAAAGACAAAATCAGAGAATTATGAAATTGGAAACGCCACAATCGTCACCTCGATCTTCACCACCACCAATGATAACAGCAGCACCATCGAGGACCTACACTAATACATACATATAATAATACCCACAGATGGTCTGCAATTGAACAAGTGCACTACGATTTTCATGGAGGGTATACAGTAATACAAGAGCACTATAATGCCCATGGAGAATCTATACTGTAGTAAGCAACTATAACAATCGAAACAGAGCAATACAATGCACAGAGAGAGAGAGAGAGAAAAGAGAGCTCTGTGTTGTGCTGTGTGTGTGTGTTGGGGGGAAGGGGGCCACCCATTCAGCCACGAACGAACCCACCAACACAACAGACACCAGACTACATAGCAACAGCATGGGCTCCACGCAGATCGATCGTGACATGACCCGAGTGCACTCGACAAACTCTTGACACTGACGTGGGCGTCTGGTTCCAGCCATCGTCTTCAGACAGCTTAGCCTGAGACGGAGACGGTGAAAGGTCATACACGCACGCGCGGCGCGACAAGCGCGCTTATTCGCGATACGGGCGCACGCAGCACGCGCGCGCGCGCACAGCACACACACACACACACACACACTCTCTCTCTCTCTCTCTCTCTCTCTCACACACACACACCACACACACACACACACACACCACACACACACACACACACACACACACACACACACACACACACACACACACACACCCACAACACACCCCACACTCTCTCTCATTATCTTGAAGCAATTCTATCCAGCTTGAAAAAGAGATAAAATAACGGAAAGCATCCTTAACCTTTTCACTGCCATCCAGCTTGAAAAGACGATAATATACAGAAAGCATCCTCCGCCCATTCACTCCCATCCAGTTTGAAAAAGCCGATGAAATATCTAAGGCATCCTTAACCCTTTTACTTCCAGCCCTCTTAAAGGATGAAATGCAGTGAGCATCCTTTACCCTTTCTCCACCATCCACCTTGAAAAATAAAATAAAATATGGAAGATGCCCTTGACTCTTTCAGTCCTAGCCAGCTTGAAGAGGAGAATAAAATGGTGAAAACACCCTTGACCCTTTCACTCCCATCCAGCTTGAAAAAGAGAATGGGGAAAGCATCCTTAACCCTTTTACTCCCATCCAGCTTGAAAAAAAAACGTGGAAAGTATCTTAACCCTTTCTCTCCCATCCAGCTTGAAAGGGGATTATAATAATGAAAAGCAGTATCAACTCTTCCACTCCCTTCCAGGTTCAAAAGATGATAAAATACGGAAAGCATCCTTCACCCTTTCTCTCCCATTCAGTTTGAAAAAAAAAGAAATATGTAAAGCATCCTTAACCCTTTCTCTCCCATTCAGTTTGAAAAAAAAGAATATGTAAAGCATCCTTAACCCTTTCTCTCCCATTCAGTTTGGAAAAAAAAAAGACTAAAATATGTAAAGCATCCTTAACCCTTTTTGCTCCCTTTCTTAACCTGGCGAGCTTCTTGCACATAGCTGGTGGATAGGATGAGGGAGGTTTGGACTGATCAATATTTTTGTTCGGTCATGTAACAATGCACTTTTTTTTTTTTTGAAGGTGAAATGTATGTTGCTTTTCTTGGCGAAAAGCTCTTTTCCATAATACAGCGCAATCTTTTTTTTTTCCCTGTCTGTGTGCGTGTGGTTTTGTTGACTTAGAGTGGATTTTCTATGGAAAATTTTGTCTTTCAAGGAGAAACCGTTTGCTGCCGAAGGCTCACTTTCTGTCTCGGCGAAAGACCCATCATCACTCAAGATTTGATTCAGGGGAAGGCAAATAATACCTGTCTGACCGTGGTCTGAACTTTGGTTTATCTCGCTACGGAGGCGTGCGCTCTGTCTTGCTGGGCCACCACTTTTTGTTTGCGAGTGAGACTGAGAGAGCACAAGAGTGATGGAATTTAAAAGAGTTAAACAGGAAGATGATGGACAGGGTGATGGAGTCAAAGGGTTAAGTAGGAAGATAGAGGATAGGGCGAGGCAGTGAAAGGGTTTAAGTAGAAAGACGGTAGATAGGTGAGGGCAGAGAAGGGGTGAAGTAGGAATACGGCGAACAGGGTGATGGAATGAAAGGGTTAAGTAAGAAGTCGGTGGATAGGATGAGGCAGTGAATGGGATAGGATGAGGCAGTGAATGGGATAGGATGAGGCAGTGAATGGGATAGGATGAGGCAGTGATTGGGATAGGATGAGGCAGTGAAAGGGTTAAGTAGGAAGAAGGTGTATGGTGAGGCAGTGAATGGGTTAAGCAGGAAGACAGTGGATGGTGAGGCAGTGAAAGGGTTAAGTAGGAAGACGGTGGTTGGTGAGACAGTGAATGGGTTAAGCAGGAAGACGGTGGCTGGTGACACAGTGAAAGGGTTAAGTAGGAAGAAGGTGTATGGTGAGGCAGTGAAAGGGTTAAGTAGGAAGACGGTGGATGGTGAGGTAGTGAAAGGGTTAAGTAGGAAGACGGTGGATGGTGACACAGTGAAAGGGTTAAGTAGGAAGACGGTGGATGGTGAGGTAGTGAAAGGATAATAACCTGTCTTTTGACGACTTTGAACGATCGTTTGATCAGGCCAATGACAGCGCATCTTTTGCAAACGGGAATCGTGACCTGTAAAACTCCTGTAGACGTTGGAGAGGCAGGGATTACATTGCCGACAGTTTGCTTTTGTTGTCGTGGCTGTTTTGCCTTTTTTCCCCTGGTTATCCTTGTGTATTAGGAGAGAGACAGACAGACAAGACAGACCAAACAGATAGACAGAGTGTGTGTATGGGGGAGAAGAGAGAAAGTACAAGTTTTTAACATATCTGCAGAGCTTTCTTAACCGGTTTGAGTAATTACTTTTTTGAGTTTGTCTTCCATGGCAGTTAGACTGCAGGACCTGAAGTTGTTATCTGGTAATGACATATCTGCAAAATGTTTATATATGGTTTCATTTGGACTCACTGCGCATTGCATATAGTTATACTTTTTAGTGGAGCATGGAGATTCGCGCTGTTAAATGAGCTGATCACATTGCAGTGTTGTCGCACAGTCTGCATCTTTCGTGGGTATTCGTGCAGGGTGTTTTCATGTTTCCATAAGCCAGCCACTGACGTGACTTAAAGAATCTTTTTACGTGCATATTTGATACTCTGCATGTTAATGCACATGAAGAGGGTTTAGGCACATGCAGGTCTGCACACATATTGACCTGGGAGGTCGGAAAAATCTTCGCCATTTATCCAGTATAGATACAGTATGATCCCTTACAATACAAATATTCTACACTGCACTACACTACACCACACAACACTGCACCGCACTGCACTGCACTGCACTACAATACAATACACTCTAATACAATACGCAACACTATACTTCACTATGCTCCACTCCACTCCTGGTCTCCACCACACTGCATTATACTACGACACAATACACAACACTACAATACGATACAACATAATACAATAAGTAAATGTAATGACAATTGTATAAAGTATGTCTCTATCCCGCCCTCTCACAGACTACGCTGTGCACATCTTCCACGACGCCCTGACGACCAAGCAACACGTGTGTTACCTGAAGCCAGACACCCGGCTGCCCATGATGTACATTGATGACGTCCTGAGCGGCACCGTCGACTTCATGGAGACGCCCGGCGACAAGCTGACCATGCGCACCTACAATGTCTCCGCCGTGAGCTTCACCCCTGAGGAGATTGCTGAAGAGATCCGCAAGTACGTGCCCGATTTGGAAGTGATCTACCAGCCGGATTATCGTCAGGCCATTGGTGAGTAGTTGTGATGTTGTCTGAGGTGGTGGTGGTGTGGTGGTGGTGGCAGGGGGAGGGTACCGGCGAAGTGAATTTGCGGTGGGGAGGGGAAGGGTAAGGCTGCGTGTGTTTTATTTGGAGGTATCGGTCGCCCTGTGGTTATCGTTGTGCTGTTCATCCCAGATTCTGAAGGTCTGGGTTCAGCCCTGCCTGGGTACTTCCCACCTGCTGGGTTCAAAATGGAGACTATACTGATTTCCCAGGTCAACATGTGTACAAATCTGCTAGTGCCCCTTCGTGTGTAAACGCATATAGACCATCGGATATACACGTTAAAGATCCTTCCTTAAGTCATGTCGGTTTCTGGTGGCTTCTAAAAACACGAAAAACACCCAGCACGCACGCCCACCAGAGAAAGGAGTATGCAGACTATACTGCCTGCACAGTGTGGGCAAAACAATGTGCATATATGACCCGAGAAAATCCGAACACTAGGCGTGTAACTAACATCTGGATCACCACCACGCTACTACCAGGGTCATTCCCTTGCAGTCAAAGTGCCCAGCTTTTGTCAGTTCGCCAGCGATCTGCATGTGAGCCACATGATTTACCTCCCCCCGTGGGGATGCCGGGGGCGCTTTCAGTAAAAATAGTACCCCCCCCCCCCCCTCTTCTGGAAATTCTGTGCTAGAAATTTACTCTTTCCTGTCGATCTCTTTGTTTCTTTCTTCCCCCCCCCCCCCCTTTGCTTTCTGTCATTTCTTCCTATAATTTTCTGCCTTGCTGGTCCATTCACCTGTATGTGTTCGATAAAGCCTTGTGTACTTTTTCTTAGGATTGACAATTGGGTACATGTATTAAGTACATTTTTGGCTCTAGGGAGGTGAGATGCGGAAGCAGTTTTAGGTAATTTATGCCCGTTTTTTATACATGTTTTGGTGTCCTAAGGTATGCTTGAATTTTTATTCAGGTGTGTTTTTAAATCCCCTGTGCGATAAATTAGACGGCGTGGTCAACGCCGGGGCATGTCCTCAGATTATGTGCACATATGCGTTGATATGCGTACTTAATTTTCTTTTTTTCCTGTTTTTTTTTTTTTTATGTTTTGAAGCGGTTATAGCCCTGAAATGGCTCCACGCAGTCGGTTGGGCTTTAAACAATAATAACAATAATAATAGGCCAATACAGTAACAGCTAGATCACCACCACAGTACCAGGGCCATTCCCTGGCAGTCGAAGTGCCGAGCTTTTGTCAGTTCGCTGGCGATCTGCACGTGAGCCACATGATCTACATCGAAACTGTGCCAGCGTTTAGGGTTTATGCACGGACGTATGGAATATGCCATAATCATTTTAGATCATCTTCAGTCCCACGGCATTTGCAACGTCCGCTCATGGAATTTTTTTGCAAATGCAGAAAAACTGTCCTGAGAAAATAAAACTGAAAGTTTTCAGGGCACCCACCAAATTACCTGCACTGCTGTTTGTCCATTCTGGTGATGTTAAGTAGTACCTGTTGTGGTGATTTTTCCCCATAACGTGGTAGCTTGTATTTCAATACTACGCAATGTTTAATGTATTCCCAAAGCGATAGATGGAATGGATTCGTACGTACTGAAAAGACGGCAAAGATCAGTCATTTTAATGTGAAATATGTGAATACAGTTTAAGGTGAAAAAAATCAAATAATTTCCAAAACTGAAACGTTCAGATAAAACCGCAAAGATAATATACATACGTGAATTTTGCCGAGTAATGGGACAGTTTTGGACTGTTCTTAGTCTTTCCATAAAAGAATGAAGATTGTATGAACCTCTGGATAGCGGTCCACAGTGGTTACCCAGCCAACATACTTCTTAACCACAAACACACGCAAGCACTGCCCTGATAGGATGGACTCCATCCAACGTTTCGTCTGTCTGCATCTTAGTAAAGACATTTTGTGAACGACGGGGAATGCCATATTTTCTGTATCATTGGGAAAAAAAAACGACTGGACTCCACAAAATTATGTTTAATTTGGTGTACAAAACAAAAACAAAGAGCTTAACCATATCAGAGCTCTTTACACGAGTCGTATCATTTTGCTGGGGAAAATGTACATGATCACTACTAAAAACAAGCCCAACTGAATTAACTGCAACTGTAACATTCCTGTTTTAACAGCAAATAAAAACATGTCAACGAAAAGGTCCCAGATTAAATCATGCACGCGAATGGCCAGTCTTGAAGTATCGGACACAAGGCCAACGGTTGTCCTCAGTTTGAGCGGTTTCGTAGTTTCTATTTGTGTGTAAATGGGTTGTCGACGTTTTATGACGTGATTCATTATTAGTATTACTTTAAATGGGAGTCTGTGTGGAAGGGCGTGTGTGTTGTGTGTGTGTGTGTGTGTGTGTGTGTGTGTGTGTGTGTGTGTGTGTGTGTGATATGGGGCGAGAGAGAGAGAGAGAGAGGAGGCGATTATAGATCTTGGATAAAACAGACAGGCAGACTGCAGCAACATGCCATCTGCACAGTATGGACAAAGAACATACACACACACATCCGAGGAAAAGATTGAAACGCTGAAACAAATCAAAGGGAAACAAACAAACAAACAAACAAACAAACAAAAAAGAAGTCAAACTTTACTCACTCTAATTTACACCCATAATTATCATCAACACATTTTGTTTTATGTGCCCACAGCTGACCAGTGGCCCCAGGTATTTGACGACTCAACAGCACGAAGGACTGGGGATGGACGCCTCGCATATATGACCTGGCCACCATGTGCGAGACCATGATCAAGGGTCTGCTGCCCAAGTACAAAAGAACCAACATTAACAACGCCTTCGATGCCATCAAGGAATAAATGTTTCCGTCCGACATTGGTCTGGACGACTCGTCTGATGATGATGGACTTGGACGTTACTGTCTCTGGTCCATGTTGGATTTAGCAGCCTTAATGTTTTTGTCACCACGGCATAACATTAGAATTCAGTACAGTCTAAATAGAATGACAGTTGAAAACAAGAACAGGATAAACGAAAACATTAAAGGAAGTCAAAAAGAAAAATTGCAACGAAGAAAATTTCAGACCAAGAACAGTTGAGAGAGAGGTGAAAATAAATGAAAGTCTAGACGAAGAAAAAGTTAGGAAGGGATTCCACTTTATGACTCGTTGCTCTTTATCCTTAATCAGGCATTCCGTGGTACAGATAGCTCACTATAGTCCATCTCCACACAACCCGATGTTTCAGCGACCAAGTTAGTAGCCAAAGAGCAGTTTATTACTGTCACAATGAAGTGCCGGCAGCTGATTTTGGCGTATTCGGTTTAATTTTACAGATGAGGTTTTTACTTTTTAGGATGTAACTCGACTTGTATCAGCACATGTGATTTAGTGTTGGACCCAGAAAAGATTGTGGTATATAATGATGCCTCTGGCAGTATGTCCGAGATGCTAATAGCATAAACTTAAAAAGACGTTTTAAAACTGGGTTGACAGTTAAGCCCTATGTGTATATAGATGAATTTTGTCAGAAGTAAGGTTTTGACCAGAAGATTTTTAGACCGAATGCGAATGGTCTGTTTTAAGAGCAAAGCTTTGTACGTTCCTAAGCAAGCTTTCTGGGGGTTATAATATGTGCAAAGCAGCTGCATAGTATTCAATTTTTTAGATACCAATATTTCCGTTTTGTGACGGTCTCAGACGTGGCAGGAGAAAGCCACGGTTGCCCGTTGGAAGGGAAGTAATCAAAGCACATACACGGACACACTCAGAAATAAGAATCTCCCAGTTCCCGTTTTTCTACACTGACACATGAGCTGCCCTGCCGCAGAAAAAGCATCTTATAAACTGGGGTTATGCGATGAAAATCGTGTTTTATTTATTATCTTCCTGTATTTTAAGCACAAACATTTTAGCTCCATGTAAGTTTATCATTTCATGTCAAGGCACGGACCATTACTACAGGATCAAAACGTGTCATACCGGTGATCTGTTTCGTTATATTTGAAGAATTTTTTAATCAATATTTTGCGAAACTGTGAATGTCAGTTTGAGCATATCTAACAGAGTGTCTCTCTGTTATAGGCCTACGTGTGTGTGGGTTTTATGGTTTTCATTTGCAGTAGTGCGTTTTTGAAACGCTCAGGCCTTTATCTTTCCTGTATTTGAATTATAACACACTATATTATACATGTAGATAGTTTTGTGTGTCAGAGCATGTCTCTTCTAGTATTTTTTGGATGGTGGGTTTGTTGTGCACTGATCAGATATAATTACAGTTGGCTATGTTATGTATGATCAAAATCATTGCCATTATTCATACATTGAACTTTTGCTCTTGATTCTGGTTTTTTTTTTTAATACGTGAAATGTCTTACTATTACTTTTAGCGAGTTCTTCCCCTTAGGTGATTAAAATGGAGTACTGCCCTCCTGGTAGCCTAATTCGCCACGCTCACTTTTTTCAGTCAATAAATTGGACTGATTTATCTTCTTGCTCTCCGCTGGATTGAGTCGCAAGATTTGTAAGCTAAATGGTTAAACGTATGGTTAAACGTTAGAGTTTGGCCAGAAGATCCGTGTTCGACCTTCCCTGGGTAATATCAGATGGACATAAAGATCTTCAAGGTCAACATACGAGCAAACCAGCTGATGCCTGAACACTTTTTAGTGAATACACGGATGCATGTCAGCATTTAGTGGTTTATTGAAACAGGAGATGTACTTACAGCAACAAAGGATAGATTCGTATGGAGGGCCATGATCGCCAACGCCATGCGGCGGGGCATATGATGATGGTGATGATGATGAGAAACGGGGAAAATACCCAGCATCCACACTTGCCAAAGACTGTCAATGCAGACTGTGCAGCAGCAAGATGTTGGCACAGTGTGGGCCAGAGCATGCGCGTATACATCTGGAAAGCATTGCTCGGGCGGGACGTTTAAAAGACAAAAAGCAACCTTTGTCCTATCATTGTGGTACAAGTATCAGTAAGAGCAGTGTGTGTATGTCCGGGGCAAGTTAAGAAAATAGTTACGAAGCAATTGTCTGTGGCTTAAATTTGTAGACAAATCGGCGTTAGTTAGTGTATATGTATCAGTTTAAGACATCGGGAGAGGGTGGTGTTGCAGCGCGCCGATACTCGTTCACCCAGTGGAGAGATGAAAATTTCACGAGAAGAAAATTTCTTGTAACAAAAATACATGTAACAAATCTCTCTGAAATGGAAAAATGCATCTAACAAATCTCTTTGAAATGGACACGATCACATCCACCTCTACAGAGGATTTCCATGTTATTCGCAGTGTGAAATAATCCTAACTTAACATTCTTGAACACAGCCTGCCCACAAAGATTTGAATTGAAAGGATTACATGATGCTTGATCGCGTGTCGGTATTTGTATTGATTCTTACTTTCTTATTAGTAGAATCTGTGATCACGTTCGTATTGTTGGAAAGTTGATGCAGGTAAAACACTTTTACAAAATACACAACTATGACATATTCTTCGTGTCTCCGGTTCCTACACGATGAGTTCAACTGATTTCAATTCAAGAACCATTTATTGTCGGATTAACCGTCGTTGTACCGACTTTGTTACACGATCGAGAGTAAGCTATGCAGATGGTGTAAAGGCTATGTTGTGTGATCCTATTTTAGACAGTTTTACAATAATGGTTTTATTAAGACAATTTTACAAGATTTTAAGTCAGGTTCTACGAACTCTGGAAGCTGTATTTATGGTGATACGTGTGCAAGGTTTTGGAAACGTTCATTGTAAAGGTAGCGAATAGTCTCCTGTCATTAAGAAACAAAGGCAACATGGCGCGCATAACACCCACTGTCTTTCGGATTGTATATAAACAACTTGTCAACTGAAGTAAAAGAACGGCGTAAGCTTGTGTTCAGTTGAAAATACTCGACCAGTATTTCATCTGTGCAGACAACATGGAGACTATCGATTATTTCCCATGCTTCTACATAGTTTTGTTTGAGAAAAATATCATTTCCCTTCACCCTCACCCCCCAGAAGAAGTAAAAAAAATAAAATAAATAAAATAAAATAATAAAAAAAAAGAAGAAAACATTCCGAAACTGCATACGCGAAATGTTTTCCCTCTACTGTATTTTATACATACAAAACCGAAGGTGCTTGTATCTTTTTTGTACCAAGGTAGTCATTTTCATGTACATGATCTGTACAGGTTAAACATGTTTATACTCTAAATTAATTCATTGTCTCAACATATCTAATGCACACATTGCTTACGACGAGTTATGTAACTTACGTATATGTACATTTATATCAAGATATTGTTGATGTCAAGGACACTAAACTGTACCAATTTATGTTTAGATTTAATTTGAAGATCTTTTTTTAAATATTTTTGTTAATATTGTAAAATATTGTCTACACCATCACAGATCATCGCCATTTTTTGGGCAATGCGTAATTGGTGCACATAGAAGAAAGAATCTCGTTACCTGGATAATACATTTTTTATGTGTTTATTGGGTGTATGGGTATACAGACAACATTAAATACTTTTTTTTATTTACAGAATCGAAGAAAGAAAAGAGAATCTCAGATTGTGTGGTTGGTTATTTGTCAGTTCTGTTGTTTTTTTTAACAAATACGTGGGTGGATTTTTTTACAGGAAGGATGGATCTCTGCTTTTGATTTATTTGTTCGGTAGTACATGCCGACATGTATGATTTCATCACCAGTCTGTATGGTACAGCTATCTGCATTTGTTTTCCTCCTGTCCCTCTCCTCCCCTCCCACATCCCATTGACTCCTCTGTCAGCCTTCTGGCCTACTTGCTGAAGAAATGAGAACAATTCCTTTCGCCTGTTTGAAAAATTGCTTCAGCTCCATTCTTTAAGCGTACTTTTCAAATCGATCTTTCCAGTTTTGTGGCTACCTAATGGAACCTTTTTAATTGTCCGGAGCTTTTAGTTCACAGGGGAAGGAAGTAGTTTTCACAGCATGAAAGTTATTTCCTTTTATCGCGGTGAAACTATCCACGAAAGTCAACATAGTTTGCCTCCTGACTTTGTGTCGGCCTGTAGACTTTGGCGGATAAGATCGTCTGGTTAGTTTGTTCTGCAGTTTTGCTTTTAAAAAAATTAGCAATTAGATATTACAAGACGGAAGAGGGATTTTTATGTTGTATTACAGTTAGGTTTGAGGTCAAAGGTAAGTGGTGCTGGTGTATGTTGTATCATTTTCTTGTGCTGTACATGAAGTTGCATGGTGAGTGTACCCATTGTTCGTCTTACCATTGCACTGATGTTGACCCATGAGGATGGTACAACATGGGTTGTCTTCGTCGCCTGTGTACATGTGTGTTTCTCTTTGTTATACTTATTCATTTTTCTTATTTATGTATTTATTCGGTGCCTGTAGACCTTGTCAGTGCATATGGTCTGTATGCAGGTTTACGGCATGTGCCATGATTATTTTGGATGTATTTCCACCATGCGGTATTTGCCGCATCGCAGCATATGGAATTATTCTGCATGTCAATACGCTGTCTTGAGAAGACTGTAACTGAAAGGTAGTTTAAATGGATGATCGTGGTGATCGTGATGGTGGTGGCACAATATGCATTGTATCTGTTGCCTTAGTGCTTTTTGTGGCTGGTTGGTGGCTGGTGTAGTTTTTATGCACGTGCTTGTGTCCGTTTTTATTGGTCCACACTGTGTATTGATTTGGTGATGGTGACAGGTTTCTTGAGCTGAATCAGATCTGAATCTCACTTGTGTACGTATGTGTGTTGGGTTTGGGGGAAATCGTGTCCTTGACTTTGAGGAAATGTTTTAAGATTTAAGTCAGATTTTTGAGAACGTTGCAAGGTAACATGCTTTTTGTGTCTCTGCCTGGCTATCTGTCTGTCTGTCTGTCTGTCTCTTTCACTCTCTGTCTACCTGTCAGTCTCTCTCTTGTCTCCCCCCCCCCACACCTCTCTATGTCTCTCTCTCTCTGTGATATGCTCCTATGACGACTATTTTGGTGAATCTCAAAATATTTAAAACTTGTCTGAATCTCAAAAATGTTTATGTGTGTGTTGAAATGTTGAAAGAATATTTAACTTTGCTTTACACATTGTATTTTGTGCTTTGTTGCTCAAGAACAACGTTAGTGTGATGCATTTTGGATGATGTGTTGTTGTCGCCTGTTCTTTCCTAGAGTACGACTTGGTCATCTTTGGTTTTGTTACTGCTTCTAGGTAAATGAATAGACTGAGTTTTTTTTGGTTGTTGTTGTTGTTATCAACAAATATCGTTTTAAGAAAATTGACATGTTACCTCACATGCTTTTATTGGAAGAATCTCCGTTTCCATAGTACCTGCAAATTACAAATGAATTTACTTTTTTTCTTTTTTATTGTTTCAAGTCTTTCTTTTCATTAGTCCATTCTTGTTAAGGGTTTTGTTTTTGTAAGTATTTTATGAGAAACCTGTCCTTTTAAAATGAAATTGAATTTTTCTGCCGTCACATGATGGATGTGTTCTGATGAAAGATGATTGAACAAATCTTGGAGTTTGACACTTCAGATATATATTCTCTTCCTCAAATTTGTAAGAGAAACTGTGTTCAACAATGAAATATAAACATAACCCGAGTGCCTTTCAGCCCAAATTAAAAGCAAACAGGCGTAACTTTCAACACAATCCAAGTGTCTTTCATTGTAAATTTAAAAGCTGACTCTTCTGTGTAATTCAAAAACCTGTCCGAATGTCTTTCATCATGACGTGAAAGGTAACTGATCTCAATTTTAACGAGCACAGGAACGTTTTTTGTCCGTTAAGCATAGACAAATCGCTCTAGAATAAATATTTGAGTCTTTCCTTTTTCAAATAAAAACTAACTTCTCGTTTTATTCATCATGGTTTTAGTTTTCAGTTTCCCTCGACGGCGTCTCTAAACTCAGAATCGATTCCATTTGCACTGATGCTACTGCCGTTCTGTGAAGGATAAGATACTCATTAAAAACACACACACACACACACACACACACACACACACACACACACACAAAACACACACACACACACACACACACACACACCACCACGCACACACACGCACACACGCAACACCACACACACACACACACACACACACACACACACATACACACACACACATTCTCTAAGCGCTCAAAAGTTCGAACTGAGAACCCAAAACCAAAAACGACCGTTTGCTCAATGCTCGAAATAGATAAAAAATCTGAGCACATGATTACCATTTTAAACCGAACACCAGGAAGAAAGGGAGACGAAACAAAAAAGAAAAGTACAGAAGGAAGAAAACCGCAGGAAGACCCGTTTCCTGTGTTGTGAGGTCGATTTGCTTTCCCCCTTTCGTCCATCAGCTTGATCGTTTAGTCAAGATTGTGGACATTTTGGTATCGATACGTTAACTTGTCGCACAGTGTCAATACTTTGGTTCTGTATGTTTTAAACATTTCGTTCACGTACAATTTCGTTTCGTTCTTATTTATTATTCCTATTTTTTTATGTAGAAAAAAAAAGAGTGCTCGTGTATACACACAAAAACAAGATTCCGTGGATACCGACATTTTCAACATTAACAAATATATGATTTGCCCAAAGTGACTAAACAATAACAACACACACACACATCTCTCTCTCTCTCTCTCTCTCTCTCTCTCTCTCTCTCTCTCTCTCTCTCTCTCTCTCTTCTCTCTCTCTCTCTCTGTTTCCGACTGAGAATAGATAAGGAGGAGGAAGAATTGAGTACAGAAATGAATGTAGAAGTAAAGGACATGATCCAACTTGTGCATATCAGTGATACACATTTCAGCCATGATTTCATGACTCAGTATATTCAACACTTCATGTGTCTGTTGTATTTGTAGACCACTCAAATAAAGAGGTTAAAACAAGTCAAGATGTGTTTTTCCCCTTCTTTCCATACTTGTTCGCTTTTTCTGTCTGTCTGTGAACAGTATTCTTGCGTGTGTCATTGAGTGCGTGTATTTGTGTGGTCGTGTCTGAATGTGCGTATGTATGTAGATATGTGCACACATGTGAGCGCGCGCGCGTGCGTGTGTGTGTGTGTATGTGTGTCTGTGTGTGTGTGTTTACCGTTTACCATTTTGATACATTATCATAAAATGAATTATTTATCTTCAGTTTTTCGCTGCCACACCAATTCTTTCCTGACATTGTGATATGGGATTTTGAAGTAAGTCATGAAAGTCTTTCCAGTCTCGCTTCTGTCTTTCTGTCTCTCTTTCTCTCCCCCCCCCCCCTCTCTCTCTCTCTCTCTGTCGTGTATATGTGTGTGTGTGATGCTGACAGCATATTTGTATCTCTGCCCCGTCTGTCTGTCTCCACGCCTACGCTCTGTAATACACACACACGAAAACAAAAATCGCAAATTCATGTTTTATTCTGAAAAAAAAAAAAGCTGTGATGCAGACCAAACAACAAGCCGAAAGACAGAACAGGAAAGAAAGATCAAGAACAAGAACAAGAAACACAATTTTCGAGGGCAGTTTCATAAGTACATTAATGCTTTGTTAACATGCCGCCCTCGCGCATGGAGGGTCTACGTCAATACAAATACATGATAATAAAGAAAAGAGAAAGGGAAAAGAAGAAAAAGAGCTTATTTTGTTGTTGTATTTTTGAAAGTAATGGCTAAGCTGTGTAATGCTTCTTTTCGTCGAGTCTTCACATATATAATGTCTAAAAGTGGGGAGAGGAGGGGCACAGGTGCCAGTGGCGATCAGAGAATCCGACAAAAGCATCGGTAACTCAATGCAACTAAAAAATTTTAAGGCTTCTTTAAGCAACATGTTTATAGCTAGTCCTCGTATACTCTGAGATTGGTAGGACTTTAAACTCAACAGAACAGAACAGAACAGAACAGAACAACAGAGAGAAGGGAGAAAGAGTATCGAATCGAATCATGTTGTTTAAAGCCCAGCTGACCACTTAGGCCGTTTAGGGCTAACACCACGTTGAAAACAACTCCCAAGCTTAATAAAAACAACAACAACAAAACAAACAAACAAAAAGACAGCAGTTAAAAACCAAGCACATATTTAGCCTTTCCAACTGAAAACGCGTTTCAAAATCCGTTTCCCGTACATACGAGAATAAAAGATGAAATGGCATTCATCTCTGTAAAATATTTTTAGTTTGGAGAAACATCTCGGAAGTTTTTCATGGAATTTGCTGTATAATGCTGACGTCTAACATCATACGCGTCTCAGCATCCAATAAAGGGGTATTACGTCTAAGCTTATGTGTCGCTGATATAGTCTATATTCACGGACTGTTCGATCCACTAACGCAGCTTATATTGCACACACATCACATCAAACGGAAACACTGCGTGTATTCTGACTCAAACTAACAGCCAGCGGCCAAGCAAACAAAAACTCAGAAACACACGAAAAAAAAATGAAAACGTGTTTCATTTAACAAAAACCGACAGGAGCAGTTTTTCGTCCAAGTCGACAGGTGGTGCAAATTTTCGGCCAAGTGACCTTTGTCAAATGTACACAAAAGACGACAAAGGATCAAATTCACAAGACTTTGGACAAAAAGAACAGCAACAGGACTAACCCTGCTGTTTGATTGAGCTGAAGAAAAATTACACTTTCAGCTAGACTAAGCGACAAAACAATCTATGTGCACTACTGTGACTGACATGAAGGAAATGGCAAAGAAATGATGTGGCCATGCCCTCCATCAGGCATAAAATGATGACGGAGGATGGATGCCCTTTCCGAATATTACAGTTTACACACGCCTGCAGAACCAGGTGTGTTCCAATCGCCCAGTAAATCAATTACACTTAACTCGATATTGCGGCCAGCAACGGTAGCTCGCAACAGTAGTGAACAGTTGTTTTTTTAAAAAACTGTTCCTAAAATAAAACTTCCTACACATAACATAAGAGACTAAAAAACAAACAAAAATAGATCAGACTGCATGAACTTGTTTTTGTCAGTAAGCACTGGGGTGGAAACTGGCCCCTTGACTCCTGCAGCCCTCCACCAGCACCCTGCATTGTCAATCATGCTAGCAAAGCAAAAAACTTAACCTTTGATTCCCTCAGCATCCTGCATTGTCAATCATGCTAGCAAAGTAAAAAACTTAACCCTTTGATTCCCTCAGCATCCTGCATTGTCAATCATGCTAGCAAAGCAAAAAAACTTAACCCTTTAATTCCTCAGCATCCTGCATTGTCAATCATGCTAGCAAAGCAAAAAACTTAACCCTTTAATTCCTCAGCATCTGCATTGTCAATCATGCTAGCAAAGCAAAAAACTTAACCCTTTGATCCCCTCACGCTATCCATCAGCTTCCTGCTGAAAACTGGCGGATAGGACGACGGAGTCAAAGGGTTAAGTTTTTGCAGTTGGTGGATAGGGTGCGAGAGTCAAAGGGTTAAGAAAGAAAAAAAAGGGAGTGGTACGAAAGAGAGAATACGGACTGTCATGGTGAATGCTTCCTCTTGTTATTTACTTATCCAGATTGCTATAATTGGCTTGAGTAACTAACAAAAGGAAACATGCATGTGTTCAGAATAATAGGGAGCCTGCGGCATGACATTACTTGTAAATAATGAAGGAGCTACGGGTGTGCTTAATAAAAGAAAAAAGTGGTGGGGGGGGGGGGGCAGAGCATGCCTTACTTTGCACTTACAAAAGGGTATGATTTTATGCACTGCACTTTTCCCCCCAATCATTTAATATTGTCACTGCGTAGTGACTGACATGTGGTCGTGGGTAGCTTAATATACCGTTAATCATTTTTTTTATTGCTTCCCTAACACTGTATGCTTTGTGGTTCGTCCCTTTCATCATAACAATAGGGGTTGACATGGAAGCGGTGTACGTATGTCTGCCATCTGTCTCTCAAGCTTTTGTGAAGCGCTTAGGGCTCGTGTGAGATGAGATGCTGTGCATGCAATTATTATCATTGTCATTTACAAGAACGCTGACATTACATGCAAGTATAGAGGAGTGTAATATCATTCTGATTGAAAATAAATAAAAACAAGTTTAAAAAAAAAGTAATATCATTCTGATATAAAGTAAACGGCATAAGTAATGGTTGTTTAATGGTGTCATCACCCGCTGCAGGATTTCACTATCTCGTTCCAGTCGTCAAACCAGATCTGCTTGCAGTCGCCACATATGTTGATCCTGTGGATGAAACGAACAGTAATAGTATTAATAGATATGCCAGATGTGCCATAAGTAACACCCTTAATTTATTAATATTTAATATATAGATCAGATACTCAACTTTGC
>CM060315.1:56654134-56709134 GCA_030674185.1 Monoplex corrugatus | reverse complement strand
TGGTAAGATGGGGTCATGTTGTAGGCACCTCGCTTGTGATGCCCCACAATGTCTGACATCTTCAATCCGGAAGTCACCCCCGTCACTGAAATATGAGGCTTCACTCTTTGAAAACAACACATATACAAAATGCATGCATTTGTCTAAAAGTGATATCTTATCTTCACTCTTGGAAAACAACATGTATACAAAATAAATGCATTTGTCTAAAAGTGATGTCTTATCTTCACTCTTGGAAAACAAAATATACTACACGTCATTATTGAAGGGCCAGGAACGTTTTTGAGTCAATTTTTGAAAGGAGAAATAACCTATTTTCTCTTACTCTTTTCTCCAATTCGTTGCCGTAACTGAATGGATAAGAGCTCAGACAACATTGCAGTTTCCTTTTGGCACGTGTTTGGGGATTTGCCGATTTGCAATGGGCGGCCCAAGGAAGACAATTTCCACACGAAATTGTCGAATCTTCAGCAGGGTCTCTCTGACGACGCAGGCAAGGTAGCGACAAAATTCGCTTTGCACGTGCAAGGCAAGCCCTTTTTGAACACTACTCCAGCCAAAGTTGCCCGCAGACGAGGATAAAAAGGACCCGTTCTTGGTTCGTTTTAACCATGCTTGCAAGACGACGGATGACGGATGAGCAGCGGGGGAGAGCCCTCGCTCTGCTTGATGAAGGCCTAGCGCAGCGGGAAGTTGCTAGACGACTTGAAGTGTCGCATTCCACAATCCAGAGACTGCTGGAGCGCTTCAATGAGACTGGAGCAGTCCAGGAAAGGCGTCACACGGGTCGACCCAGAGTAACGACAAGACAGCAAGACCGCTACCTTGCCCTCTCCGTCCTGAGGAAAGGGCATCCACTGCGGTGACCTTGAGGGGTCAGCTGAGGGACGCAACAGGTGCTAACATCAGCTGCAGCACGGTGAGAAGACGGCTACATGAGGCAAACTTGAGGTCACGGAGACCGGCCGTCCGACCCGTGCTGTCACCGGTCAACAGAGTGCGCCGCATGACCTGGGCCAGGGAGCACGTGACCTGGACAAGGCAACAGTGGGCCCGGGTCTTGTTTTCGGATGAGTCCAGGTTCACCCTGACCTTTAACGATGGCCGGGCTCGGGTGTGGCGACGTCAAGGGGAGAGGTTCGCTGACGCCACTGTCCAAGAGCATAACCGGTACGGCGGCGGGTCGGTGATGGTGTGGGGTGGCATAAGCCGTGGTACCCGGACCCCCCTGCTCCCCATTGACGGCATCCTGAACGGGGTCCGGTACCGGGACGAGGTTCTGGCGGCCGTGGCACTGCCTGCGCTTGTGGACCTTGGTCAAGGCGCCATCTTCCAGGACGACAATGCACCTGCGCATCGAGCACGCCTTGTGACCGACTTCCTGGAGCAGCATGAAGTCGTCCGTATGGCCTGGCCAGTGTGCTCACCTGACCTGAACCCAATTGAACACCTCTGGGATGTGCTCGGGAGGCGCATCAGGGACAACCACCCCCCACCGGGCACCCTGGCCAGGCTGGTCGACATCCTGCAGATCGAGTGGGCGGCCATCCCTCAGGACACACTCCGTACCCTTGTGGGGTCGATGCATCGGCGCTGTGAAGCATGCATCCAGGCTCGGGGCGGACACACGCGATATTGAAAACAGATTGGCCAAATCTGACACTTTCTGTTTTTTGAAAAGGGGGGGATGTTCCTTTAAATGCATGTGCTGTTCACTAATGGGTCATTGTGCTAATTTCTTTTACCCAAACAGGTGTGGAAATGATGAAATAAAACATAGAATCAATTCTAAACATTGTCAATTATATCAACTTAAAATTAGAGAGGAAGGAAGAAGTGGCCCTTAAATTATGATTAGGAGTACTACACGTCATTATTGAAGGGCCAGGAACGTTTTTGAGTCAATTTTTGAAAGGAGAAATAACCTATTTTCTCTTACTCTTTTCTCCAATTCGTTGCCGTAACTGAATGGATAAGAGCTCAGACAACATTGCAGTTTCCTTTTGGCACGTGTTTGGGGATTTGCCGATTTGCAATGGGCGGCCCAAGGAAGACAATTTCCACACGAAATTGTCGAATCTTCAGCAGGGTCTCTCTGACGACGCAGGCAAGGTAGCGACAAAATTCGCTTTGCACGTGCAAGGCAAGCCCTTTTTGAAAACTACTCCAGCCAAAGTTGCCCGCAGACGAGGATAAAAAGGACCCGTTCTTGGTTCGTTTTAACCATGCTTGCAAGACGACGGATGACGGATGAGCAGCGGGGGAGAGCCATCGCTCTGCTTGATGAAGGCCTAGCGCAGCGGGAAGTTGCTAGACGACTTGAAGTGTCGCATTCCACAATCCAGAGACTGCTGGAGCGCTTCAATGAGACTGGAGCAGTCCAGGAAAGGCGTCACACGGGTCGACCCAGAGTAACGACAAGACAGCAAGACCGCTACCTTGCCCTCTCCGTCCTGAGGGAAAGGGCATCCACTGCGGTGACCTTGAGGGGTCAGCTGAGGGACGCAACAGGTGCTAACATCAGCTGCAGCACGGTGAGAAGACGGCTACATGAGGCAAACTTGAGGTCACGGAGACCGGCCGTCCGACCCGTGCTGTCACCGGTCAACAGAGTGCGCCGCATGACCTGGGCCAGGGAGCACGTGACCTGGACAAGGCAACAGTGGGCCCGGGTCTTGTTTTCGGATGAGTCCAGGTTCACCCCGACCTTTAACGATGGCCGGGCTCGGGTGTGGCGACGTCAAGGGGAGAGGTTCGCTGACGCCACTGTCCAAGAGCATAACCGGTACGGCGGCGGGTCGGTGATGGTGTGGGGTGGCATGAGCCGTGGTACCCGGACCCCCCTGCTCCCCATTGACGGCATCCTGAACGGGGTCCGGTACCGGGACGAGGTTCTGGCGGCCGTGGCACTGCCTGCGCTTGTGGACCTTGGTCAAGGCGCCATCTTCCAGGACGACAATGCACCTGCGCATCGAGCACGCCTTGTGACCGACTTCCTGGAGCAGCATGAAGTCGTCCGTATGGCCTGGCCAGCGTGCTCACCTGACCTGAACCCAATTGAACACCTCTGGGATGTGCTCGGGAGGCGCATCAGGGACAACCACCCCCCACCGGGCACCCTGGCCAGGCTGGTCGACATCCTGCAGATCGAGTGGGCGGCCATCCCTCAGGACACACTCCGTACCCTTGTGGGGTCGATGCATCGGCGCTGTGAAGCATGCATCCAGGCTCGGGGCGGACACACGCGATATTGAAAACAGATTGGCCAAATCTGACACTTTCTGTTTTTTGAAAAGGGGGGGATGTTCCTTTAAATGCATGTGCTGTTCACTAATGGGTCATTGTGCTAATTTCTTTTTCCAAAACAGGTGTGGAAATGATGAAATAAAACATAGAATCAATTCTAAACATTGTCAATTATTTCAACTTAAAATTAGAGAGGAAGGAAGAAGTGGCCCTTAAATTATGATTAGGAGTATATATACAAAACGCATGCGTTTGTCTAAAAGTGATATCTTATCTTCACTCGTGGAAAACAACATGTATACAAAACGCATGCATTTGTCTAAAAGTGATATCTTATCTTCACTCGTGGAAAACAACATGTATACAAAACGCATGCATTTGTCTAAAAGTGATATCTTATCTTCACTCTTGGAAAACATGTTTTTTTGTTTCTGCCTTGTTCCTTTGCTTTACTGTTATCTCTTGCACCAGCACAGTCGAAGCAATGGAAGCCAAAATCAACAAATACACAAGAAAATGGCTCGGTGTCCCACCTGGTCTCACTGATGTTGCATTCTACTGTCGTCAAGCAATGCTGAAGCTACCTCTCAAATCCATAGTGGAGGAATACAAAGTTGGAAAAGCAAGACTGTTGAGCATGCTGGAGGAATCGGAAGACAATATCGTGAGATCAGTTCATCCAAAGCTGAGAACTGGCAGAAAGTGGAAAGTCCAAGAGGCTGTAAACAATGCCAAGAGAAACCTCAGCATCAAAGAAATAATTGGACACACGCAAACCAACAGACAGGGACTGGGAGCAACAAAAATGCAGTGGTGGTCCAAAGCCAAAGGGAAGGAAAAAAGAGACATGATCATACAGGAGTTGAAGGAAGAAGAAGATGTCAAAAGAGTGCAGAAGGCAGTCCAGCAAGGTCAACAGGGGCAATGGACAACATGGGACAGTGCACTCCAAAGAAGTCTCAGCTGGAACGATATGTGGCACATGGCTCCTCTAAGGATAAGCTTCCTCCTCAGATCTGTATATGACCTGCTCCCCTCGAATGCAAACTTAGTGAAATGGGGGAAATCAGACGACCCAGCATGTCCGCTCTGTCAGAAGAAACAAACAGTGGAACATGTCCTAAGCTCTTGCAAAGTAGCGCTAGCCCAAGGAAGGTATACATGGAGGCACAACCAAGTTCTGAAAGTGATCACAGATGTGGTTAGCGAAAAAACCATGACCCCAAACGCACCAATTGCTATGACAACGTTCTACAAAGCAGGAGGGAAACAGGTCTGGCCCGAAAGGGCTATGACAACCAGCACATTGCCAAAGGGTCTTCTGGATGGAGCAGTCGACTGGGAGTGTACAGCAGACCTCCCAGAGTGGAGAAATTACCCAGATGTCATCAGCAAGACAGGCATGAGACCAGACATCGCTCTCCACTCTGACTCCTCGAAACAAGTGATTCTGATAGAACTCACTGTGCCATACGAAAGCAGAATGGAAGAAGCACATATCTACAAGACCGAAAAATACGCCGGTCTTGCCAGCACCCTGAAGAAAGCAGGTCTGCGGGTCAAAATCTTCGCCATAGAGGTCGGGGCAAGAGGGTTTGTGGGCACCTCCGCTTATGATCTCATGAAACAACTCGCCATTTCTGGGAAGAAGAGGACTAGAGCCCTTAAAGCGATGGCAGAGGCAGCAGAAAGGAGCTCAAGCTGGATCTGGGCAAGGAGGAACCAAAAAAGTGAACTTCATAAGGATTAAATTCCCTACAGATGATGTGTGCCCCGTTAGCACATTGGTAAAAACCGCGTACCGCAGTTCTGAAGCGCAGAATCGCCCAGGTTCGCTCCCCGGCGTGGGAAAAAAAAAAAAAAAAAAAAAAAAAAAAAAAAAGACAACAGCAGAAGGGCATCCAGGAGTCATGACCTGGATGTGGCCCGGCCCCCCGATAGTGTAAGGAATTCAGGGCCGAAACACTTGTCTAAAGGGGGTTACTTCTCTGAAGACCTTCTGTTGTCTAGCTCTCCCTAGAGTTTCTTTCTACCTGCACATGGTCAATCCATTGACTTCCGGGAATAGTTCGGAGGACATTCGGGAAAGACCGAAGGACACTGGGAAAGACTAGATCTGCGGGCTTTGTGGGTTGGCTTCCCACCTTGCCTTTGATAACATGCCACGAGTTGTTCAAATGAAAGATGCTCCCAGGATTCACCGAAAGGGGGAGAGAATGATGAATCCATCGGCATTGACTCCATCACGACTGGAAACGCACAACGGACCATGATTAATGACCAGTTGGAATTTCCGTGTGCGTGTGGAAGGAGATTCACCACCAAACGCGGCATGAAGATCCACAGGACAAAAATGGGCTGTTTGAAGACACATACGAACCAGCAGCAGCGCACTGCGATAGCAGGTGAGACGTTAGAGTTTCTTTCTACCTATCTTCCTTTGCCACTGCGATTTTCTGCCTTACTGGTTCATTCGCATTTATGTTTTTCATTAAGTCTTACATACTTTGTGGCTATTAGAACTGATTATTAGATATATTAACCCTTTGACTCAAGCACCTTGTCCACCAGGAGTCAAAGGGTTACGTTTTTGCAGTTGGTGGATAGGGTGCGGGAGTCAAAGGTTTTAATTGCATTTTTAGCTCTGAGGAAATGTGAGCTCTTGATGGCAATTTTAGGTACCAAAGGCTAGTTTTTATGTTATGGTTTTCAGTACTTAATTATGCTGTCCATTTGTATTCATGTTTGTTTCTTTTAATCCTCCTCCCTCCCCCCCCCCCCCCCCCCCCCCCTGGTGATAAACTCGGCGGAATGGGCAAAGCAAAGGGACATTATCCTTAAATTATTTGCTTGAACACAGTGATGTGTGTACTTCATTTTCTTTTCTAGGCTTCCTTTTTTCCGGGATCGTTGATGTGTTTAGACATGTTTTCCTTCAGTTGGTTATACTCTGATATGACTCTTGAGTAGTGGACTGGATTTTAAACGCTAATAATGACATTGGCATTATGTAATGGTATAAAAGAATTCATCGTCGTCGTCGTCATCATTATTATTATCATAATCATCATCTTCTTAATCATCATCATCATCATCATCATCATCATCATCATTATCATGTCCTTGATGGTCTCGATAGCCAAGAGGTTAAGACATCGAATTTCTAATTGAAAGGTCTGAGTTCGGCCCTACCCTGGCAGCGTCTGATGGGTAAAGGCTGGAGATTTTTCCCCGATTTCCCAGGTCAACATACATGCAGACCTGCTAGTATCTGAACCTCCTTCGTGTGTATATACGTCCGTAAAGCATCAAAGACGCACGTTAAAAATCCTGTTAGCCTCGTCCGTGCACAAAGTAACTGTCTTCAGCAAAATTCTCTTGCTGAAATCTCGGTCTTTAAACAAGGAAAAAAAATAAATAAATAAAACAAAACACGATATATTTGTTTTGTCTCATTGGGTGTCTTGTTGTTTGTGCCATATGTTTCAAGTTTCTTTGTTTTAAACCTCTAGAAAGGAGAGCCACTTAAACAATAGCCGTGAATTCTTCAATGCTCTGTATGCCAAATGAAATCATATCATTAATCGCTTTACGATCTGACGAAAAAAAGGGATAATTTCGGTCTAGCACAACGAGATATTCCTTCACAGAGCTCTCTCGATTTCATCTCCTCTTTTAAGTGAATGTACTACAACACAGAAATAAACAAAGAAAGAATGAAGCAAGCAAGCAAACAAACAACAACAGCAACAACAACAATGGCAGCAGCGACAGTAGTAACAACGACGACGATGATGACGACAAAACGGCGACAACAGCAACGCCACCAACAACAACAACGGCAACGACAACAGCAACAAAAAAGAAAAACACAAATACCACCACCACCATCAACAACAGCGACAACAATAAGAAGTTTCATTCTTTGAGAAATCACTTACTGCACAAAGCTGCCAGTACCGAGAAAAACAGTGTCGTCATCTTCACTACAATACAGTTAGTTGCCAAGTTGTCACCTCAAAAGCCATGAAACACGCTGCTTACAAACTTGAGAAGAGCACAAAGGTAATGGCGCTGAACGTATGGAATCCTGCAGTTACAGAGACAGACGCTGTATATCTAACACAGCGCCTGACGTACATGTAGAATAGTAGTCTGATAAGCACAAAGCATGTCCCGTGATATCTATAAAGACGATACGTAGTCTGCTGTTCTCAACGTTAGCGGCAATTACCTCTCATTTCTGCATTTTACGAGAGCGCTTTACACGGTTTGTGTGGTGTGTGTGTGTGTGTGTGTGTGTGTGTGTGTGTGTGTGTGTGTGTGTGTGTGTGTGGGTGTGTGTGTGTTGTGTGTGTGGTGTGTTGTTTGTGTGTGTGTGTGTGTGTGTGTGTGCGTGTGCGTGTGTATTATATGCTGTGACTGTGTGTGTGTGTGTGTTGTGTGTGTGTGTGTGTGTGTGTGTGTGTGTGTGTGTGTGTGTGTGTGTGTGTGTGTGTGTGTGTGTGTGTGTGTATGTGTGTGTGTGTGTTAATCAGAAATACGTATTGGGAACAAACAGCAGCAATGAGAATAGAAAACGATATAAGCTCTTTCTAAAATATTAAAAGAGGGGGTCAGGCAGGGTTGTGTTCTGTCACCAGATCTGTCTTCATTTTACAGCAAAACCATCATGAGAAACCTAGAAGAATGCCCTGGATTAAAGGTTGGAGGAAAAACGATAAACAACATTCGTTACGCAGACGACACCGTGCTAATTACAGAAAATGAAAGAGACCTACAAAACCTTGTGAATATAATAGAAATAAAAAGCAAAAATAAAGGGTTGGAGCTAAATAGCAAGAAGACTGAAGTCAAGGTAATCAGTAAAAAACATGAAATTCTTTCGTGCAAAATAACAGCAAATGGCACAACTTTGAGACAGGTTGATACGTTTGGGAACAGTCATCTCACCAGACGGCAGATGCGTATCAGAAATAGCCAGCACAATCGGCCAAGCCAAAACAGCATTCAAGAAGATGAAAAGCTTTCTTACCAACAAATGCCTATCAATTAACATCAGAAAGAGAGTTCTTGAATGTTATATACAACCGATAATGTTATACGGTCGTGAGGCGTGGATAGTCAACACGCAAAGCCAGAACAAGATTGAGGCAGCCGAAATGTGGTTTCTAAGAAGAATGTTGAGAGTTCCATGGACAGCAAAGAAAACAAACGAGACAGTCTTGATAGAGGCAAACACAAGAAGATCATTCATAAGGAAGATTAGTTAAAGACAAGCAACATTTATAGGGCATATTATGAGGAAAAGGAATTAGAGCACCTGGTCACAACAAGAAAGCTTGAGGTACGGTAAAGAGAACACCAGGTAGATCCAAGAAGAAAATATTGGACGGACTTGCAGGGTGGCTGAGGACAGAGAGGATGGAAGATGTGCTTGTGGCAACAAGGGATAGATGCATATGGAGGGCCATGATCGCCAAGGCCATGCGGCAGGGCACATGATGATGGTGTGTGGTGTTGGTGTGTGTGTGTGTGTGTGTGTGGTGTGTGTGTGTGTGTGTGTGTGTGTGTGTGTTGTGTGTGTGTGTGTGTGTGTGTGTGTGTGTGTGTGTGTGCTTGCTAGATTAGCTAGAGAACATGGGATCTATCGAAAAGTTTCTTTGCACTCCACCAACTACCATAAATTATGGCAGACTCCTACGCGCTGGCAAGTCTTGAAACTAAGAGAACCGAGGGGGGGGGGGGAGGGTGAGCCTTGGCAAGGTTTGAATATAAGGGCGAGCGGGGGGGTGGGGGGGAAACTATGAAACACTAGTTTTTAATATGAAGCATTCTGGATTGAACAAGATACCAGATTTTGAATACACGGGTGTATAAGACAACCGCCGAGTAATGAGTAAGTAAGTAAATAAGCAAGTAAGTAAGAAAGAACAAACCTGTGAGTGTGAGTTAGAATTAGTGCGTGTGTGGTGTGCGTGTGTGTGTGTGTGCGCGCGCGCGGTGTGTGTTGTTGTTATGTGTGTGTGTGTGGTGTAGTGTGTATGTGTGTGTGCGCGCGCGCGAGGGGTTATCACGGTATGCTTATATCAGTAGGCTAGTTATGTGCATGTGCCATTTTTCCCTGACAGTCAATTACACACCCCCCCCCACCCCCCCACCACATGCCTTGCTGTAATGACAGAATGATAATGTCAACCTACCAAACGCCCCTCCCCTAACACTCGTTATTTCGGAGCAGGAAACCCTCCCTATACGACAAACGAATGTTGTGACCTTTGTGTCTGTGGGAAGGGCAACAACCCTGTAATAATGGCAATCTGCGAATAATTACGAACAAGGTTATTGCACTCGAAAAGTCAGAAAGCCAACGTCTGGGACACCGTAGATGATGGAAACGGTGTGATGAGAATCAGAGGTTGGCAGGAATGGAAGGTCGTTTAATTCTCGACCTTGCCCCCCCCCCCCCCCCCTCCTTTTTTGTTTTTTGTTTTGTTTGTCTTCGATTGTTTGGTTGACTGATTGATTGATCTTCATTTTCCAACTCTTTAACACTTTGACTCCCTCACCATATCCACTAGCATATCCTGTATTGTCAGCCATATGACACCAAAGCAAAAACTTAACCCTTTCACTCCCTCATCTTCATCCTGCAGAATGCTGGTGGACAGGGTGAGGGAGTGAAAGGGTTAAGTTTTTCAAGCTTTGTACATGCTGCGGGAGTGAAATTTTTAATACAATGAACCAGAAAAAACACGAAAACAGACTACAATGATTGATTTTTACTTTCCAACGCTAAGAACAATGATTTTTTTTTTATTTTCCTGCAATAAAGACCTGTCACCTACCTGTCAGCATCATCGAGTTGGATGGCACATGCCACAACTCTGCTTCATTCTCTCCGGTCTTCACCTCTGTTATTTCTTAGACCCTCCCTTCCTTAACCCGCTGATGTTGGTAACGTTGTTCATATAGGAGGTGGGTGGTCTGGCCGAATTTCTTTTCGCCTCAACATTTTTCTTGCAAAACTGTCGTCGTTAGTCGCTGTAAGTTGAATGGCTGATGTATTTCATTTTCCTTTTGTTGACTTCTTCCAGCAGTTGACTTAGGAATGTTAGTTTATTCAAAATGCTTCCATTTGGTTTGTTGTTGTTGTTGTTGTTGTTTTTCTCTCAATTCATCCGTTTGATGCTTGTAGAACCACATACAATGAAGACATTGACACAAAAATACACCGATGCTTGGTAAGTTTTCTTTGGTTTACAATGAGGAAGCTTGTTTAAGCCCAAAAGTCGAACCCACGTTCCCTGTGTTATCAGCGTGGTGCTCTAACCACTGAACCAATGGACAGCCACAAAAAAAAAGTTGTCAGGAGTGGGATTAATCAAAGAACATAACTCTTGAGAGTCACGTAGGAATTATCTCCCATGTTGTAGAACTTCTCAAATCAAACACAGTTTGCGCTACCCATTCAGCTAGCATAGAAGCAGATACAAAGCACAAAAGCCGTAAGCTCAGAACACTCCTCTAAAGAAATTCGGCCAGACCACCCACCTCCTATGAACAACGTTACCAACATCAACGGGTTAAGGAAGGGAGTGGGATTGAGACTGATACGAGGCATAGTCATGTGTGTACCTAGAGGTGGTGTGTGTGTGTGTGTGTGTGTGTGTGTGTGTGTGTGTATGTGTGTGCGTGCGTGTACGCGCATGCATTCACGCACATGCGTATGTATACATGGCCCACATACACACGTGATCTAGTGCTGAACAAGCTAGGCAGTGGTTAGCAGGACGGGGAGGATAAATTTGGTGAAATGGCCGTGTTGATGGAGAACACCCTTCTGCGCTTGCTTGTCTTGCCATAGGGCACTTGTAGCGCAACATCGCTATATCCGCCTGGTCCGCGAGGAAGAGTTGTCACCCTTTGAATAAACCGTCCGACTTACAATCTTTGTCTGGCCGTCTCTTTCTGTGTGTCGGTTTCTTACCCTTCGTCGTCTCTCCTTCATTCGCTCACACACACTCTCTGTCTCTGCCTGCCTGCCGTTGTTTGTATGTCTGCCTGTCTCTCCTCCCCTCTATCTGTCTGTTTGCCTGTCTCTCCTCCCCTCTCCCTCTGTCTGTTTGCCTGTCTCTCCTCCCCTCTGTCTGTTTGCCTGTCTCTCCTCCCCTCTCTCTCTCTTCCTCTGTCTGTCTTGTCTCTCTTTCGACGGGCGCGGTAGTCACGTGGATTAACGTCGAACGTTCAATCCGCTTATGGATGCATGAAAATAATCAGCACAGAAACAACGGCAAGTAGGCTACCCGGTATGAGATGATTTTTAGCCAACGCTCATAATTTTTACCGTCGGAAAAGGAAGTATCACTGTCATTTTCTTTCACTTCTCTTTCTTCTTCTTCACTGTTCCCATTTCGAAGTTACTGTGATGCCATTGCATACGGTCATTGTGATCGCTGATGCTGATAACCTGCAACAAAGATGGGTGATAACGAGCACTGACTTAACAACTAGCTATAAAACCAGTCTAACCATTGCTGTATCGCAGAATTAAAAAAACAAACATCCAAAACAAGTGCGACTGCCCGCGTTCAAGCAAACAGGAACCAGAAAAACATGAAAACAGATTCTATTTTCGTGTTTTTCTGGTTAACAAACAAACAAACAAAAAAACCGGACCGATTGGAAGATCAGACGTTCGAGTCCTCGCAATTCAAATTATTGCGAGATTTTTGGGCCACAGTCAGATCCAGAGCGGAGTGAGCCATGGGCTCATTGGAAGGACTGGTACCATATACTCAAATCTCATCCCTTTTGATGGATGTGTCATTGAGGACACTGCTTACATTTCCTGGCCAACATCATCGAACGGTGTCTGAATGTCTCAGGACAGATTGACTCTAGTAGCGGCCCTGTCACGCATTCACCATAACCATCACCATCATGTGCCCTGCCGCATGGCGTTGGCGATCATGGCCCTCCACATGTATCTATCCCTTGTTGCCGCAAGCTCATCTTCCACCTTCTCTGTCCTCAGCCACCCTGCAAGTCCGTCCAATATTTTCTCCCTGGGTCTACCCAGTGCTTTCCCTCCAGTTTTCCTGTTGTGACCAGGTGCTCTAATTCCCCTTTCCGCATAAAGTGGCTTATAAATGTTGCCTGTCTTTTCCTAATCTTCCTTACCAATGATCTTGTGTCTGCCTTAATCAAGACTGTCTCGTTTGTTTTCTTTGCTGTCCATGGAACTCTCAACATTCTTCTTAGAAACATCTCGGCTGCCTCAGTCTTGTTCTGGCTTTGCGTGTTGGACTGTCCACGCCTCACAACCATATAACATTATCGGTTCTATATAACATTCAAATACTCTCTTCTTGATGTTGATAGGCATTTGACGCATTCACCTGAAATCCAAAATGGAACTCCATAGCATCATCATTATCATGAATCTGTCATAGCAATGTGAACATTGTCCCGACTTTAATGTCCTCCATGCCCTGACTTCAGTATGACTTGTTTCGCTTCCTTCCTGCTTCACGACTGAGCGATTACTGTTGACAGTCAGGGACTTGGCAAGCGAGTAGGTTAGTTAGGCCCTTCACCCCTCTTGGGTAGAAGAGGAAACAAGACATCTTCGTGGTCTTCTACTTTTGTCTCTGTCTCTAGATAAGGTCCGTCCTCTGAGTGTCTGCTTAGAAGTCTCTTCGCCAGGAGTAGGAGTTTCTCGGTTGGCCTCTCTTTCTCTTCCTTGGGGGTTCCATTTCAGAGCCTGTCTGGTCGTTCATGATGCTGGTTTTAGTAGTGTGTGGCTGATTCTTTACCTTCTTTCGTTTTTTTTTCGTTTTTTTTT
Organism: Monoplex corrugatus; assembly: GCA_030674185.1. NCBI lineage: Eukaryota > Metazoa > Mollusca > Gastropoda > Littorinimorpha > Ranellidae > Monoplex > Monoplex corrugatus. The sequence continues at coordinate 56,696,041 of CM060315.1, read as the reverse complement.
TTTGCTGGCAACTAACGTGTCACCTTAGCAAGTAGTGTACTGTATATGTTGAACCACAGCAGGCATTTCTGAACTACACCTTAGAGAGAGACACCAGAAACCACCTCTGTCGCACCCTGTGGTACAATCGCCTCGCAATGCCACAGGGCTCGAAAACGTACAGAGCTAAACAACGTTGCTATTTCATTCAGTTAGCGTCAATATCAGTTTTGTAGCAAATTTGTATTCAAGGCAAAACGGAAGATAAGCAATCAACTTTCCAATCTTTCTGAACTGAGAAATTTACAAACAAAAATACACAAGTTTGGAGTTTGTTCAAGAAGGATTCATCGCACTCGGACAATTCCATACGTGCTCCACCCAAATCTGCCAAGAATTAACTGGCAGACTCCCTGAGCCAGCGCAAAACCCTATGCGCTTGCAAGGTCTTCAAATTGAGGAGGAGTGGTGGTGGGGGGGGGGTGGACTTTTGAAACACTCAGCTGTTACCACCAGAATGATAAAAACATTAAGATGGGCAACCAACAGGACAGTTTGAATGTTGCAGGCTGGGGTTGAACTCGAGATATCAGATCTTGAGTCCACGGCTCTTTCAAATATACAAGACTGAAGCACAAAACAACAGAGACTTGTTAAACAAATGTTCCATACAAGTTAATGATATACAAACAGGAGCAAATTACGGCTACGCAAATACAATACCATTTACCAGGTAACACTCCTTTATTCTGTCTCTGCGTAGTTTGTTTGTTTTTTTTTTTATATAAAGGCGTTAATACGATAAACCAAGGAAAACTATGCTGAGGCTGTCATAGGCTGGATTGTATAGAGTCTATGACCTCACCGAAATGACACGTCAGCAGTACAGTCTTCTCTGGTGGGTGGCCCTAGGGCAGCTTGTCACCGCTGGCGCCGATGCATTTTCTAGTACAAGGACTACAGCTGAACGAACGTTGATTTAATTGTGATTTGATTAGCTTAAGTGTATGGCGTGGGAGCAGTGATACTTAAATAGCACTGAAAATAGGACAAAGAAAAAAAATCGTTTGCCTGTCAGATAAACATGTATTTCAATTGCTGTCTTTGCCTGATGTTGGTCTGTTTGCCTCTCTCTCTCTCTTTCGTGTGTGTGTGTGTGTGTGTGTGTGTGTGTGGTGTGGTGTGTGTGTGGTGTGTGTGTGTGTGTGTGTTGTGTGTGGGCGCGCGCGCGTGCGTGTGTGCATTGCCTTTCTTTCTTGTTTTCTCTGGTATATTTCCTTCTGTCTCAGTCATTCCCCTGCCCTCTCTCTCTTATCACCAGGTCCTCTTTCAATTTTCTACACATTTACCTGTCTCCCACAAGCCACCCCCACAACACATAACAGGACAGCGCCAATAATACACGGTACTGTTACAGACATAACTATGTCAGTCATAAACAGGCGTCCCAATGCCAAATGAAAAAAGAAATCTCTGAAAATCTAGGGGGTCCGGGGCATGCTCCCCGGAAGTTTTTTTTAGATGCAATGTAGTGCATTCTGACGCTATCTGGCACAAATTTAAGCTTGTTTATGATCCTCTGTACTGAAGCAAATGATTTATACAGACTGGTGTCAGACTTCAAGATAAATAATTTGGTGAGTATTTTTACGATGTATGCTCCAGCACACATTAAACAACAGCCTAGTCTGAACAGATTCAAGATTCTTGGCAGATTTCTGCCTCATCTGATGCTTCTCAGACTTGAAATGGTCTGAAAGTTTGTGGATGCTTGCTCAACTATAGTTATTTTAATTGACTCTAAAGCAGCGCAAGACACAGTAGGCTATGCCAGCCTCTTTATTTTTGATCCTAATGAAAGCCATGTGCTCATTTCTATGTTATCAATTTTTCGTGAAATCCACTCCTAACACTGCTTATTTTTGCAGTCATTGTCAAACGTTTTTGCTGCGGCAGACTCTCTCTCTAGAATATCGGCTCGAGACATGGTCACACTCTTTTCAAAAGTTTTGCAATCAGTTCTGCAAACATGCCTGACAAACAAAAAACACCGGAAGTGACTAGCGGAATCGATACCTGATTTATCCCCCTTACAGAAATTTCGTCGTCTGCTACAGAAATTAACAGACTGACAAACAGCCGACGATTTAGCAGAAGAAAAAAAATTGTCCAATTTCTTATTTTCTCGTATTTCCGAGAAAGTCATAAAATTGGGACCCTGGATAAAGTAACACATGGCAATATCAATGTAACAGTGGTGCAGTGTAAGAACTGAGGATCACGATCTGGTTCATAGTTTATATAAGCTACGCACAAAAAGTTAAGGATCACTATGAGAAAACAGGTGCGTAATAAACTCAGTTCGCTACTGTTATTTATTTCTCAGTCCAGCCAAATTGTTATGAATTCTTGTTCAGCTGTAAGTGGGCGATGTTGTGTTAGTGCGAAAATTGCACGGGATTCTCTACTACTGAGCTTGACCGCAAACGGAAAAGCGGAAACTTGCGAAAAAGGACCTTGTTTTGGACCGTTCTGCCTGAACACATTGCACAAGCCAGATGGAAAAACCATTATGCACGTGCAAGCACTGCTGTTTATGTGTGAGATGCTGTCTCTTGCTTGGCTTTATAAGAAGACATTCCACCAGTAGTTGGCCTGATCTGACAATGCCTCCACGACGAAAATTGAGCGAGTTTGAGAGGGGACGAGCTGTTGCATGGTTCCAAGATGGTGTTCCCAGGCGAGAACTGGCCAGGCGACTTCAGGTGTCCATCTCGGTCATTGTCAGACTGATTCAACGCTTCACAGCCACTGGGAGGATCCATGAAAGACGCAGATCTGGTCGACCGAAGAAGACAAACCCACGTGAAGATCGTCTCATTGAATGACAAGCCCTGCAGACAAGAACAGCCTCTTCCAGCATCATTCGAAGGCAGCTGAGGGTGGCTACTAACATCAACATCAGCCAGCAGACCATACGGAACCGCCTTCATGGGTTTAACCTCCGTTCTCGTCGCCCAGCTGTACGGCCACGCTTAACTCCAGCCCATAGGGCAGCACGCCGCGCCTTCTGCAGACGTCACGTGAGGTGGACACGTCAGCAATGGTCCCAGGTCCTGTTCAGTGATGAATCACGCTTCACCATGAGCCACAACGACGGCCAACTGAGGGTCTGGAGGCGCCTAGGGCAACGCTTTATTGACACCACTGTCCAAGTAAAGGTGGCCTTTGGTGGAGGTTCTGTAATGGTCTGGGGGGCCTTCAGCCTTCACCACAGAACACCCTTGTATCATGTACAGGGTAACCTGACTGGCCTCCGATACCGGGATGAGATCCTTCGACCGCTGGCTGTGCCTACACTGCAGCAGATGGGACCGACGGCTGTCTACCAGGATGACAACGCTCGCCCCCACAGGGCAAGGGTGGTCAACGACTTCCTGCAGCAGTCTGGAGTCAACAGAATGGAGTGGCCAGCATGCAGTCCCGATCTCAACCCGATTGAGAACCTCTGGGATGAGCTGGATCGCAAAGTGAGGAGCAACCACCCCCCTCCCAGGGATGCCCAACACCTCTACCAGATGCTGCAGGCTGAGTGGCAGGCGCTTCCACAGAGGATCTTCACCAACCTGGTCAACTCGATGAGGACTCGCTGCGTCGAGTGCCAGAACAGCCATGGCGGTTACACGCATTACTGAACTTTTGGGAGCATCAGAATGCCCTGTCTTGTGATTTCAATGACTTTGGGAAATCAAATTTCGATACGTACCCACTTTGATCAAATGTACACACCAAACGATTGCTCGAAATTGAAGGCAATTGTGTATCGTTATCACTAAAGCATGGAATTAAATGTTTGCCAAACTTCAACGCATTGGCTTTCTTATTTTGAAAGTTATGAATTTTTGTGCAAGTGATCCTTAACTTTTTGTGCGTAGTGTAGAACTTGAGTTAAATTGCCACCACTGTCCTGAAAGACCAAGTCTATACTCCATATGACAGTTCAAACCTCGCTTTCTTGTGAAATCCCGTCCTTGCTGCGAGATCACCATCTCATCAACGCGTCGTCCATCATCATTTATCAGTCCCCTTCCTCATCTCTCTGGGTTGGATATCTTTGTCGGCCATGTCAGCTGAAGTGAGTACTGACGTGAATCATGAATCAAACCAAACCAGTCAAACTGTTCTGGCGGTGTTTGTGTGAGATAAATCTGTCAATAACGCAGATTAAGTTTACTACAAATGAGAGATCGTGCAATGCGAAACTGTCTTCTGATGTATGGTATACTATTACTTTAATTTTCGTGACTATTAATTTTGGAGGTCAGCTGAATGAGGCTGACCAACAGAAAATTAAAGTACACGGTAACATTAGTCATTCTTTTATCATTATGTATTGTGTAGCATGTTGACGGGTTGATTTGGTTCATTTTTTACGTCGACACCCACCTCATGTTATATGGCCAATGGGAATAACCATCCCAGAGAAGTGTGGGAAGGGGGACTTATCTAATCCTACACCAACACCACCAGAACAACAATGATGTTAAGATGGGACAGTGAGAAGGCCAGATTTAATATAGCACACCCCGGGATTCGAATCCACAACCATTAGCTTGTGAAGTAGCATGTTGTACGATTCGACAGACGTATATATAGTATTAAACTGCCCGCAATTCACGGTGCTATGTTGTCTTTTCATCAATATTCCTTGCTACTGAAGTGCCAGGAAAGTGTGTGCTGCTATCGTCATGCTCATCACCATGTTCCCCTCTTCATACCGTCTATAAATTTTGGAACAGTTATTGTCATCATGACCATTTATTCTGCAGTCGTTTGGCCTGCGACGGGCAAACAGAAGATTGTGGTGCTGGTCAGTCCTGCACGAATTTGTTCCTCACAAACATATTTTTTACTGCCCAGGTGAAGGTCTGCTTCACTTTCCTGTTGTCGTTCTGTTTGGTGGTTTGTCTTGGTTGTAGCTTTTGTCTGGCCTTAATGTATGTTATCAGCCGTTTCATTTCTTACGCTGTGATAAAATTCAAGAGCTAGAACTAATTCAAAACACACATTTATCAAAGTACTTTATATTATACATATTTTTTCTTTACCTGCTTCCAACAAAAGTATTTTATTACTCCTTAAAAGTTTCCAATCAACGAAAAGTGAGTTCAAACAATACAGCAACACACAACACAACACGACACGACCGACAAGGCACGGCACGGCACAGCACAGCACAACTCAACACAACACAACACCATGCACCACAATACTTTTCTTCTAATCAAAATAAGGAAATTAAAAATGTGCATGATGAGACATCTGATAACATTTGCTAATTTAAATACATTTTTTATGCTTTATTTTCTCTACTATACTTCCTTCAGAGCCACTTCCACACGGGTAGGTCTTTAAATGTTTTTTTGTTTGTCTTTTGATAGGAGTGGATTCAAGATCTCATCACTGTCGCCATTCAGTCCCAGCCTGCAACATTAAAAACTGCCAATCTTAACCCTTTGACTCCCGCACCCTGTCAACCAACATCCTGCATTGTCAACCGTGCTAGCAAATCAAAAACTCAACCCTTTGACTTCCTTATCCTATCCACCAGCTTCCTGCAGAAAGCTGGTGGACAGGGTGAGAAAATCAAAGGGTTAAGTTTTTGCACTTGGTAGATAGAGCGCGGGAGTCGAAAGGGTTAGTGTTTCTATCACTTTAGTGGTGTTAACTTAGTGTTTCACAGATACTTTCTGCCACCCTCCCTCCCATGCCCATTTCAAAACTTTGCCAGCGCACAGAGTTTTACGTAGGCTCTGGGAATCCGTCAGATAATTTCTGGCAGATTTGTGTGGAGCGCATGTGGAATTGTCCGAGAGCGATGAAGCTCTCTAAAACCAACTCCGGACAAACTCCAGACTCAGATTTAAGATATCATCGTGTGACGCAGGAATATCAGGCGCTGGACTCCCTCTGTCCGTTTCTCTGATTCTGTCGCCGTCTCTCTCGTAAACGAAGAGCCAATCAGAACAGCTCTACAAAGGCTCGTTTTCATTTTACTGAATGACTTTCAGGCGCAACCCCAATCATCAGCATAAAAATTAACCAATTTGCGGCCCATCTTACCGCTTCAATCATTCTGGTCGTGTCAGTTTAGCGTATCACGGGTGCCTTCCCGTTCCACATTTCAAGACTTGACAGTGCATAAGGTATTGCTATTGGTGGCAAATTTGGATGGAGCGCATATGGAACTATGTGAGTGCCATAACATTTGTCTAACAAAGTCCAAACTCAGGTAAAGACTGCAGCATTCAGGTATTTCTTCAACTGTCAGACAATTATTTTCAGAGAATTCTAAAAAAAAACCAAAAAAAAACCCAATAATGATAATAATAATGCCTGAAAATTGCTCATTTTAAAATATTTTTATGCATGAAATGTTAGCCATTTCGGGAAATGATCATTTTTCCCTAATTAACTCTAACATGTATAAACTGAAATTAAAAATGTTTAACTGACTGAAAGCGTAACTTTTCACGTTTTTTATTCAGCGACTTCAGATCAGACTGTTTCAGTAGGTTTTGACGGCAAAAACCGACTAAAATAAGCAGAAACCAAACCTCTGCATTCTATTATAAGCTACGCACAAAAAGTTAAGGATCACTATGAGAAAACAGGTGCGTAATAAACTCAGTTCGCTACTGTTATTTATTTCTCAGTCCAGCCAAATTGTTATGAATTCTTGTTCAGCTGTAAGTGGGCGATGTTGTGTTAGTGCGAAAATTGCACGGGATTCTCTACTACTGAGCTTGACCGCAAACGGAAAAGCGGAAACTTGCGAAAAAGGACCTTGTTTTGGACAGTTCTGCCTGAACACATTGCACAAGCCAGATGGAAAAACCATTATGCACGTGCAAGCACTGCTGTTTATGTGTGAGATGCTGTCTCTTGCTTGGCTTTATAAGAAGACATTCCCACCAGTAGTAGGCCTGATCTGACAATGCCTCCGCGACGAAAATTGAGCGAGTTTGAGAGGGGACGAGCTGTTGCATGGTTCCAAGATGGTGTTCCCAAGCGAGAAGTGGCCAGGCGACTTCAGGTGTCCATCTCGGTCATTGTCAGACTGATTCAACGCTTCACAGCCACTGGGAGGGTCCATGAAAGACGCAGATCTGGTCGACCGAAGAAGACAAACCCACGTGAAGATCGTCTCATTGAACGACAAGCCCTGCAGACAAGAACAGCCTCTTCCAGCATCATTCGAAGGCAGCTGAGGGTGGCTACTAACATCAACATCAGCCAGCAGACCATACGGAACTGCCTTCATGGGTTTAACCTCCGTTCTCGTCGCCCAGCTGTACGGCCACGCTTAACTCCAGCCCATAGGGCAGCACGCCGCGCCTTCTGCAGACGTCACGTGAGGTGGACACGTCAGCAATGGTCTCAGGTCCTGTTCAATGATGAATCACGCTTCACCATGAACCACAACGACGGCCGACTGAGGGTCTGGAGGCGCCCAGGGCAACGCTTTATTGACACCACTGTCCAAGTAAAGGTGGCCTTTGGTGGAGGTTCTGTAATGGTCTGGGGGGCCTTCAGCCTTCACCACAGAACATCCTTGTATCATGTACAGGGTAACCTGACTGGCCTCCGATACCGGGATGAGATCCTTCGACCGCTGGCTGTGCCTACACTGCAGCAGATGGGACCGACGGCTGTCTACCAGGATGACAACGCTCGCCCCCACAGGGCAAGGGTGGTCAACGACTTCCTGCAGCAGTCTGGAGTCAACAGAATGGAGTGGCCAGCATGCAGTCCCGATCTCAACCCGATTGAGAACCTCTGGGATGAGCTGGATCGCAAAGTGAGGAGCAACCACCCCCCTCCCAGGGATGCCCAACACCTCTACCAGATGCTGCAGGCTGAGTGGCAGGCGCTTCCACAGAGGATCTTCACCAACCTGGTCAACTCGATGAGGACTCGCTGCGTCGAGTGCCAGAACAGCCATGGCGGTTACACGCATTACTGAACTTTTGGGAGCATCAGAATGCCCTGTCTTGTGATTTCAATGACTTTGGGAAATCAAATTTCGATACGTACCCACTTTGATCAAATGTACACACCAAACGATTGCTCGAAATTGAAGGCAATTGTGTATCGTTATCACTAAAGCATGGAATTAAATGTTTGCCAAAATTGGCTTTCTTATTTTGAAAGTTATGAATTTTTGTGCAAGTGATCCTTAACTTTTTGTGCGTAGTGTATTATTTCCACCAGAAAAAACAATTGCAGCCAGTCATTTTTCCGGCTTTTTTGACAGCCACAGACCAGATATTTTGGCCCAAAAAGCGACCCACCAAACTTGCCCTTGTTAAACATTTCTTCAGGGTATCTCGAGCATGCCGAGTCCAAATATACTATCCAAATTAGTCTCTGATCAACAGTGGCCTCCAAAATTAATTATCTTGAAACTAAGAGATCACTTTTATCAGCCTGTTTCATAGGCTCGGACGGTCAAAAAACACAAAAATGAGGAAAAATCAAACATCTGCATTCCATTCTACATTGTATCAATTTCCACCAGAAAAAGCAAAATCGAAATTGGTCATTTTTTCTGGCTTTTTTGACAGCTGCGGAACTGGCGGCCATTTTGGACCTTAATGTGAGCCTTGGAACATACCCTTTTGAAACATCTCATCAGGTTAATTCGAGCATGCCCTGTCCAAATTTACCATCAAAAGTTGTCTCCGATGAACAGTGGCCGAGAAAATGGCCTCCCAAGTTGGCGACCTTGAAAATCAGAGATCACACTTTCCGTAGCTTGGGACGGACCACCACAACCAAAATGAACAGACCTGACGGCAATTTTGGACTAAAATGCGACCTACCGAACCTACCCTTGTGACACATCAGGTTAAGTCGAGCATGCCGAGTCCAAATTTACAATCCAAATTAGTCCTTGATGAAAAGTGGCCAAGAAAATGGCCTCCAAATTTAGCGATCTTGAAAATTAGAGATCACTTTTATCGATCTGTTTGAGTAGGTTCCGACGGTAGACGACTACTAAACTGAGCAAAAACCATACATACCTCTGTTCTCGATTTCATCAATTTCCACCAGAAAAAGCAGAATCTCTACTGGTAAGTTTTCTGGCTTTTTTTCACAGCCTCAGACCTGGCAGCCTTTATGGACCAAAAAGCGACCATCCGAACCTACTCTTGTGACACATCTCATCAGGCTAAGTGGAGTATGCTGAGACCAAATTTATCATCCAAAATAGTCTCCGATGAAAAGTGGTCGAGAAAATGGCCTCCAAATTCAGCGATCTTGAAAATTAGAGATCACTTCCATCGACATGTTTGAGTAGGTTCGGTCGAAAACCGCTAAATTGAGCAGAATTCATACCTATGCCCTCTATTATTTCAAGTTCCATCAGAAAAAGAGCAATCGCAATCGGTCATTTTTCCAGCCTTTTTGATAACCATGGAGCTGGTGGCCATCTTGGACCAAAAAGCGACTATCCGAACCTACCTTTGTGACACGTCTCATCAGGTGATGTCGAGCATGCCGAGTCCAAATTTACCATGCAAAATTAATCTCCGATGAAAAGTGGCAGAGAAAATGGCCCCCAATGTTAACGATCTTGCAAATTAGATATCAAGTTCATCGACCTGTTCGAGTACGTTCGGACGGTCAAAAACCGTTAAACTGAGTAGAAATCATACTTCTGCACTCTATTCTATAAATTTCCACCAGAAAAAAGCAGAATCGCAATCGATCATTTTTTCGGCCTTCTTGACAACTGCAGCGCTGGCGGCCATTTTGGACCAAAAAGCGACCATCCGAATCTACCATTGAGACACATCTCATTGGGTTAATTCGAGCATGCCGAGACCAAATTTACCAGCCAAATTAGTCTCCGACGAAAAGTGGCAGAGAAACCTCAAAGTTAACTATCTTGAAAATTAGAGATCACTTTCATCGACCTGTTTTAGTAGGTTCGGACGGCCGAAAACCACCTAAACTAAGCAGAAAGCATATCTATGCACTCTATTCTATCAATTTCTACCAGATAAAACAGAATCACAATCGGACATTTTTCCTGCCTTTTTTGACAGCCGCGAAGCTGGCGGCCATTTTGGACCAAAAACTGACCATCCAAACCTACCCTTGTGACACATCACATCAGATTAAGTCGACCATGCCAAGACCAAATTTACCATCCAAATTAGTCTCCGATGAAAAGTCGCAGAGAAAATGGCCTCAAAAGTTAACGATCTTGAAAATTAGAGATCACTTTCATCGACCTGTTTTAGTAGGTTCAGACGGCCGAAAACCGCTAAACTGGGCAGAAATACTACCTTTGCACTCTATTCTATCAATTTTCACCAGAAAAAGCAGAATTGCAATCTGTCATTTTTCTGGCCTTTTTGACAGCTGCGGACCTGGTGGACTACTTGCAGACACTTACAGACATCTACAGACAACTACAGAAATCTACCGTGCATCTACAAACATCAGGACATGACATCAAGAAACATCAACAAGACATCTAAAGGATACCTGCAGACATCGAGAGGACACAAACATCTATAGGCATCTCCAGTACACCTAAAGACATCTCCAAGACATCTATAGGGCATCTACGGACATTTCCATATATCCACAGGACATCTACATACATCTCCAAGACATCTACAGACGTCTAGATAACATCTACGGACATTTATAGACATCTACATCTACAGACATCGGTAGGACATCTACAGACAAATACAGGATATCCACAGACATCTTCAGGTCATCTACAGACATCTAGAGAGCATATGCAGACATCTCCAGGACATATGAAGACATCTACAGATATCTCCAATACATCTACAAATATCCACGACATCTACAGGGCATCAACAGACCTCTACAGGACATGTACAAACATCTACAGGTATGTATGGGACATACTAAAGACATCTACAGACATCCACAGAATACCTGCAAACATCTGCAAGACATCTACATATATCTACTGATTTCTAAGACATCTACAGAACATTTACAGACATCTAGAGTACATCTACGGACATCTTCAGGGCATCTACAGACATCTTTAGGGCTTCTACAAACGTCTACAGAACATCAACAGACATCTACAGGACATGCTACAGACATCTACACGTAATTTTCAGACGTCTACAGACATATACAGGACGTCTAAAGACATCTACAGGACATTTACTGGATGGCATCCACAGACACCTACAGGACATCCACAGACATCTGCAGGACATCTAACAAGACCTAAAGATACGTGCATGACATCTATTCGATATCTACAGACTTCTACATACAATTCCAGAACATCTACAAACATCTCCAGGACATTTACAGACATCTACAGAACATGCTACAGACATTGACAGGACATCTTCAGACATCTATATCCCTCAGCAGGACTTCTACAAACATCTCCAGAACATTGATCTACAGGATATCCTTACAGGCATCTACAAGACATTTATAGACATTTACAGGATGTCTACACACATCTACCAGATGATATCTACAGACATCTAAAGGACATCCACAGACATCTCCAGTACATTTACAGACGTCTAAAGGACATCTCCAGAAATCTACTGGACATCTATAGAATAACTACAGCCATCTACAGGATATCTACAGTTTTAATTTCAGTTTCAATGCTCAAGATGACGTCTCTGTGCTCGGAATGAATTCCATATGCACTAATGTCACTGGTGTCATGTAATCCAGACCGATTGTGGTACAAGCCTTAAGCCTGCACATGAACCCATGAACTGGCCAGGTCCTGAGGTCCTACCTAGCCTAAGAGTTTTGTGTTATACTACTATTGCATCATTCCATCACTGGAACAATCTTGGTTACATTGTAATGATGTGTGTTACAGTGTATCTTATCTTCAAAGAAGAAAATAAATAAATAAAATGAATAAATAGATAAATGAATAATTAAACAGAAATAAAAGAGAGAAAAAAAAAGGAATGGATCAAACATTAGCCACTAAGTATAAACCTGTCTCATGTCACAAAGAGCCCTCTATTTAATTACACAAAGCCTCCACTGACTTCAACAAGATGAAAATAAGACGTCCATAATCATAGCCCCTCCAGTCTATCGTCCACTTCCGCTGAAAGAAAAACAGAAATTGATATATATAAATAAATAAATACATAAATAAATAAATAGATAAATAAATAAATAAAATAAATAGGTAAATAAATTAATGTATAACAAGAAATGAGAAATAACAAATAAGCGCACACACACACACACACATACACACACGCGCGCGCGCGCACACACACACTCACACTCATACATACTCATATCCCCACAGCATGATGGTCGACGACAATGAAAAAATGGAAACATACATGTACACACACATATATACACAACTAACATCGATGCAAAAGAAAATAAAACAAAATGTAAACAAATGCATGATAAACTGAAAGACATACATACAACAATTAACAAATAGACCACAAGCACACACATGTGAGGTTTCTTTGACAACATGGGAATTGCTTTTCTGACACAAATCAAGATGGTTTATGTTAGAGTGTCTGCCGGATTATCACTGTGCAGAACTTTCTCTTCCTCTAATTTGCTCTGGATGGTCCTTGCGAATAAATCCCAGTTAGCTTTGTGAAAATTCAAGCGCTCTGGTGAGGATTCATGTTCAATGTTTGTACTTGTTAAGATATCTGGAAAATGGTCACTTCCATGAGATCATCAAGAACTCTCCACTCATAATCCAAGATCAGTGAAGCATCACATACTAAGAGATCTAAACAGGAAAGTGTACCATTTGCAGGATGAATGTAAGTAGGAGATCCATCATTTAGACAGCATAAGTCTAATTCGGAGGTGTTTTCCCGCAGGAGACCACGGGCTGAAGTATCCACACTACCCGCAAGGAAGGGCCATTCAAATCACCCAATGACAGAAAAGGTCTTGGATGTTCCTCAATCAGATCAACCATTTCTTCTTTTGTAACAGGAACAAATGGAAGTAGGTACAGACAACAAATGGTTATGATTTTGTGTAGAGATACCCTTGCCGCTACTGTTTGCAAAGAAGTGTTCAGATTAACAGGGCTAAACAAAACGGACCTGTGTAGGAGCAAAGACACTCCACCTTTAGGTTGTGCTGATTTAGAAATGATGCTGAAATCCATCAGAGAAAAACTTTTCCCTTCACACACTAACGTTTCTTGTAGAGCCAGCACAATTGGCTTGCAGTCACTGCAAAGTAGCTGGAGCTCCTCTAAATTTGAGTTGACACCTCTTATGTTCCAATGGACAATAGTCTTCATTACCGATGGAAACAACAGTAGACAAAATTAATTCAGTCCATGTCCATTTAAATCATCCTCAACTTGCAATGGAGCGTATTTATTTTCCAGGGTTTTTTTTCCGCTTCTTTCAGGTGGTCAGACCTGATGGCTGACCTGCCTGCAGACAGCGAAGGCTTAGGCCCTTTAATGCTCGTGGAGATTTTTTTAATCTCCACCAGCATCATTTTCTGCCCTCCCCCACTCACTGTGGAACTGCTCCCGGATGGCCAGGGCAGGAGGGTGGGTTTCCCAGGTAGGCTGGGTTTCCCAGGCTGTTCAGCACTGGCTGGTCTCGACTGCTGGGCAATCTAAGAAACAGCGGGTTTAACGCCCCTGCTGAAGGCCTTTATGTCTTGCAATGTTTCAAAATTGGACTTAGTCCATGTCAGATCTGTTTGACATGCGATGGAGACTTGGTTCACCTTCCTAACAGCTGATGCGTAGCTTTTCGTCATAGAAGAGCTGCTGGCTTCTACTAATCCTTTGGCCTCATGGATGGGTATCCTTTTTTCTGTTTTCACTTATTGTATTGTCTGTTCTACTTGCCATATCGGGCAGCGTTTGGAGGACGAAGGGTGGCTAGCTCCACAATTTAGACATATTGGTGGTCCTTCACACGATTCTTCGTGTGCTTCCTCGGCACACATGGCACACTTTTCTATGTCGGTACATCTGTCTTTGATATGCCCAAACTTTTGGCATTGAAAACACTGCATCGGTGATGGAACAGACAACAACACCTGAACATTCAAATACCCTATCTTCAAAGACTGTGGAATAATGGGATAGCAGAACGTCAGGAACAGTGTGTTTGTTGGGACTCTCTCCTTCCAAAACATGGCTGGCGTACCTGCACAACGCCCTGGCTCTTCAATTCTGTCCTGATCCCCTCCTCCTCGGGAACTCCCCTCAGCTCGGGGCATTTGATAACCCCCTGCTGCTATTCAATTCCTTATGCGGAGAGACTCTAATTCCCCGGTCCACCAATACTGATGCTTTCTGCAGGCGCCCAAACTGCTTTTTGTCTTTTACTTCCACAAGGTAATCTCTACTTCAGCATCTTCTTATGGTCTTTGGGTTGCCGATGAGGGCCTGGAATCCCATTTGTATTCCAAAGGTACTCAGCGATGACAGCAGTTTCTCGTCATCTGCTCCTGTCACAATCAGCCATGCTGGTCAGATGCCCGTTTCCTGCCGAACTTCCTCCTCTGAATCCGAGTCACCACAGTAGTCTCTTTAACTTTTTGTTCTGTTGGATTTTATCATGAGCATAGGCTCAACGATGGCAGGAATTTGTTGGTCGCCCCAGGAAAGCTGCCACGCTGGGGAAGGGACAATGGATGGCCAATCTCTTGGCGTCCATTTGCCTGGAACCGTCCTGCGAATCCAGTGTACTTTCACAACTGACTAAAGTACAGCCACCCATCCTCTGGCCAAGTTACTCGAGCTCAGAATTACAGGTTGCTTACGACAACCACTCATGAATATGAAGAGGGAGATGATGTAAATGGAAGTGAAGGTGAGACCACGCTTTGTCTCATCCCTCCCCCTTGACCTGTCTGACATGGGTAACCCTGCCAGGGGCATCAATTTACACTGTCAATCTAGTCCACTTAACTGCCTTGGTTATCAGCACTGTCACTATTGAAAAACAAAGCTTTCCAACAAGTAGCCCCCCTCGGCATAGCTCAAGGGATCATTGGGACCTCAAGCCCCCGACGATAAGGTGGTGGTCCCATTCGGGCGGGATATCATATGTAGCGTTTTCTTTATGTATGGTGTTTCTATTCTGTTTGACCATGAAGCCCAATCCAGATTTGTTATTGGTGACTGAACCATCTGTGTATATGATTACATCTTAGGGGTTACAACTTTGCTGCTCCATGAGTTGTTGAATTTCTGCATCTGCTTTCCCTTCTGGTCATTCCTAACAGTATCTCCCCAGATTCTTTGGTATGATTGTTTTGTATTGATTTTTGAAATGGTTTGGGTGTTTTCCCCATCCCTTTGTTGAGTTCTGTCAGTTGACATATACTACACGTCATTATTGAAGGGCCAGGAACGTTTTTGAGTCAATTTTTGAAAGGAGAAATAACCTATTTTCTCTTACTCTTTTCTCCAATTCGTTGCCGTAACTGAATGGATAAGAGCTCAGACAACATTGCAGTTTCCTTTTGGCACGTGTTTGGGGATTTGCCGATTTGCAATGGGCGGCCCAAGGAAGACAATTTCCACACGAAATTGTCGAATCTTCAGCAGGGTCTCTCTGACGACGCAGGCAAGGTAGCGACAAAATTCGCTTTGCACGTGCAAGGCAAGCCCTTTTTGAACACTACTCCAGCCAAAGTTGCCCGCAGACGAGGATGAAAAGGACCCGTTCTTGGTTCGTTTTAACCATGCTTGCAAGACGACGGATGACGGATGAGCAGCGGGGGAGAGCCCTCGCTCTGCTTGATGAAGGCCTAGCGCAGCGGGAAGTTGCTAGACGACTTGAAGTGTCGCATTCCACAATCCAGAGACTGCTGGAGCGCTTCAATGAGACTGGAGCAGTCCAGGAAAGGCGTCACACGGGTCGACCCAGAGTAACGACAAGACAGCAAGACCGCTACCTTGCCCTCTCCGTCCTGAGGGAAAGGGCATCCACTGCGGTGACCTTGAGGGGTCAGCTGAGGGACGCAACAGGTGCTAACATCAGCTGCAGCACGGTGAGAAGACGGCTACATGAGGCAAACTTGAGGTCACGGAGACCGGCCGTCCGACCCGTGCTGTCACCGGTCAACAGAGTGCGCCGCATGACCTGGGCCAGGGAGCACGTGACCTGGACAAGGCAACAGTGGGCCCGGGTCTTGTTTTCGGATGAGTCCAGGTTCACCCTGACCTTTAACGATGGCCGGGCTCGGGTGTGGCGACGTCAAGGGGAGAGGTTCGCTGACGCCACTGTCCAAGAGCATAACCGGTACGGCGGCGGGTCGGTGATGGTGTGGGGTGGCATGAGCCGTGGTACCCGGACCCCCCTGCTCCCCATTGACGGCATCCTGAACGGGGTCCGGTACCGGGACGAGGTTCTGGCGGCCGTGGCACTGCCTGCGCTTGTGGACCTTGGTCAAGGCGCCATCTTCCAGGACGACAATGCACCTGCGCATCGAGCACGCCTTGTGACCGACTTCCTGGAGCAGCATGAAGTCGTCCGTATGGCCTGGCCAGCGTGCTCACCTGACCTGAACCCAATTGAACACCTCTGGGATGTGCTCGGGAGGCGCATCAGGGACAACCACCCCCCACCGGGCACCCTGGCCAGGCTGGTCGACATCCTGCAGATCGAGTGGGCGGCCATCCCTCAGGACACACTCCGTACCCTTGTGGGGTCGATGCATCGGCGCTGTGAAGCATGCATCCAGGCTCGGGGCGGACACACGCGATATTGAAAACAGATTGGCCAAATCTGACACTTTCTGTTTTTTGAAAAGGGGGGGATGTTCCTTTAAATGCATGTGCTGTTCACTAATGGGTCATTGTGCTAATTTCTTTTTCCAAAACAGGTGTGGAAATGATGAAATAAAACATAGAATCAATTCTAAGCATTGTCAATTATTTCAACTTAAAATTAGAGAGGAAGGAAGAAGTGGCCCTTAAATTATGATTAGGAGTATACATGCTGAATGGATTCCTTTGCCTGTCCCATCGATTTGAGTCTATTGCCTTTTGCTGTTCCAACCATCTCATGGAATGGGTTTTCTGGGTTTTCCATTGCCCTGAAATTATACCCTCACTTGTTCTATTTCATGCCTTGACTGTACTGAAGGAAGGTCAAGCAGGTATCACATAATCTCCGTGGGTGTGTCTTTTGTGGTTCTGAGGATCAGCCTCACTGCTTCGTGACAACAGTGCATCAAAACAACAGCCGCAGCATTATAACAGCTGAGTCCACATTAACAGTTTATCTTTACTGATCCTACAACCATCCAGAGTCACTGGGACACTGTCCTGATGAACAGTAGTGCACCACTTGCTTTCACCTCTTTCACTGCTGGGCAAGTACCTGGTCGCAGTAAAAAGGATGCAATGAAGCTCTCTCTAGTCCAATCTGCCATATTCTCTGTCCATATTTTTCTTCTGCTTGCTCCTCTTCTTTTCCATTCCACTGTTCCCTGGAGGATATTAATGATGACATTAGCAGCAGTAATTCTAAAATCAAACACACACACGCGCATTCTCTTTCTCTCTCTCTCTCTCTCTCTCTCTCTCTCTCAAAAAAGGACTCTCTTAAACAACAGCTAATAAGTAAAAGCACACAACAAAACTTCTCAGATCTGTATACACATTATGCATTCTATACATGGCAATATCTCAGTATGGAGAAAACTCATCATAAAGCAAATACAAAATAGTAAACATAAATCAGATGAAAAGATCAACATGACAAGGAAATATTCACTTTCCTGTATGACTAAAAAAATGGCGACAGCAAAAGGGCATGATCTGTATGTGGCCCAGCACCCCCCCCCCCCCACTAGAGTGTCAGGAGTTATGAGCCAAAGCACTTGCTTGACGGAGTTTTCTTCTCTCAAGGCCTTCCGCTGTCTGGCTCTCACCCAGAGTTTCTTACTCCTGACACACCTTTGAGTGTCAGGAACAGTCTGGTGGATGGCCTGTAAATATCAGATGACAATGGGAAAGACAAGATTTACGGGCTTTGGGTACTGACTCCCTATACTGCCTTTCTTTAACTTGCCTCTTGTTCCACAAATAAAAATGCTCCCAGGATTCACTGAAAGGGGAAGAGAATAATGAATCAATCGGCGATAATCCAATCACGACTGGAAATACACAACGAACCATGAGCATGAGACAAATGGTAAATCCTGTGCGTCTGCGGAAGATTCTCTATCAAGCACGGCATGAAGATCCACAGGACGAGAAAGGGCTGTGCAAACACGTTGATGAACAATCAGCACTCTACACCAGCAGATAAGACCTTGGAAAACAAAGGCCAGGGAGCAAACCACACTGCCAAGACATCCACAATGACTATTCAGATAAGGAATTTGTACAAGCTCTTGATGCTAAGCGCCAGAAAGTAAACTTGCCACCTGCAAGTGCAAAGGAGGAATGGGACAGGCTGGATAGAGAAAGTCCAAAAACTGGATGTGCTAACAGGAAGAATCATCCTGGAACACAAGCTGTCGTTTTGGGGGATACTGTATATGCAACATGTAGAGATGCTTATGGAGTAAAGCGACCAAAAGTGAAAACTCCTAGGGGGGGGGGGGGGGGGCAGTTGTATCCAGGTTATGATTGCTGGATGCCCTTCTGATGTTGAATTTTTTTTTTGGTTAGAAATTTGTCCTCCACCTGGAACTGAACCCGGGCATCCTAGGTGGTCAGATTTCTCAAGGCAAAGACACTCTTTTAAGCCTTAAGAAATTCACTTTGTTCCTCCTGGTCCAGATTAGTCTAGGTAGGGCCTCAGGACCTGGCCAGCTCATGGGTTTATGTGCAGGCCTAAGGCTTGTGCCATGATCACCATACACCCGGCACCTGTGACAATGTATATGGAATTAATTCCAAGCGCGGAGACGTCATCTTGAAAAACTGAAACTGAAACTGGTCCTGATCCAGTGGGAGCTCTTTTCTGCTGCTTCTGCCATTGTCTTTAGGGGCTCTGGTCCTCTCTCTCCCTGAAATCGAGAGCTGTTTCATAAGATCATAGGCTGATGTGCCTATCGACCCTTTCGCTCCAACCTCTATGACAAGGACTTTGGCTTGAAAGCCAGATGTCCTTAAGTTGCTGGCTAGACTGACATACTTTTCAGTCTTGCAGATATAGGCTTCCTCCATTTTACTTGCATATGGTACAGTGACCTTGATTGGAATCACTTGTGTGGATGAATGGGAGTAGAAAGCTATGTCCAGTCTCATGCCATCCTTGCTGATGATTTCTGGGTGGGTTTTTTTTTTCATTGTGGGAGATCTGCTGTGCACTCCCAGTTGTCTGCTTTATCCAGCAGACCCCACTTCCATGCTCTGGGTGTCACATCTTTTTCAGGCCACATTTTCCTGCCTCTTGACTGTAGAAGGTTGTTGGAACTTCTGGTGACAAGTGTTTTTCTCTGGCTGTGCTAATTGTCGTGCTGATCGTTTCTGTGATCTCTTGAAGCACTTGATTGTGCCTGTATGTGTACCTTAAGTTAGCGCTGCCCTGCAGAAGCTTAGATATGTTCCACTGTCTGTCTGCTCTGGCAGAGAGCAGGCAAACAGGGTTATCTGATTTCCCCCATTTCACCAGATTAGCTTTCAATGGCAGGAGGTCATTCACAGATTTCTGGATGAAACTGATTCTGAGAGGGGCCATATGCCACAAGTCATTCCTGCTGAGACTTCTTTAAAGTGCATTTTCCCAGGTTGTTCATTGCCCCTGTTGGCCTTGCTGAACTGCCTTTTGAAGACCCTGGATTTCAAGCTTAGATCCATCTATTTCCTTCATCGTCTGTTCTTTCTTGAAACTTCCTCACCACAGTTTTCAGACATGCGGATGTAACATCTCACTGGTGGCCAGAAAACATCAATCACAAGCTATCTGTATGCACACATATGCACAGACACGTGCACACACTGTCTGGCATCACACTCTCAAATCAGAAAACGAAATTAGTGGAACGTACTTGGTATTTACATGATATGTTATTGTTGTTATTTTAGTTTAATGCCCAGTCGACCGCATAAAGACATATCAGGGCTGTCACCATTTCAAAACATACACAATACTTCAACAGGAAAAAAAAAAGGAAAACAAAATTAGTACTTGTATCATTGCATTCACACACATAATCTACGGAGACACCCCTGGCTTTAACCACTCCATCCAATTTATCACACAGGAGATTTACATAACATACTTAAATACAAATATACACATAACTTAGGACACTCAAACATAAAAACAGGCCTAAATTACCTAAAACTGCTTCTGCACATTACTCTTCCCTAGAGCCCAAAATGCACTTAATATATGTACCCAAATATCAATCCTAAGAGAAAGATGTAAGACTTTATCAAACACATGCAGGTGAATAGACCAGCAAGGCAGAAAATGACAGGAAGAAATGGCAGAAAGCGAAGGAACAAGACATAAAACAAAGAGTGTGACAGAAAAGAGGACATTTCTAGCACATATTTCCAGAAGGTGGGAATACTATTTATACTGAAAGAGCCCCACGCATCCCAAGGGGGATAACATGATTTAATTCAGCAAAGGATTGTACTCACCCTATCTCTCTACTTGTACAGGTAGATGTTACAGGGAGAGGAACCTGTCAGTCTGCAGCCTAGGAAGCCTCAGGCAGCCTCATATTGTAGAGAGTGTCTGCCACTCCTCTACCCAGTGATGTCATGGTCTTCCTCTGCTTCTGAAGCTACAACATCTAGTGCTGTACATTGTAGAGTCCAAGGTGGGCTGACTGACAACAACTAGGGTTGTCACTGGTTGGCTGACTGACAACAACTAGGGTTGTCACTGGTTAGCTGATTGACAACTAGGGGTTGTCACTGGTTGGCTGATTGACAACAACTAGGGGTTGTCACTGGTTGGCTGATTGACAACAACTAAGGGTTGTCACTGGTTGGCTGACTGACAACAACTAGGGGTTGTCACTGGTTGGCTGACTGACAACAACTAGGGGTTGTCACTGGTTGGCTGATTGACAACTAGGGGTTGTCACTGGTTGGCTGACTGACAACAACTAGGGGTTGTCACTGGTTGGCTGATTAACAACAACTAGGGGTTGTCACTGGTTGGCTGATTGACAACAACTAGGGGTTGTCACTGGTTGGCTGACTGACAACAACTAGGGGTTGTCACTGGTTGGCTGACTGACAACAACTAGGGGTTGTCACTGGTTGGCTGATTGACAACAACTAGGGGTTGTCACTGGTTGGCTTATTGACAACAACTAGGGGTTGTCACTGGTTGGATGATTGACAACAACTAGGGGTTGTCATTGGTTGGCTGATTGACAACAACTAGGGGTTGTCACTGGTTGGATGATTGACAACAACTAGGGGTTGTCACTGGTTGGCTGACTGACAACAACTAGGGGTTGTCACTGGTTGGCTGATTGACAACAACTAGAGGTTGTCACTGGTTACCTGTAGAAAAAAAAGAACAAGAGTTGTTCATGGCTGACTGTAAAAAAAAACTGATTAAAAATCAGAAAAACAATGAAAAACACGGCCTTGTGGCATTATGTTCCCATGGGTGTGTCTTACACACACACACACACACACACACACACACACACACACACACACACTCTCTCTCTCTCTCTCTCTCTCTCTCTCTCTCACACACACACACACACAAACTCAGAAAAAACTGCTCTCCTAAACAACAGGAATAAGTAAAAGCACATCAATACTTCTCATCTGTAAACTCACTATGTATCATTATGCATTCTGCATGTAGCAGTATCTCAATATGAAGAAAATTCACTGCAAATCAAATACCAAATATAACACAGATGAACAGGCCAATGTGATGACAAGGAAATAACTTGTGTTTTTCTATCTCACATACACACACACACAAACAACATCATCAAAACAATGATAAAGCCTCCAAATCAAAAGCAGAGAATTTATAAGTACAGTAATCAACTTCATCAATGCTGACCTCTAAGACAAATGTAAATCAAAAAAAGAATACGTCCACCCACTGCTGTCAAAGATATGGAATACGTGCCTGTACCGTCAACAACAACAGCATCACAATGGTATAAAAAGAACGATCAAGACATAAAACAAAATTTACAAAGTACAAACTACAACAGTAACAACACTTTGTATCCATACTGATTTACCTGTCAGTGGGAGACCTGGACTCTGAACCAAACCCTTCAGAGAAAAATCACAATCTGCGAGGTGACATGTCTCGGAAGAGCGGCAGACAAGACTGAAAGAGACATGATTAGAAACGAAGAGATCTGAGAGATGGTTGAAACAAAACCTGTCAACTATTACATCAAACAACAGAATATAAAATTGTTTGGCCACATGATCAAGAGGCCAGTCAACCCACCAGATAAAGCCTACAACAACACCAGATGCTCAGGGCAGACACACTCCACATCTTCACCACAACTCCACGTCAGGTCTCCCATCTTGCTCCTGACCATCAGCATCATCTCTCTGTGAACCTCTTGGTACAATAGGGCAGGGAAAAAAAATAAAAGTAAAGTAACACACACACACACACACACACACACACACACACACACACACACACACACACACACACACACACACACACACATGGTATGCAATACCCACCTCAGGACATCACCACAATTATCTGTATCAAGAAAAGACAACCCACCTCCAGGGACAGCAATCTACTATAATACCACTGAAAAATCAACTACAACGGACACCACTACAACTGCCCTTCACTCTGAATTAACACAACCTTCCTACAAACAACTCTTCCATGCTGGTAAGGTACTGACACTGCCTCTTTTACAAACACCAAAAAGTAATGAACACACACAACAAACAAAAAAATAAGCTACGCACAAAAAGTTAAGGATCACTATGAGAAAACAGGTGCGTAATAAACTCAGTTCGCTACTGTTATTTATTTCTCAGTCCAGCCAAATTGTTATGAATTCTTGTTCAGCTGTAAGTGGGCGATGTTGCGTTAGTGCGAAAATTGCACGGGATTCTCTACTACTGAGCTTGGCCGCAAACGGAAAAGCGGAAACTTGCGAAAAAGGATCTTGTTTTGGACCGTTCTGCCTGAACACATTGCACAAGCCAGATGGAAAAACCATTATGCACGTGCAAGCACTGCTGTTTATGTGTGAGATGCTGTCTCTTGCTTGGCTTTATAAGAAGACATTCCACCAGTAGTAGGCCTGATCTGACAATGCCTCCACGACGAAAATTGAGCGAGTTTGAGAGGGGACGAGCTGTTGCATGGTTCCAAGATGGTGTTCCCAAGCGAGAAGTGGCCAGGCGACTTCAGGTGTCCATCTCGGTCATTGTCAGACTGATTCAACGCTTCACAGCCACTGGGAGGGTCCATGAAAGACGCAGATCTGGTCGACCGAAGAAGACAAACCCACGTGAAGATCGTCTCATTGAACGACAAGCCCTGCAGACAAGAACAGCCTCTTCCAGCATCATTCGAAGGCAGCTGAGAGTGGCTACTAACATCAACATCAACCAGCAGACCATACGGAACCGCCTTCATGGGTTTAACCTCCGTTCTCGTCGCCCAGCTGTACGGCCACGCTTAACTCCAGCCCATAGGGCAGCACGCCGCGCCTTCTGCAGACGTCACGTGAGGTGGACACGTCAGCAATGGTCCCAGGTCCTGTTCAGTGATGAATCACGCTTCACCATGAACCACAACGACGGCCGACTGAGGGTCTGGAGGCGCCCAGGGTAACGCTTTATTGACACCACTGTCCAAGAAAAGGTGGCCTTTGGTGGAGGTTCTGTAATGGTCTGGGGGGCCTTCAGCCTTCACCACAGAACACCCTTGTATCATGTACAGGGTAACCTGACTGGCCTCCGATACCGGGATGAGATCCTTCGACCGCTGGCTGTGCCTACACTGCAGCAGATGGGACCGACGGCTGTCTGCCAGGATGACAACGCTCGCCCCCACAGGGCAAGGTGGTCAACGACTTCCTGCAGCAGTCTGGAGTCAACAGAATGGAGTGGCCAGCATGCAGTCCCGATCTCAACCCGATTGAGAACCTCTGGGATGAGCTGGATCGCAAAGTGAGGAGCAACCACCCCCTCCCAGGGATGCCCAACACCTCTACCAGATGCTGCAGGCTGAGTGGCAGGCGCTTCCACAGAGGATCTTCACCAACCTGGTCAACTCGATGAGGACTCGCTGCGTCGAGTGCCAGAACAGCCATGGCGGTTACACGCATTACTGAACTTTTGGGAGCATCAGAATGCCCTGTCTTGTGATTTCAATGACTTTGGGAAATCAAATTTCGATACATACCCACTTTGATCAAATGTACACACCAAACGATTGCTCGAAATTGAAGGCAATTGTGTATCGTTATCACTAAAGCATGGAATTAAATGTTTGCCAAACTTCAACGCATTGGCTTTCTTATTTTGAAAGTTATGAATTTTTGTGCAAGTGATCCTTAACTTTTTGTGCGTAGTGTATTTTGCAGTACGTGACAGGGATAGTTCTCTCCAGAAAGGTGTATTCCATTACTTCATAATGTTGACTGTCCATATTCAACACTCACATACACCATCCTGAACACAACCATTACTTGATGATGGTCGTCTTTTGATAGTCTTCATGTTCCATATCACATTACACACACAAACACTATCTCTGCCGCAGGAAGTGTCGAGTGTGTGTGTGGGGGGGGGGTGGAGAGGGGGGGGGGTTGGAGGGTTTTTTGCCTGAAGCAAGTCTTCTGATATTCTCCATGTTCCATACCACAAACACACACATCCTATCACAGGGGCTGTTGTTGTTTTGAGTATTTTTCCTCAGGTGAATGTCTTCTGATGTTCTTCGTGTCTGATATCACAAGCACACCATCCCCATCGTAAGCAGAAGGACTGTTTTTTACTTGAAGGCAACCATCGTCTGATGTTCTTTATAGTCCATATTGCACACACACGATGTCTACACCATAAGGACTGTTGTCCAGTGTTCTTCACAGTCAATACTGCACAGACATACACACACTGTCCCCACCACACGGACTGTATTCTACTTGAAGGCGACTGTTGTCCGATGTTTTTCACAGTCCATATTGCACAGAGACACACACACACTGTCCCCACCACACGGACTGTATTTTACTTGAAGGCGACTGTCTTCAGATGTTCTTCATGTTCCATATCGTAAACACAACTTCCCCACCACACACACAGTTTTTTTTACTTGAAGGCGACAGTTGTCCAATGTTCTTCATAGTTTATATTGTGCATACACACACACACACACACACACACACACACACACACACACACACACACACACACACACACACACACACACACACACACACACACACACACACACACACACACACACACACACACATTGTCCCCACCATAAGGACTGTTTTTTACTTGAAGGCGACTGTTGTCCGATGTTCTTCATATTCCATATTTCACACTCACACACGCACACTGTTCCCACAGTAAGCACTGTTTTTTTTACTTGAAGGCGACCGTTGTCCAATGTTCTTGATAGTCCACATTGCACACGCACATGTTCCCACCATTAGGACGTTTTTCATTTGAAGGCGACTGTTGTGCAAAGTTCTTCATAGTCCACACAGCACAGACACACACACACAAGTCCCCACCGTAAGGACTGTACTTTACTTGAAGGCGACTGTCATCCAATGTTTTTCTTAGTCCGTATTGACACACACACACACACACACACTGTCCCCACCATAAAAACTGTTTACTTGAAGGAATTTGTCTTCTGGTGTTCTTCACAGTCCATTTCACAAACATATACCATCTCCAACATATGGACTGTTATTATTTTAAAAGGATTGTCTTCCGATTGTCTTCTGATGTTCATCTTCCAAACTGCACGCATGCGCTGTCCCTACCACAAGGGCTGTTCTTGCTTGAAGGCGACTGTTTTCTGATTTTCATGTTCTGCATCTCACACACACCTCCCCAACACAGAGACTGTTAATATATGAAGACAACTGTTTTCTGATGTTCTTCATATTCCATATTGTACGCACACACTGCTCTACCACGAGGACTGTTAACACATGAAGGTGATTGTCTTCTGTTGTTGTTCACATTCCACATAGTACACACATCCCCCATCTGTACCACAGGGACTCTTAACACTTTATACCATTATCTTTTGTTGTTCATGTTTTCGTGTTCCCTATCATATACACACACACGCACACACACACGCGCGCGCGCGCGCGCGCGCACGCACGCACGCACGCACGCACGCACACACACACACACACACACACACACACACACACACACACACACACACACACTGTCCCAAATACAGAAACTGTTGTATCTTGGAGTTTACTTTCCAGTTTTTCTTCTTTTTGGCAATCAGCCAACAGTTACCAACCACACTTTATTGGTCAACATCTATAAAAGTGTTTTGTTTTGTTTTTTCTTTTCTCTTTTTAAAAAATTTTTTTTTAGTTTCGTTGGTTTTTTTCTTTTTGGTTTTGTTGTTTTTTCTTGTTTTTTTTCCTCTTTTTTTTTCCACACTTTTGTCTTTTTTTCTCCTCCATTGTCCACAATATCTCCAGCCAACATTGCATGTCATAATATAGAGTGAGTCACATGAGGTGCAAGAACAAAGTCTTTGGCAGCCAACATTGCATGTCATAATATAGAGTGAGTCACATGAGGTGCAAGAACAAAGTCTTTGGCAGCCAACATTGCATGTCATAATTAGAGTGAGTCACATGAGTGCAAGAACAAAGTCTTGGGCCAACATTGCAGTCATATAAGAGTGAGCACTGACCAGAACAAAGTCTTGGGCATAATTGAAAGTGACATTGCTATATTACAATTGTGCAAGTTGAAACACTAAACCAGGTCATAATATACAAAGTTACGTGAGCTGTCCGTACTAAGTCCATGGTATGAATATAAAAACCATGTCAGTTGAGGTACTACAGTGCATGTCATTATGTCAATACAGAGCGAGTTACATGAGGTGTCAGTACAAAGTCTTTGCCGTCAATGTAAAGCGTATTATTTGAGGTGCTACAAAGTATGTGTGTATCATTACGACTTGTCAGTAACACAAGGGCTACATGACATCATTACAAAACTCAGGTAATACAAGGGCTACATGACATCACTACTGCAGTCAGTAACACAATGCTACATGACATCATTACAACAGTCAGTAACAAGGGTTACATGACATTACAACAGTCATGTAACACAAGGGCTACATGACATCATTACAAAAGTCATGTAACACAAGGCTACATGACATCACTACAACAGTCAGTAACAAGGGTTACATGACATTACAACAGTCATGTAACACAAGGGCTACATGACATCATTACAAAAGTCATGTAACACAAGGGCTACATGACATCACTACAAAAGTCATGCAACACAAGGGCTACATGACATCACTACAACAATAACACAAGGGCTACACGACATTACAACAGTCAAGTAACACAAGGGTTACATGACATCATTACAATAGTAACACAAGGGCTGCATGACATCATTACAACAGTCATGTAACAAGGGCTACATGACATCACTACAACATCATGTACACAAGGGCTACATGACATCATTACAACAGTCAGTAACACAAGGGCTACATGACATCACTGCAACAGTCATGTAACACAAGAGCTACATGACATAACTACAACAGTCATCTAATATGGGGCTACATGACATCACTATATCAGTTTGTAACACAAGGGCCACATGACATCACCGCAACAGTCAGTAACACAAAGCTACATGATATCATTTTAACAGTCGTATAACACAAGGGGTACGTCGTGTCACTAGAACAGTCATGTTAAACAAGGGCTACATGACATCATTACGACTAGTCAGTAACACAAGGGCTACATGACATTATTACAACAGTCATGTAACACAAGGGCTACATGACATCACTACAACAGTCATGTAACACAAGGGCTACATGACAACATTACAAGTCATGTAACACAAAGATTACATGACATTACAAAAGTCATGCAACACAAGGGATACATGACATTACAAAAGTCATGTAACACAAGGGCTACATGACATCACTACAACAGTCATGTAACACAAGGGCTACATGACATCACTACAACAGTCATGTAACACAAGGGCTACATGACATCATTACAACAGTCATGTAACACTAGGGCTACATGACAACATTACAAGTCATGTAACACAAAGACTACATGACATTACAAAAGTCATGCAACACAAGGGCTACATGACATCACTACAACAGTCATGTAACACAAGGGCTACATGACATCACTATTACAGTAACACAAGGGCTACATGACATCATTACAACAGTCATGTAACACAAGGGCTACATGACATCACTACAACAGTAACACAAGGGCTTCATGACATCATTACAACAGTCATGTAACATAAGGGCTACATGACATCACTAAACAGTAACACAAGGGCTGCATGACATCATTACAACAGTCATGTAACACAAGGGCTACATGACATCACTATTACAGTAACACAAGGGCTACATGACATCATTACAACAGTCATGTAACACAAGGGCTACATGACATCACTATTACAGTAACACAAGGGTTACATGACATCATTACAACAGTCATGTAACACAAGGGCTACATGACATCACTATAACAGTAACACAAGGGCTACATGACATCACTACAACAGTCATGTAACACAAAGGCTACATGACATCACTACAACAGTAACACAAGGGCTTCATGACATCACTACAACAGTCATGTAACACAAGGGCTACATGACATTACTACAACAGTAACACAAGGGCTGCATGACATCATTACAACAGTCATGTAACACAAGGGCTACATGACATCACTATTACAGTAACACAAGGGCTACATGACATCATTACAACAGTCATGTAACACAAGGGCTACATGACATCACTATTACAGTAACACAAGGGCTACATGACATCACTACAACAGTAACACAAGGGCTGCATGACATCATTACAACAGTCATGTAACACAAGGGCTACATGACATCACTATTACAGTAACACAAGGGCTACATGACATCATTACAACAGTCATGTAACACAAAGGCTACATGACATCACTATAACAGTAACAAAAGGGCTACATGACATCACTACAACAGTCATGTAACACAAAGGCTACATGACATCACTACAACAGTAACACAAGGGCTTCATGACATCATTACAACAGTCATGTAACACAAGGGCTACATGACATCACTACAACAGTAACACAAGGGCTACATGACATCATTACAACAGTCATGTAACACAAGGGCTACATGACAACACTATTACAGTAACACAAGGGCTACATGACATCATTACAACAGTCATGTAACACAAGGCTACATGACATCACTATTACAGTAACACAAGGGCTACATGACATCATTACAACAGTCATGTAACACAAGGGCTACATGACATCACTATAACAGTAACACAAGGGCTACATGACATCACTACAACAGTCATGTAACACAAAGGCGACATGACATCACTACAACAGTCATGTAACACAAGAACTACATGACATCACTGCTGACGTTAAGCACTTCAGTGTGCTGATAGAGCTTTACATTACATCACTGCTGATGATAAACACTTCAGTATGCTGATAGAGCTACTAATGAGACAAAAGCATCTAGCCACACAATGTCTGCCAAAGTGTCACCGCATGGCGCTTCAAGACCTTTTAATACATCTGTTCACATAGTACCCGCAATACCTGCCTGAAACCACTACTACTACAACTGCAATCCATGTTAATGACTCTCTCACAAGACCAGCCTGAAGGAGGCACCACTCCCCTATGAGTGTGATGCTACCTACAGTGTGCCGGCCATGCAACAGATGTCATGTAGCTGTAAGGACTGACCTGTCACAAAGTCAGGTCTCTGAAGTTACTGCTCAGGTCCAATAATTCAAGATGAAGTGGTATTAGTCTATGCAATGTTAGGATGGCATGACACAAGTTTCACACACTGCTTTTCCTGTTCCATCATGTGGTCACATTGCTGATTGCAGGACCAAGCCTGGAGACAGTCCCTCTCCCCTCCGAGTGAGAAGCCACCTACAGTTTGCTGGTCACAAACCAAGCATCATGTGACAACATCACACAAGTGAACAACAGGTGCTATTACTACAGCACTGTCTTTTAACATTGCACCAACTAGGACTGTAATGTCTGTGCCTTTGACACCACCCTGAAGGGAGCTCCATTCCTCTCCAAGTGTGAAGCCACAATGCTGGTCACTAACTCAGCACTGTGTGAAACTGCAATTTAAGTCAAACCTGAGATGCTGCTACAGCAGTATCTATTATCTTTCTCCTACAAAAGCCACAATATTTTTAACCTTTCACCTCTAATCACCACAGTGTATCACCGAGTTTGCTAGCCACCTATAGCAATGTGGTCCCTGAGAGCACAGTGTGATCCCACACTACTCAAATCAAACTGAGACACTATTAGTGTTTATCCTTTAATCTGCTAGTACTGTAAGTCTCTCAGAAATCAGCCTCAAGAAGGTAGCATTCTGGCAGACATCATGTGAAGTCGCTGTAGTTAACTGTAGTAAAGTCGCTGTAGTTGGCTGAAGTTAAGTTGCTGTAGTTGCTGTAGTGAGGTTGCTGTAGCTGGTTGTAGTGAGGTCACTGTACATGCAATTGACTGTAGTGAGGTCGCTGTAGCTGGCTGTAGTAGGGTCACTATAGCTGACTGTAGCAACTTCACTGTATTGACTTAGAGAGGTCGTAGTAGTTGGTGGTAGTGAGCTCGCTGTAGCTGACTGAATGATGTCAACATTTCGGCCAAGTGTACCCACAGCAATGCTGCTGTTAATGATTGTAGTGAGACCACTTAGCTGAACACAGTGTAAAACATTAGCCAGTCTTCTGTGGTCAATTCTACTTTTCCTTCACTTCTATCATGACACTACAATGTTGGCTGGTCTTCTGTGAACACTTCTGTTTTTCCTTCACTTCTATCATGACACTACAATGTTGGCCAGTCTTCTGGCATCACTTCTATTTTTCCTTCACTTCTATCATGACACTACAATGTTGGCCAGTCTTCTATTTTTCCTTCACTTCTATCATGACACTACAATGTTGGCCAGTCTTCTATTTTTCCTTCACTTCTATCATGACACTACAATGTTTGGCCAGTCTTCTATTTTTCCTTCACTTCTTAGACACCCCCAGCTTACCAATCCCCACCACACTCAACATTATCACTCAGTATATATCCCCCTCCACCCCAACCTGATACACAGTATAAACATCCCCTCATCTCCATCCCCCTCCCAATTTTTTTTTCTTCATTTGAATCCCCCTCTTCCTCCCACCCCTTTCCCTCCCACCCCCTCTCTCTATTTCTCTGAATTCAAATATTTCTCTGCAAAAACTGAACAAGGGTGGAGAAAACTCAAGAGAAAAAAATTATTACACAAAATTGTCATTTGCAAAAAGAAAAAATACACCCAAAAAACAACAACAACAACAAAACAACCCCAGTGTATATACATTATTTTCAAAGAGCACAGATTTAATACAACATGTTCATTATGAGTATATTCTAACAATCATTATCAGCATCATATCTTCATCAATGAACGCAGAAAATACATTCGTGATATAGTACATATGGCTGTCTGTAGCAACAACAACTCTGTGTGATTATCATTCATTTGTGTGGAACATGGCAGAGATAAGCACTGGTCTGCATTCACATATACAATAACAATAGTAACAATAACAATGATGATGATGGTGAGGATAAATAACAATAATATGAAAAAAAATCATCATCATCATCATAATAATAACAACAATAACAAAAATAAGAAAACGAATAACAAGCCACACAATGATAAATTCACCAAATTCTCATTTATAAATATTTTATCAGTTTGTAATTATCCCCCTCTTCCCTTGAGAAACACACACACACACACACACACACACACGCACGCACGCACGCACGCACGACATGACAACTCTGTGATATCACATTGAAACACACACGTAAGCACTGTCACATCACACACATACTAGCGCTGAACGATGATCGACGTGACGAATAAATTTTAAAACCACCAAAGTCACATCATCATGACCATAATAAAACACATACAACAACTAGAAGACGCATAACAAGCACCAATGACAAATCACCAACCATTACAAAACGCACAGGTATACCCCCCTCTCCTGACACAACACACACACACACACATAAAACACACACACACACACACTCACGTACACACGCACGCACACACACACACAACAACACACACACACACACACACACACACACACACCACACACGCACCACACATGAAGCATCAAGAAAACAAAAGCCAAAACAACACCACTTTCCTTATCCAAATGAAGCCACCAACCTGCTTTCTCTCTCCCCTCCCCCACCACCACCCCCGAAAAAATCTACATTACACCCCCTCCTTTCCATCCTAACTACATTAAAAAAAACTTTCATGCTTTTATTATGATTTATTCCCTTCTTCTCTCTTTCTCTCTTCTCCCCACCTTCTCTCTCTCTCTCAGAATGTGCACACAAAAAAATGATTACCAATTAGGTAATTCTTAATCAGTTTCCATCATTTCATAAATGGATACAATCTACAGTGATCATACCAGTCTTTATAATTCAATGAATGGACACAATCGACAATGATCATACCATCTTTATAATTCAATGAATGGATACATTCTACAGTGATCATCTGTTCATAATTCAATAATGGATACAATCTACAGTGATCATAAGTCTTCATAATTCAATAAATGGATACAATCTACAGTGATCATACCAGTCTTTATAATTCAATAAATGGATACAATCTACAGTGATCGTAAAAGTCCTTCATAATTCAATAAATGGATACAATCTACAGTGATCATACCTTTAAAATGGTCTCTACTAATATCAAATTAAAATGGATACAATCTACAGTGATTGTAAAAGTCTTCATAATTCAATAAATGGATACAATCTACAGTGACTGTAAAAGTCTTCATACATATTCAATAATGATCGTGATTCAAATCTAATAACATTACAGTAATCATGTCACTATCATGACTTGGTAGTGCAACACTGGAACAAATCTCCCGACATGAACTGGGTTCTACTGACTGGACATGTCAAAGATCAATACCACTGGTTACAGATGAAGTATCCTACCTCCCTATATTAAATGAAGTCAGGAACAGCACATGAGAAAAGTCAACCTTACCTGTGACAAATGTAGCATCTGGGGTCAGCAGTGTAAATGATAAAAAAAGGTAAAGGTTTTCTCATAACTCAGAGACATAAATCAATGATATAGCAGAGTCCTTAACTTCTCTTTAGACTAGTGTTACAGAGTGGTGCCCATCTTTCCCTCCTGCTTTATATTTTACCCAACCCTGAACTAGGTAAGATACCTGCTGACGATGGGTGGATTGGAGGCTGCAAACACAACAGTCTCTCACTGACCGTGCAGTTAAACTGGAAAAAAGGGGGAGCTCTACATGTACACCAACAAGGCAACCATACTACTTTAGACTAGAGCAAGTTCACATTAACTGTTGATTTATAAACAAAAAACACTTACCTTCAATGATGCAAATGATTTATATCTGCTCAACAGATGCCTATTGGAAAAGGGCAAAGGATGTGATCATAGCTTTCTGCAGTTTGAAAAAGATCGGTTTATACAAGCTGTGTAAATTACTAAAAACTTAGTACCAACAATAACATTTGTAATACACATGATTTGAAACCATGTATACTGCTAGATACCGATAAACATTTTAAGTATGTGAACATCAGCTGTCAATGTCCATTACATCAGGTACAGGTACCAGTGCCCACCTCTTCTCTTGGCAGCAACACTGACTGATACATAAACAGATTTTGACAGGGGTGTGTATGCCCAGTTCCACTAGGATGGGAAACTCTTCACCTGCAAAAACTCCAAGCTATGACCAAAGTGCTCAAAAGGTATCTGCAGGAATTTCTCTTTGCTAGCAGCACAAGTATGGAGTGTCAAGTATGGAGTGTCTATTCATTAAACGCTACTTCACTGGACAAGATAAGTTGTCCATATGGAAAAGAACTACATCCCAAAGATGTTCCCGCATGGAGAGCTGGAGCAAGGACAGCATGATCAGGGAAAACCACTGAAGCAATTATAAAGGTATTCTGAAGACCAAACTCTTACAGTTATGGTGAGGGCAACCTCATCAGCTCAGAATCAGCCCTCAACACTGCCCACTACATGGTAAACTAGTGACAGCAATCCGGAGCATAATCACGTTTGAACAACAGAGAACAGCTGCTATTCAGCAGAAGAGGGACCAGCAGAAGCAGAACCCAAGGCCACAGAACTCTTTTATCATGCAGCATGCAGCACATGCAGAAGAACATGGCTTCCAGGACCAGGCTCGAGTCCTTCATGAACATCTATACTTGGCGACAGGGACCAGTAAGCATACTGATTGCATTGGATTGAGATGGGACAGTCTATCCATCACCTTCACCATCATAATCACAATTTTTCAGCCTGAATCATTTTCCTAGATTGACCATGACGGACTTGCAGAGTGGCTGGGGATGAGGAGGGTGGAGGAGATGCTGGAGGCAACGAGAGAGAGAGATGGTTGGAAGTCCATGATCGCCAACGCCATGCGCAGGGCACCAATGATATGATGAGATGATGATGATGATGATGATGATGACCATGATAGGGGCACTGTACATATGACCAGCATTTTATTTCAGTCCACTACCCCTTGACAATTCCTCCACAGGCACACGCATGCACACACACACACACACACACACACACCACACACACCACACACACACATCACCACACACACACACACACCAACAGATGAAGTAGAAGTCTTACCAGGTGGATCCCACCGGTCCCTGACAAACCCTAACTATTAACCTAAAAAAACACGAACACTAACATATGATGATCAAACTATAAGACACAACTGAAAATGTTCACTCAAATGATCAATACTAAACTATAAAATGAGATTAAAATAAACATCATTAACTGCTAAATCTTGAAACAATAAAGCTCTACAAAACAGAGTATTACCCTATATCTGAAACTACTCAACTTAAAAAGAAAAATACAAATGATGAAACTGAGAATTTACCTAACTGTAACTATTCAACAACTAAAATTTCAGCTAACACTGACACTACAGAAACACCTCTATAAACAGCTCTCTTTTCCAATGTCTAGCAAGCCTATGTTGTCTAAAATCTACAGACTGAAATCTATCAGGGAGGCCGGCGGATCCTCTTTGAGCGTCGCTGTCGCCGTGCCAGTACCACTAGAGAGTGGCTGGCAGGAAGGAGGCCAGCCTCCTCTTCCTCGGTCTGGTCAGGGCTGTACAGGCACATGGCTGTCAACACGGGGCGGAATATCACCGGGTGCTTCAGGATCGCTGTCGTAGGAAACAAATGAGGTGTCACTCTCCATGTCTGTCTCAATAATAATTCTGTCCCAGTCAGTCTCCTCTACCGTCAGTCTGTCTCAATAAGTACACCCTCCCAGTCAGTCTCCTCTACATCAGTCTCTGTCTCGATAAGTACACCCTCCCAGTCAGTCTCCTCTACATCAGTCTCTTGTCTCGATAAGTACACCCTCCCAGTCAGTCTCCTCTACATCAGTCTCTGTCTCGATAACTATTCCCTCCCAGTCTCCTCTACATCAGTCTCTGTCTCGATAACTACTCCCTCCCAGTCTCCTCTACATCAGTCTCTGTCTCGATAACTATTCCCTCCCAGTCTCCTCTACATCAGTCTCTGTCTCGATAACTATTCCCTCCCAGTCTCCTCTACATCAGTCTCTGTCTCGATAAGTACACCCTCCCAGTCAGTCTCCTCTACATCAGTCTCTTGTCTCGATAACTATTCCCTTCCAGTCTCCTCTACATCAGTCTCTGTCTCGATAACTATATCCTCCCAGTCAGTCTCCTCTACATCAGTCTCTGTCTCGATAACTATATCCTCCCAGTCAGTCTCCTCTACATCAGTCTCTGTCTCGATAACTATTCCCTCCCAGTCTCCTCTACATCAGTCTCTGTCTCGATAAGTACACCCTCCCAGTCAGTCTCCTCTACATCAGTCTCTTGTCTCGATAAGTACATCCTCCCAATCAGTCTCCTCTACATCAGTCTCTGTCTCGATAAGTACACCCTCCCAGTCTCCTCTACATCAGTCTCTTGTCTCGATAAGTACATCCTCCCAGTCTCCTCTACATCAGTCTCTGTCTCGATAAGTACACCCTCCCAGTCTCCTCTACATCAGTCTCTTGTCTCGATAAGTACATCCTCCCAGTCAGTCTCCTCTACATCAGTCTCTGTCTCGATAAGTACATCCTCCCAGTCTCCTCTACATCAGTCTCTGTCTCGATAAGTACACCCTCCCAGTCTCCTCTACATCAGTCTCTGTCTCGATAAGTACATCCTCCCAATCAGTCTCCTCTACATCAGTCTCTGTCTCGATAAGTACACCCTCCCAGTCTCCTCTACATCAGTCTCTGTCTCGATAAGTACATCCTCCCAGTCAGTCTCCTCTATATATTCTAGATGGAACTCCATAGCATATGATTATCCTCAGTGACATCATCAACATCGCATTGTAAAAACTGTGCCAGCTCCTGTGGCCATTGTGGTGGCGTAGGAAATGGGACAAAAAAAAATAACAACAAAAAGGTGAGCATAAAGTAACCTCACTGAGTGTGATGATCCTAAATTTTGTTTTTAAAAAAGGCATTTGATTTCTAAAAATACACATTCAAAATGTGTGTGTTTGTGTGTGTGTGTGTGTGTGTGTGAGTGTGTGTGTATATATATATATATATATATATATATATATATGTGTGTGTGTGTGGTGTGTGTGTGTGTGTGTGTGTGTGTGTGTGTGTGTGTCTGTCTGTCTGTCTGTGTGAGTGTGTGTCTGTCTGTGTGTGTGTCTCTCTTTACGTATATGGTGTGTGTTCAGGTATGGGAACTGACTGAAAGAAAAACTGAAAATTAAGGTTGTTCAGCAGCATGCTTCTTTGAAAATTTTCTTTTTCTTTCAATCAAAATCTAAACAATCTGGGGCTATCCTGATGGACTTTTTAAGGTACAAATAATTCATAACAACCAAACTCCAAAGGGAAGACATATAAAGCAGAGTAAACATTACAATTTACACACAATGTTCACATGACACTTTGTAAAAAATAAATTCACAACCCACAGCATAAAGCAATGCTTTCTCATCTGCGAGAGTAATGACACAAGCACCTCTGCAATTGTAACTGCCAACACAATCTCTATCTAGATCTACGATGTGATGGCCTTTTTGTATAACGTCTCCTATGTGGTCCTAAAACTGAAGCTCAAAATTGGAGCTTGTCAAATTGCATTTACAGCATCATTAATTCAAATTTGTGTACCAAGCACATATTGTGCCAGTTCAAATAAAAATATTCATCCATATTGTACAATGAGCACTTTCTATGAAGCCTTGAAAGTCTCATTCACATAACTGTAAACTGAATTTCAAGTTACAGTATGAGTATCAGCATGTAAAGTTTCTGTCGAGCACATTTTGAAGATCATCTACCAGTTGAACATAGCAAATACTAAATAGTCACACAGTCTTATCCAACAATCCTCTTGTTGTTCCGTATATCACAAATCTCAATGCAACTGTAAAAATAATGTATGGAAGAATACAATTTGAAAAATAAGGAGAGAAGCGTGCCAGTGTCAACTTCGACTTGCAGTTGCGCACTTGACTTTTGCTCTACTCCTCTAGTGAGTCTGGTACAACATTTGCTTCTTGCACCTCTCTCTTTAGCCTCTGTGGAAGTATTACCAGTAATGTCATCAGTTGTAGATGTCTTCTGCTTCCTCCTTTCTGGCTGTGCAGAACTTCTGCTCTGAACAGCAGGATTTTTTCTTGAAATTGTTGAGCTGATATCTTCGTCCCTTACCTCTTCCTCCATCATGGTGTGCTTCTAGCAGCTGTGTTCAATTCTGTACTCTGCTCGGAATAGTTAACAAGCGGACGGACGTTTCAATGCTCACAGTTTCCACGGGCAACAGGCTAGTTGCACGCTAAAAAAACTCCGCGGGCCTCTTAAACCGGTGCTTTTCTTTTTTAGTATGCCAAATTATTTTTCCTGCGGAAACTATTTTCTTTTCGCGAAAAAACAATTTACCGCCGCTGACCCCATGCTTTGACCCTTGCAAATACAATTTAAAAAAAATAATAACAGCAACAACAAACGCAAATAAATTAAGAATAACATAAAAGTGTATACACATACCAAACGTGTGTCAGGGTATCACTGTATGCGTGTGTGTGTGTGTGTGTGTGTGTGTGTGTGTGTGTGTGTGTGTGTGTGTGTGTGTCTGTCTGTCTGTCTGCCTGCCTGCCTGTCTGTCTGTCTGTCTGTGTGTATATGTATGTGTATGTGTGTACATATATGTGTGTGTGTGTGTGTTCGGTGTGTGTGTGTGTGTGGTGTGTGGTGTGTGTGTGTGTGTGTGTGTGTACGTGTGTGTGTGTGTGTGTGTGTGTGTGCGTGTGTGTGTGTGTGGTCACTGGTTTTATTTCTAATCACTTAAGTATGCGCATTCGTGTGTGCATGTGGATAAAGTGTACGTGTTTTTCTGCCAACACTAGCGTATGCGTATATACGTGTTTGTGTGTACGTCCAGCATGTGTGCGTGTGCGTGTGCGCGTGCGTGAGTGTGTGTTTGTGTGTTTGTGTGTTTGTGTGTGTGTGTGTGTGTTTGTGTGTGTGTGTGTGTGTGCATATGTGCTCATTGTACTTGGGCTGAATCAGTTCAGTTTAGGAACTTGTTCAGGTTTGTTCTCACTTGACAACCGTTGACTATGGCAAAAAGGTCACACAAATGTCAACAACTGGGAGTTTTGAGGTTCGAATCTTATCAGTTCACATCACTGTGGGATTGCCTGTCCTTGGCTGGTTCTTACTTTTGTATTTGTAGTTCTGTCATGTCAAAGCGCATTTACCATTTGAAACTGGGTTCCTCTCTATAAAGCAGTGTGTGAACAAGGCTTAGTGGGAAGAGTGGAACCACATACTTGGGCCTCACCTACTTCACCTATATACATGCTTTATTGATGTGTCACTCAAAGCCCGAATCTCTCGGGCCTGGTTGATGTCAGGACAATATCATCATAGGAAATAGAGTATAAGCCTTGTAATACAGGCTCAATCCACAGTCTGAGTTTTGAGTTCACGCTCAGACACTTCCATATGCGCTTCACCCAAACCTATTAGTGATAATCTTGCAGGCTTCCTCATACGCCTTTGCAAAATCCTGCACTGACAAGGTCTTGGAATGGAAGCTGGCAGATGGGGACAGGGACCTATGAAAGACTTAACTGATACCATCAAAATGATTGGAGCATTAAGATGAGTACCAAGCAGGCCAGTTTTTATGTTGCAGATCGAGATTAAATTGAAACATCAACCGCTGAATCCAATAGAACCGAACAATCCGCATAAAATCAGTCCGCAACAGAACTCCAGAGATTCATCATAATCATCCCAATTCTTATGAATTATCAAATATTGAAGAAGAAAAAAAACTAGTTTTTATTTTGTGGCTCTTATAGATGCTTCCCTCACGTTTGAAAGCTGAAATAAACAGCATGGGGGCAGCTTGGAAGATGGGAAGGCGATTGTTGTCCCGTAACCCCCGTGATTTTAGAAGAACGAGGTGATTGTGACCTCAGCTTCTGTATGGGCCAGTACTATGAGTTCAGCATCCATCTCCAGTCCTTGATGCTTTATCTTTCCCAACCCTGAACAGGGTCAGATCTCATTTGCAGCCACGTGGACTAATACAGCACACGCATTTTTCTTTCAGCGGAGATTCGCTCCTGGGCAGACCCTTGCTCTGCCTCTGCCTGTATAGAAGGCGCCTGAATTTCAGGCCGTACCAAAGTATTTGCTTCAGCATAATTTTAATTTGAATCCATACACTATAGTTGTAAGGCGGGGGAATAAGCAGCATTAGGGCAGAAAAATGTCATAATGAACAAAAATAAATTAAGTACTCACCCATCCTTAAAGCACAAACTCGAACGCAACAGCAAAGCACATAATTCCAACGAACACACTCCAAAGACAGCTAGCGCTACGACACGAAAAGGGACCGTGCTGATCCAACACTCCAGTTTAAACCATCCCACCAAATTCACGTGTGTGAACTGTCTTTATGGGACGATAACAGGAGTGTCAAGCCATACTAATAAACTCTTATTTTCATGTGTCATTGGTCTATGACTTGGAGTGGGCTGGTGGTTTAGCGGTTCATGCACCTCCTAAAATGCGAGAGGTCCTGGATTCAATTCCCAGTCGGACAGAGATTTATCTCCCCCCTCCCCCATCTACCTCTCTACCTTTAGGGGTGATAGTCTGAGTGCAAGTCTTTCATATGAGACGATAAAACAAGGTTCTATGTGCAGCAATGGAAAGAAACCGCGACACCAAAGGTGTTGACCTACAAAATTCTGTAGAGAGAAAATAATCTCATGTAAAAAAAATTATAATACAGATTTTTTTTCTAAATTATGTACTTCACACCGTAAAATCGTTATAATAAACAAACGAAACAAACAAACAAAACAAACAATCAAAACAAACCAAAGATGCAAACAAACATACAATGCATTAAAAAGATAGGACATCAAGACCTCGCAAAGGCGTGTGGTTTATCTACAGACTTGAGGCCTATGCCATGGTTAATTTGGATCTTCTATTACACGAAATTTCTGGCGTTAGCCACGGACTTGGCGGCCAGTTTGGACCCAAAAGCGACCGTCCGAACCTGCCCTTGTGAAACATCTCAGATTATTTCAAGCATGCCGAGTCCAAATTTACCATACAAATTAGTTTCCAATGAACAGTGGCCGAGAAAATGGCCTCCAAAGTTAGCTACTTTGAACATTAGAGTTCACTTTTATCGGCAGGTTTCAGTAGGTTCGGACGGTCCAAAACCACTAAAATGAGCAGAAATCATACGTTTGCATTCTGTTCTGTGATTTTCCGCCAGAAAAATGAATATTGCAATCGGTCATTGTTCTGGCCTCTTTGACAGCCGCGGATTTTGGATCAAAAAGCGACCCTCTGAACTACCTTTGTGACACATCCCTTCAAGGTATTTCGAGCATGCCGAGTCCAAATTTACCATCTAAATTAGTCTCTGATGAACAGTTGTCTAGAAAATGGCCTCCAAAATGAGCTACCTTGAACATTAGAGATCACTTTTATCGGCCTGTTTCAGGAGGTTTGGACGGTCCCAATCCACTAAAATGAGCAGTAATCATACATCTGCATTCTATTATATCATTTTCCACCAGAAAAAAACAGAATTGCAATAGGTCATTTTTCTGGCCTTGTTGGTGGTCGCGGATCTGGCGGCTATTTTCGACCAAAAACCGACACTTCGAACCTACCTTTGTGACACATCACACTCCATCAGGGTATTTCGAGTATGCCTAGTCCAATTTTACCATCCAAATTACTCTCCAATGAACAGTGGCTGAGAAAATGGCTTCAAACGTTAGGGACCTCGAACATTAGAGATTATTGTTATCGGCCTGTTTCAGTAGGTTAGGACGGTCTAAAACCATTAAAGGAAAGAAATCATACCCTGCATTCTATTCTTTCATTTCCCACCAGAAAAAGCAGAATCACAGTCGTTCATT
>CM060315.1:56646634-56649134 GCA_030674185.1 Monoplex corrugatus | reverse complement strand
GTTCTGTTTGTTTGTTTATTTCTTTCTTTCTTTTCTTTTTTGTTTATTTATTTGTTGTTGTTTTTGTTTTTTTACATTCCGCTTTTCCCATCTGCGTGTGTGAACGTTGTTTTTGCCAACATTGTTCAATTTCATTTAATGTCTATCCACATAATGTGATATTAGACGATGATGGAAAGAGGAGAGGGAAAAGGTTACAGGAATAAGAACTACAGCGTACTTGAAATTAGGAACATTATCAAAGTTTAACTGACAACGTAACATGAACTTGAAAATAAAATCGAAAATAACGTTATTATGTTATATACAAAACAAAAACATAGGAAAAAAATGAAAAAAACATTGTGCTTGCTGCACATTCGACTTCGTGTTGGGTGGTTTTTATGGTTTCGTAAGCCAGCCACTGGCATGACTTTGCAGGATCTTTAACATGCATAATTGATATTCTGCATACCATACGTACACACACAAATAGGAGTATATGCAGTAGTACGTCTGCGCACACGTTGACTTGGGAGGTCGGGAAAAAATCTCCAACCCTTTACCCACCAGATGAGAGTGTCTAGTGGAATCAAACCCAGAATCTCCGGTTGGGAAGTCCGGCGTTTATCCATTCGAGTACCTCACCCGTTTTGAGTTTTATTTTGAGGGCTGGGACTATACTCAAGACATCCCATCTCAAGTTCAGAGCTCTATCAAATGAGTTCCAAGTTCAAGTTCATATTGCTTATAGCCCAGCAGACTCCTGTAGCCATATCAGGGCTGACATCACGTCAAAAACGACAACCCGGTTTTAAGATAAAAGACAACTGTTAAAAACCATGCTCACCGTTAACCTTGCAAGTCTAAAATGCAGTTTAAGAAAACCATACTTGGACGTAAAATCGTATCTGGTGAAATCTATTGATCTCTTGAAAAAAAACTGGAAATTTGCATCAGGAGGGATGTCTCAGAAGAGTTTTTTTTTTAAAGGAGTCCGCCGTGTAGTGCTTCTGTCTCACATCGTACAATGTCCCAGCAATCAAGGAGGAGATGTCTGCTGCTTATCAAATGCGCCAGCAGGTTGAGAACACATTACAGCAATCGTGGCAGTCAGGGTTTGTTTTTGTTTTTTCATTCGAACACAATTTGACAGGATAGTGTGTATTAACACATTATGACAGGATAGTGTGTGTATTAACACATTATGACAGGATAGTGTGTATTAAACTATGACAGAGTGTGTATTAACACGTATGACAGGATAGTGTGTATTAACACAGTATGACAGGATAGTGTGTATTAACACAGTATGACAGGATAGTGTGTATTAACACATTATGACAGGATAGTGTGTATTAACACAGTATGACAGGATAGTGTGTATTAACACAGTATGACAGGATAGTGTGTA
Organism: Monoplex corrugatus; assembly: GCA_030674185.1. Classification (NCBI taxonomy): domain Eukaryota; kingdom Metazoa; phylum Mollusca; class Gastropoda; order Littorinimorpha; family Ranellidae; genus Monoplex; species Monoplex corrugatus. Next base: position 56,647,741 of record CM060315.1, on the reverse strand, counting down.
TTAACACATTATGACAGGATAGTGTGTATTAACACATTATGACAGGATAGTGTGTATTAAACACAGTATGACAGATTCGTGTATATTGCATAATTCCATCAGCTGCTCGCCTGCCACACGAGCGTATTTTAAATCTTCTTCGAGTGAGCGTCTTGGAGAGTAGTAGTAAGAAACTCTGGGGAGAGCTGGACAAGCAGAAGGTCCTCAGAGGAGAAACCCTCGTCAAGCAAGTGTTTCGGTCCTTAATTTCCTGACACTCTAAGAGGGTCAGGCCGCATCCAGGTCATGACTCCTGAAATGTTTCTGGGCTGTTAGTTCAGTTTGTTAGATTGGTTAGTTGGTTAGTTGGTTGTTGGTTAGTTGGTTAGAGTCATGCTGGTCACGCAGGGATGGTGTGTTCGACCCACAGGCGGGCCACAGGTTTGTTCCTCAAGACTGCCGACGCATGGGGCTTATGTGCATACAGGTGTATATCATGGTCGTATTGGACTTTCTCCATTACGTGGCATCAGAGGAGTCATTGTGTAATGGAATTTTTATTCCATGCGCGGAGACGCTATCTTTAAAAAAACTGGAACTGAAAAATACCTTCATATCATCAAAAAAAAAAACAAAAAAAAGACAAAAACAAAACAAAACAAAATAACAACCATCACAGTCTGTCCATAGATAGATAACGTAACATAGATCGGCAAAACTCCACACACTTTGGCTTCGGCATTGATTCTTACTGGTTTTGTCAGTCGGACTCAAAATAACATTGAGACAATTTAAAGACTATTGGTCGGTAAGTGATGCTGCATTTATGTGGCGACAGTTTGCTCCTATTTGTAATTTATTGACAAGATGTGAATTTTCTGTCTGAAATCTCTTTCGTTTTCTGTTTCAACCTTGGGCAAATTTTTTTCCCTTCAAAAACTTCTTGATCCAGAATACATTCTGAATTCAGTGCTTATCATTTTCTGATTTTCCAACAACAGGAACTTGCCGCAGAATTTGAATTAAAGCTCGCTGAATGAAGCAGCAACGTTATTTACCGCGGACTGAAAGACGAACAAACCAAAGCATTCTGGAAGAACTGAACAAACAACCTGAACTTTTAGGCCT
>CM060315.1:56639134-56641634 GCA_030674185.1 Monoplex corrugatus | reverse complement strand
GGGAGCAGTTCTGAAATACTTCGGAGTGAACACTGACTGAAATTTATTTATGCAAGAATACATCAGCAACGTATGCTGAGGTTTTTGTACGCAGAGAGTCTTCATTATATTGCAGGCACCACTTTCGCGCGTGTTCTTCCGACTAGGTATGTCTGTCTTTCGTGTTGAAATTTAATTGATAGTTGCCTGTCTTTCGTGTTGAAATTTAATTGGTAGTTGCCTGTCTTTCGTGTTGAAATTTAATTGGTAGCTTTATGTCTGTCGTGTTGAAATTTAATTGGTAGTTGCCTGTCTTTCGTGTTGAAATTTAATTGGTAGTTGCCTGTCTTTCGTGTTGAAAGTTAATTGGTAGTTGCCTGTCTTTCGTGTTGAAATTTAATTGGTAGTTGTCTGTCTTTCGTGTTGAAATTTAATTGGTAATTGTCTGTCTGTCGTGTTGAAATTTAATTGGTAATTGTCTGTCTGTCGTGTTGAAATTTAATTGGTAATTGTCTGTCTGTCGTGTTGAAATTTAATTGGTAGTTGTTTGTCGTGTTGAAATTTAATTGGTAGTTGTTTGTCGTGTTGAAATTTAAGTGGTAGTTGTTTGTCGTGTTGAAATTTAATTGGTAGTTGTTTGTCTGTCGTGTTGAAATTTAATTGGTAGTTGTCTGTCTGTCGTGTTGAAATTTAATTGGTAGTTGTCTGTCGTGTTGAAATTTAAGTGGTAGTTGTCTGTCTGTCATGTTGAAATTTAATTGGTAGTTGTTTGTCTGTCGTGTTGAAATTTAATTGGTAGTTGTCTGTCTGTCGTGTTGAAATTTAATTGGTAGTTGTTTGTCTGTCGTGTTGAAATTTAATTGGTAGTTGTTTCTCGTGTTGAAATTTAATTGGTAGTTGTTTGTCGTGTTGAAATTTAATTGGTAGTTGTTTGTCTGTCATGTTGAAATTTAATTGGTAGTTGTCTGTCTGTCGTGTTGAAATTTAATTGGTAATTGTTTGTCTGTCGTGTTGAAATTTAAGTGGTAGTTGTTTGTCTGTCGTGTTGAAATTTAATTGGTAGTTGTCTGTCTGTCGTGTTGAAATTTAATTGGTAGTTGTTTGTCTGTCATGTTGAAATTTAATTGGTAGTTGTTTGTCTGTCGTGTTGAAATTTAATTGGTAATTGTTTGTCTGTCGTTTTGAAATTTAAGTGGTAGTTGTCTGTCTGTCATGTTGAAATTTAATTGGTAGTTGTTTGTCGTGTTGAAATTTAATTGGTAGCTGTCTGTCTGTCGTGTTGAAATTTAATTGGTAGTTGTTTGTCTGTCGTGTTGAAATTTAATTGGTAGTTGTTTGTCGTGTTGAAATTTAATTGGTAGTTGTTTGTCTGTCATGTTGAAATTTAAGTGGTAGTTGTTTGTCGTGTTGAAATTTAAGTGGTAGTTGTCTGTCTGTCGTGTTGAAATTTAATTGGTAGTTGTCTGTCTGTCGTGTTGAAATTTAATTGGTAGTTGTTTGTCTGTCGTGTTGAAATTTAATTGGTAGTTGTCTGTCTGTCGTGTTGAAATTTAATTGGTAGTTGTCTGTCTGTCGTGTTGAAATTTAATTGGTAGTTGTCTGTCTGTCGTGTTGAAATTTAATTGGTAGTTGTTTGTCTGTCGTGTTGAAATTTAATTGGTAGTTGTCTGTCTGTCGTGTTGAAATTTAATTGGTAATTGTCTGTCTGTCGTGTTGAAATTTAAGTGGTAGTTGTTTGTCTGTCATGTTGAAATTTAATTGGTAGTTGTTTGTCTGTCGTGTTGAAATTTAATTGGTAGTTGTTTGTCGTGTTGAAATTTAATTGGTAGTTGTTTGTCTGTCATGTTGAAATTTAATTGGTAGTTGTCTGTCTGTCGTGTTGAAATTTAATTGGTAATTGTTTGTCTGTCGTGTTGAAATTTAAGTGGTAGTTGTTTGTCTGTCGTGTTGAAATTTAATTGGTAGTTGTCTGTCTGTCGTGTTGAAATTTAATTGGTAGTTGTTTGTCTGTCATGTTGAAATTTAATTGGTAGTTGTTTGTCTGTCGTGTTGAAATTTAATTGGTAATTGTTTGTCTGTCGTGTTGAAATTTAAGTGGTAGTTGTCTGTCTGTCATGTTGAAATTTAATTGGTAGTTGTTTGTCTGTCATGTTGAAATTTAATTGGTAGTTGTTTGTCTGTCGTGTTGAAATTTAATTGGTAGTTGTCTGTCTGTCGTGTTGAAATTTAATTGGTAATTGTCTGTCTGTCGTGTTGAAATTTAATTGGTAATTGTCTGTCTGTCGTGTTGAAATTTAATTGGTAGTTGTCTGTCTGTCGTGTTGAAATTTAAGTGGTAGTTGTTTGTCTGTCGTGTTGAAATTTAAGTGGTAGTTGTTTGTCGTGTTGAAATTTAAGTGGTAGTTGTCTGTCTTTCGTGTTGAAATTTAATTGGTAATTGTCTGTCTGTCGTGTTGAAATTTAATTGGTAATTGTCTGTCTGTCGTGTTGAAATTTAATTGGTAATTGTCTGTCTGTCGTG
>CM060315.1:56629134-56631634 GCA_030674185.1 Monoplex corrugatus | reverse complement strand
ACACACACACACACAACACACAACACACAACACGCACACACGCAAACACACACACACAAACACACACGCACAAACACACACACACAACACACACAACAAACACACACACACACACACACAACACACACACACACACAACACACACACACACACACACACACACACACACACACAACACACACACACATACACACACACACACACGACACACACACATACGAACTATACCTTCCAGACTTCCCCAAACTGCCCAGCGCCGAGTTTGATTTCAAAGGTGAGACAGCGACGGTCAATCTCCCACCTGTCCCGTGTGTCGGCGTCCAGATCCCCAGCGACGGGGGCAGGTCTGGGACACGCCTGTGTCAGCTTCTGGCACACCCCGTCAGTCCTACCTGATGGCAGAAAGTGCACCTGTTTATTGATTTGTTTATTTGTTTTTTATTTATTTGTATTTATTATTTATTGATTATTTATTTATCTATCTATCTATTATTATTATCTATCTATTTATTATTTATTTATTTATCTATCTATTTATTGTCTATTATTCATTGTCTATTTGTTCATTATTTATGTATTTATTTGTTTATTTATCTAGCTTTTTTGTTTAATTATATATTTATTTTTCATTGATTGATTGATTAATTGATTGATTGATTGATTTGTTTGTTTGTTTGTTGTTTGTTTGTTTGTTAGGTAGGTAGGTAGGTAGGCAGGTAGGCAGTATTCAGTCAGTCGTTCAGTAGGTCGGTCGGTCGGTTGATTGTTGGTTGGTGGTTGGTTGGTTGGTTGGTTGGTTGGTTGGTTGGTTGGTTGGTTGGTTGGTTGGTTGGTTGGTTGGTTGTTGCTTGCTTGCTTGTTGCTTGCTTGTTGCTTGGTTGATTGGTTGATTGGTGGGTTCGTTGGTTGGTTAGTTGGTTAGTTAATTGGTTGATTGGTTGGTTAGTCAGTCGGTCGTCGGTCGGTCGGTTGGTCATCAATCAGTCAGTTAGTCAGTTAGGCAAACAGTCAGCCAGTCAGTCAGTCAGCTAGCTAGCTAGCTAGTCAGTCAATCAGTCGTAGGTCGGTCGGTCGTGGTTGGTTGGTTGGTTGGTTGGTTGGTTGGTTAGTGGTTGGTTGTTTGGTTGGTTGGTTGGTTGGTTGGCTGGTGGTTGGTTGGTTGGTTGGTTGGTAGTTGGTTGGTTGGTGTGGCTGGTTGGTTGGTTGGTTGTGTTGGTTGGTTGGTTGGTTGGTTGGTTGGTTGGTTGGTTGGTTGTTGGTGTTGGTTGGTTGGTTAGTCGGATGGTTGGTTGGTTTGTTGGATTAGTTGGCTGGTTTCTTAGTTGGTTGGTTATCAGGCTGATTGGTTGGTTAGTCAGTCGGTCTGTTGGTTGGTTGCTCGATCGGTCAGTCATTCAGTCAGTCAGTTAGTTAGTTACTTGGTTGGTTGGTGTTGGGTGGTTGGTTGGTAGCTTGGGTGGTTGGTTGGGTGTGTGGGTGTTATTGGTTGGTTGGTTGGTTGGTTGGTTGTTTGGTTGGTGGTTGGTTAGTGGTGAGTGAGTGAGTGATTGAGTAAGTGAGTGAGTGGGTGGGTGAGTAGGTACGTAGGTTGGTTGGTTGGTAGGTAGGTTGGTTGGTTGGTTGGTTGGTCGGTCGGTCGGTCGGTCGGTCGGTCGTGGTTGGTTGGTTGGTTGGTTGTGTTGGTTGGTTGGTTGGTTGGTTGGTTGATTGGTTGGTTGGTTGGTTGGTTAGATAGTCGGTCAGTGAATCGGTCACTTGGTTGGTTCGTTTATTTGATTAAGTATCAAGTAGCTAGTTAATAGTCAGTCAGTCAGTCAGTCAATCAGTCAGTCATCAGTCAGTTAGTCATTAGTTAGCTAGCTAGCTTGTTATAAATGAGAGAACACAGTAGATGGGATAAAAAAAAACACTCCACATTGATTCACAATGAACTTCCTGAAGTCAAGAGAAACCACTCACACACACATAAGCAGTGCAAATACATCCCGCCCCACCCCCTACCCCGTCTTCCCCACCCCCACCCCCCAAAAAGCTTCCTTACAAGAAACAATGGTCTTGTCCTATACTGATCACTACATTTCCGATGATTAAGAAAGGAATTTCCTCGTTTAAGGTCGATTCAATGTAATGCAATACTTGATAGATCACAAACAGGGGCGATAGCAAGTGAATAGAACAAATGAAGTCATAAGTAGAAGACTAAATCGTGTAAGAAATCGAATTTTGTTCCAGAAGGATTCATTGTGTCAAGACAGTTCCATAAGCGCTGCGCTCACAGTCTGCCAGCAACAGTCTTGCAAGTTCCTTGAGCCTGCGCAAAATCACATACACTGGCAAGATCTTGGGATAGGGTACGGAAGGGGGGGGGGGGGGGGGGGGCGAGGGAGGAACTATGAATCACTGGCTAACAGACTGACGTTACTAGAATGATTCAAGCATTAAAGATGGACAGCAGACAAGCTGGTTTTAAGTTTTGGGCCAGCAATAATCTTGCAGATTC
>CM060315.1:56609134-56624134 GCA_030674185.1 Monoplex corrugatus | reverse complement strand
GTAGACGCAAGAAATCTGACAGAAAACAGACGGCAGATTGGGTGGGGCGCATATGGAATTGTCTGAATACGATAAGTAAACTCCGGATGCCCAAATTCACGTTTTTTCCCCCTATCCTGTTCCATTTCCTTCTTGTTCTCTTACTTCTTCTCGTCCTCCTTCTCTTCTTCAGCAACTTTCTCCTTTTCTTTTTCTTCGCCTTCTCCTCTGTGACTAAAGTAACCTTGACACAGGAACACGATGAGAGTGGACGTTTAAGTCATTCCAAAATGCGTTTTGCTGAGCTCAACAGTCATCTTTCTTAACAAGACCAAATTCCTTCTTTTTTTTTTTATATAAGCAAAAAAAAATTTAAAAGAAAAGAAAGAAGGAAGAAAAAGAAAGAAGAAAGAAAGAAGAAAAGAAAGAAAGAAAAAGACACACAAAACAAAGAAAAAATGGTTGCAAGATACTGACGTTGACTGGTTTCGCTTGCCCGGATAAGGAATGAGCCAATGCCAGCTTTTGGTGACTTCAGCGCTCGTTCCGAATCCCTCCGGGTGAAGTTACCGAAGTACCAGCTGAATAACAAAAAATATATATGCAATGTGCGTAAGCGAACCACACACACACACACACACACACACACACACACACACACACACACGCACGCATACACGCACGCACGCACAAACACACGCACGCACGCACGCACGCACGCACACACGCACGCACGCACACACACACACACACACACACACACACACACACACACACACATTGAACTTTTCAGTACTTCCGACCGAAAATTCGGGTAGCAAGAAAAATAGATATTCCTTTTAAAACTTTTTTAACACCGAACATCAAAACTTTCTCACAAGGATTCAGTCAAAAAGGTGTAACAAGAAAGGCAACATTTTCTAGACACAAAAGCTCTTATTTTGAAGCCGTTGTTTCCCATCTTGATTGGCATATTTCTAAAACGTAATGATAAAAATAGTTATATTGTTGTCCGGCACCAAAAGGGTTTTAAAAGTATTTAATAATAATAATATTAATAATTACAATATCTATGTAGCGCAAAATCTTGATAGAAATCAAATCTAAGTATTTCTTATTTTTCGTTTGTATACCGAAGAGGTTTGTCTAAAAGCAGAAATGCTAACAAACACAAACTGATATATGTATGAAGAATTCTACTTGTAGTGAGGAACTGAATACTAAAATAAAAACTGATGTAGAACCTAAACAACAAATACAGCAAAACAATGATACGAGACAACAACCGTCTTGCTGAACTTTCCTTTCAGCTGATAGTTGATGTGTGTGTGTGTGTGTGTGTGTGTGTGTGTGTGTGTGTGTGCGTGTGTGTGTGTGTGTGTGTGTGTGTGTGTGTGTGTGTGTGTGTGTGTGTGTGTGTGTGTGTGTGTGTGTGTGTGTGTGTGTGTTGTTTTGTTTTGTTTTGTTTTGTTTTGTTTTGTTTTGTTTTAAGGCTGATAATTTCAGAAGTCAGTTGTGAGCTGGAGTGAGCCCATACTGTGACTGCAGTCTCACGGTGTGAAGAACTCAGAATACATAAATAAATTTGCCAGAAGAACCCAAAATAAACTATAAAATACAGGCAGGTTATAATCAGTTGAGACAGCGGTCGATTATTTCAACAGATAATTTTTACATTTCACACTATCGTCATCAATGTCAATGGGAATATACAGATGTATGATTAAATAAGATTCGTGCAATGCAAACAGTCATAGACATATTCTGCGACATGTATCTATTTCTGAAGTTACATGTACTCGGATTTAGCATAAGAGATTTAGAGCAAATGACTGCTGAAGGTATACATATTTTGTGATTATTTTTCCTACCAATTTCAATGAGTTTCATTTTTTTTTACGTTTTGTTGTTGTCTTTGTTCTTGTTCTACTTGTTGTTTTGTTGTTGTTGCTCTTCTTCTTCTTCTTCATCTTCATCTTCTTCTTCTCTTCCTTCTTCTTCTTCTTCTTCTTCTTCTTCTTCTTCTTCTTCTTCTTCTTCTTCTTCTTCTTCTTCTTCTTCTTCTTCTCCTTCTTCGTCTTCTTCTCCTTTTCATCATCATCATCATCATCATCTTCTTCTTCTTCTTCTTCTTCTTCCTCCTTTATCATCATCATCATCATCATCATCATCATCTTCTTCTTCTTCTTCTTCTTCTTCTTCTTCTTCTTCTTCTTCTTCTTCTTCTTCTTCTTCTTCTTCTTCTTCTTCTTCTTCTTCTTCTTCTTCTTCTTCTTCTTCTTCTCCATGAAGTCTGTTCAGTGTTTGTTTCTTTCTTTGTTTTATCTTGTACAAGTAGTCAGGAAATGAAGTTCACATTTAACCTCATCACAAACAAGTTGCCTATTTTCCTCTAGGACTGTTTCTGTATCTTCCTCTTTCCGTTCGTAGAGCATGTTCACTGACTCGAAGCGTGCATGATGCTTTTGTGTGTCAGATATTTAAATAATATATTAGACAATCTTCTAAACTGTAGTCGTTTGTAGTCATATGATACAAACACAATCTTGATGTGTCAAAGTAGTTTTGGCTGATTCCAGAAACATATAATACTTGTATTTCAGTTGGGGTTGTTGGGTTGATTTTCCCCTACCGCATGGTTCAGTTTATTTTTATTGAAGGTTGACTGTCTCTTCCACGTAAGATTCATTCGAATGTCATGAAGTGTCTTTTTAATGAAATCAAACCAAGGTGTGTGTGTGTGTGTGTGTGTGTGTGTGTGTGTGTGTGTGTGTGTGTGTGTGTGTGTGTGTGTGTGTGTGTGTGTGTGTGTGTGTGTGTGTGTTTATGTGTGTATGTGTGTGTGTGTGAGAGTGGCTCTCTCTCTCTCTCTCTCTCTCTCTCTCTCTCTCTCTCTCTCTCTCTCTCTCTCTCTCTCTCTCTCTCTCTCTCTCTCTCTCTCTCTCTCTCTCTGAATGATAGCATGTAGTGTGAATATATGATCAACAGTTGAGTATCTATTACGAAAACCTGCATGCACAAGAAAGGGATGAAATTATATGTTGCTTTTGTTGACTTTAAAAAGGCTTTCGATTCGGTCAGACATGATAAACTCCTACATTGTATTAGAAAGGAGGGTTTTAAAGGGAAATTTCTCGCATCATTAATGGCAATGTACAAGTCATTGGTGTCATGTATCCGAGTTAACGATAAATTTTCAGAGATGTTTCAATGTCCGGTTGGAGTAAGACAAGGTTGTGTCTTGAGTCCTACATTGTTTTCGATATTTATAAATCAGTTAGCAAATTGTATGGGTGATAAAGGAAAACATGGCATCCAATTACTACCTGGGATGTTGGAAATATTTGTTTTACTCTTTGCAGATGATGTGGTACTTTTCTCAACTACACCAAATGGTTTACAGAATCAGCTGAACGTTTTAAGTACGTGTTGTAACAACATGAAATTAAAAGTAAATATTGACAAAACGAAGGTCATGGTGTTTAGAAACGGAGGGTTCCTCGGAAAACGTGAAAAATGGTCATATGAAGAAAATAAGTTGGAAGTTGTGAATAATTATTGCTATTTAGGTTTTAATTTCACGACAATGGTAAGTGTCAAAAAAGGTACTGCACATTTAGCAACTAAGGGGAAGAAAGCTGTCATACAGCTAAATAGGGTTCTCCAAAAATTCAAGGAAATGACAATGGATACTTTCTTTAAAATATTTGACGTAAAGGTACAACCCATTCTGTTGTACACGTCAGAAGTATGGGGATTAAAACGAACGGAACACATAGAAAAGGTACATAGGATGGCGTGCAAAAGATTTTTAGGCGTGCCTGTTAAGACACCAAACAAGATGGTGTACGCTGATCTGGGAAGATATCCATTATTCGTTAACTCTGTGGTCGCATGCTTAAGATATTGGTTTAAATTGCTACAAATGAGTGCCGAAAGATTTCCGCATAAAGCTTACCAAATGCTTCTGGAATTAGATAGAAATGGAAAGGATTGTTGGGCATCAGAGGTAAGAAAAATCCTGTGTGATACAGGTTTCAACATTGTATGGCTGCAACAGGGAGTTGGGGATGTAAAACTATTTTTAAACATATTTAGACAAAGACTTGTCGATCTGTTTATCCAAGAATGCACTAGTATTATTAGAGATGGTGACAGATATGAGTGCTATAGATCATTCAAAACAATTTTTGAAAAAGAAAAATATATTTCTGACATGGATACATACTGTCTCAGAGTGGCAATCACACAACTAAGATTTGATGTACTACCGCTGAATAACAATTCACATCGTTATAGTGAGAGTATTCACAAAAGGGCATGCCCTTTTTGCAAAACTCATATCGAAAATGAATATCACCTTATATATGACTGTCCCTTATACAGATATTAGAGTAAAATTCCTCAAAGATTCAGCTAGAATGCCACTTTATCTACTGCTCAAAGCAGAAAATTCTCATCATAGATACAATGTGTCCAGATTTGTTTTTCATGCCATCAACAGACGCAAAAAAATCATGAATGAATAAACTAACGAAAATAAGACATCACCAGTACTATATTACTGTATTACATTAGTAATTATACAATGCTGTATAGGTATAATAAATGGTAAAACTATTAACGCTTGTTCCATTATATTTTTGTAGTCATTTCGATATAAACTGTGTACAGACTGTAAATTATGCACAAAAACGCGGGGGTAAAGATAATTTTTGAAAAATCGAATTGTTTATTGATACTTGTTTTACAAATATTTGGTAAATTGATGATTCATTGATTGACTGCTTAACTGATTGTTTGATTAATTCATTGATTGATTGATGGATGCACTGACTGAATGATTGATCCATTGATTAGTTGCTGACTAAGTACTGATCGGGAAAATGATTTATATGAAACTTATCAAATTGTTCGGTGACTCGCTAACTAGTTTGGTTTATAGATGAGTAATTGTATTAGGCGACAAACTTAACTGGTAGAGAAACGGTTCAGTATTTTAACTGATCGGATTCAGATGGCTAATTAAATGATAGAATGGCAGTTGATTGATTGATTGATTACCGTTGCCACGTTACACTGAATGTACTAAGTATTTGTTTGATTAGATGGATAAAGTGAAGTATGTTTCGCAAGCAAGGTGATTTACCAATTATTTGTTGATTGTGTGATGATTGTATTACTTGACCGGCTGTTGGCTATACAGAGTGACTAATTGCTTTGATCAGTAGATGGAGGAATGGAACGATATATGTATATGTATTAAATATCTTTATGACTTGTTTGATGCCTTAATGCACTGATGAAGCATAATTATAATCAAGTACTATTTAGTGTATTACTTCATTAAATGTTAGATTTAGTCAGCAAAAGAAAGATCTGTTGACTGTTACACCAACGAAGTATTCAACTGAGGAAAGCGCGGAAAGTGTCAATGTTCGACGATGCAATCATACGCATTGCAATATTGGTGTAATCCACAAAAACCCTATCTCCCCCCCCCCCCTTCCCACCGACTATTGTATTGTGGCCTAAGGCCGATGTACATTAAAAAATTCTGAGTTCTGAGAGTTCTCTCTCTCTCTCTCTCTCTCTCTCTCTCTCTCTCTCTCTCTCTCTCTCTCTCTCTCTCTCTCTCTCTCTCTCTCTCTCTCTCTGTATGTGTGTGTGTGTGTGTGTTTATGTGTGTATGTGTGTGAGTGTGTGTGTGTGTATTGTTTATGTGTATGCGTGGTGTGTGTGTGTGTGTGTGTGTGTGTGTGTGTGTGTGTGTGTGTGTGTGTGTGTGTGTGTGTGTTGTGTGTGTGTGTGTTGTGTGTGCGTTGTGTGTGTGTGTGTGTGTGTGTGTTCTTTATTTTTTAACTGTGCACTTGTGTGCTGAGGTAATATGGATATATATTGTTTTGTTTTTGTATGCGCACGCTCTGTGCATTGAGTGTGTGTGTGTGTCTGTGTGTGTCTGTGTCTATATGTGTCTGTGTGTCTGTGTGTTTGTTTGTGTATGTGTGTGTGTGTGTGTCTGTGTGTGTCTGTGTTATTATTTTTTTCACTATGTGCTTGTGTGCTGAGGATAATGGATATACGGATTTCAGACTCTCTCTCTCTCTCTCTCTCTCTCTCTCTCTCTCTCTCTCTCTCTCTCTCTCTCTCTCTCTCTCTCTCTCTCTCTCTCTCTCTCTCTCTCTCTCTCTCTTCTTTCTCTCTGTCTCTCTCTTTCTCTCTGTCTCTCTCTCTCTATCTGTCTGTCTGTCTGTCTCTCTCTCTGTCTTTCTGTTCTGTCTGTCTATCTGTCTGTCTGTCTATCTGTCTGTCTGTCTGTCTGTCTCTCTCTCTCTCTCTCTCTCTCTCTCTCTCTCTATCTATCTATCTATCTATCTCCACTTACTCTTGTGATTCCAGAGTATTCTCCACAGCCACAAAGTTACAAGGGACGTAACCCTGTCTGCCGTCGGCGTGCCGTGCTTGCCACCAGTTTGAGCCGTCTTTGCCTTGATCCAGCATCTCCAGTAGCTCCCCCTTTTTGAAGGACAGGTCCCCCTCCACACGGCACTCGTAGTCGTGAAGCGCCAGCAGAGTCTTTCTGCCGGGTTCTGCAGAGATGGGTGATATAAAGCTTATAACTGTTCTTCTGGGCATTCAGACCGATGTGATACTCCACTACGCTATACTTTTATCATCATCATCATCATCATCATCGTCGTCGTCGTCATCGTCATCGTCATCATCGTCATCGTCATCATCATCATATGCCCTGCCGCATGGCGTTGGCGATCATGGCCCTCCGTATACCATCTATCCCTTGTTGCCGCAAGCACATCTTCCACCTTCTCTGTCCTCAGCTCATTCTGCAAGTCCGTCCAATATTTTCTCCCTGGGTCTACCTTGTGCTCTCTTTCCCTCCAGCTTTCCTGTTGTGTCCAGGTGCTCTAATTCCCCTTTCCTCATAAAATGGCCTATAAATGTTGCTTGTCTTTTTCCTTATCTTCCTTATGAATGATCTTCTTGTGTCTGCCTCCATCAAGACTGTCTCGTTTGTGTTTTCTTTGCTGTCCATAGAACTCTCGACATTCTTCTTAGAAACCACATCTCGGCTGCCTCAATCTTGTTCTGGCTTTGCGTGTACGCTATACTTTAAGAGATGATATTCTGGAGTTTGGAATGTGGAGTGCCTTCTGCTCGGAGGGACTGATGGGGATTCGAATCTTCCAGTCAGAAGTCCGTTACGCTAACCACTACAGACAACTTTACAGACGACAGCTTTACAGACGACAACTTTACAGACAACGACTTTACAGACGACAACTTTACAGACGACAACTTTACAGATGACAACTTTACAGACGACAACTTTACAGACAACTTTACAGAGGACAACTTTACAGAGGACAACTTGACAACTTTACAGACGACAACTTTACAGAAGACAACTTTACAGACGACAACTTTACAGACGACAACTTTACAGACAATTTACAGATGACAACTTTACAGACGACACTACTTACGAGACAACTTTACAGACAACTTTACAGACGACAGCTTTACAGAAACAATTTACAGACAACAACTTTACAGATGACAACTTTACAGACGACAACTTTACGACAACAACTACAGATGACACTTTACAGAACAACTTTACAGAAAAATACAAGACAACTTTACAGAAACAACTTTACAGACAACACTTTACAGACAACTTTACGAGACAAACTTTACAGTGACAACTTTACAGAGACAACTTTACAGAGACAACTTACAACGACACTTACAGACAACTTTACAGAGACAACTTTACAGAGACAACTTACGACGACAACTTTACAGATGACAACTTTACAGACAACTTTACAGATGACAACTTTACAGACGACACTTTACAGAACAACTTTACAGACAACTTTACAGACGACAGCTTTACAGAGACAACTTTACAGACACAACTTTACAGATGACAACTTTACGACACACTTTACAGACAACAACTTTACAGAGACAACTTACAGAGCCTTACAGATGAAACTTTACAGACGACAACTTTACAGACACAACTTTACAGATGACAACTTACAGATGACAACTTTACAATGACAACTTACAGACACAACTTTACAGATGACAACTTTACAGATGACAACTTTACAGACGACAACTTTACAGATGACAACTTTACACACAACTTTACAGATGACAACTTTACAGAACAACTTTACAGAGACAACTATACAGACGACAACTTTACAGATGACAACTTTACAGATGACAACTTTACAGAGGACAACTTTACAGACAACTTTACAGAAACAACTTTACAGACAACTTTACAGATGACAACTTTACAGACGACAACTTTACAGATGACAACTTTACAGACAAACTTTACAAGACAACTTACAGACGACAACTTTACAGATGACAACTTTAAGACAACTTTACAGACAACTTTACAGACAACTTTACAAGACAATTACAGACGAAAATTTACAGAGACAACTTTACAGATGACAACTTTACAGACAACTTTACAGCAATGACAAACTTTAAGTACATGACAACTTTACGAGACAACTTTACAGAACAATTTACAGATGACAACTTTACAGATGACAACTTTACAGATGACAACTTTACAGACAACTTACAGTGACAACTTTACGACAACTTTACAGATGACAACTTTACAGACAACTTACAGGGACAACTTTCAGACAACTTTACAAATGACAACTTTACAGACGACAACTTTACAGACGACAACTTTACAGACAACTTTACAGAGACAACTTTCAGAAACTTACAAATGACAACTTTACAGACAACTTTACAGATGACAACTTTACAGACAACTTTACAGATGACAACTTTACAAGAACAACTTTACAGATGACAACTTTACAGACAACACTTTACAGAGACAACTTTACAGACACAAACTTTACAGAGACAACTTTACAGAGACAACTTTACAGACAAAAACTTTACAGAGACAACTTTACAGAAACTTTACAGACAACTTACAGACACTTTACAGATGACAACTTTACAGACAAATTTACAGATGACAACACAGAACTTTACAGATGACAACTTTACAGACAACTTTACAGATGACAACTTTACAGACAACACACACTTTACAGACACAACTTTACAGATGACAACTTTACAGATGACAACTTTACAGAGACAACTTTACAGACGAACTTTACAGAGACAACTTTACAGACACTTAAACATTTACAGAGACAACTTACAGACAAACTTATAAGTACGACGAACTTTACAGAGAACCTTTACTGATCAATTTACAGAGACAACTTTACAGACACAACTACTTTCAGCGAGACAACTCTCTACAGATGACAACTTGTCGAGACTCTTGACAGCTTACATGAGAAACTTCAGTACAAACAATTTACAGATCGCAACTCTTTTACTGAACACTTTAGTCACAACTTTAAGCTGATCAACCTTTCAGACAGACTTTCAAGCACATACTTTCAGCGAATGGTCTTTACAGACAACTTGTACAGATCAATTTACAGCATACAACTTTACGAGACATCTTTACAGTGACAATCTTAAGGCCCAGACAAGCCTTCAATTCAGCCAGGACAACTTACAGACGACAACTTTACAGATGACAACTTTACAGATGACTCAACTTTACAGACAACTTTACAGTGACAACTTTACAGACAACTTTACAGAGACAACTTTACAGAGACGAAACTACTTTACAGAGACAACTTTACAGATGACAACTTTACAGAGGACAAACTTTACTAGACGACAACTTTACAGAAACAACTTTACAGACAACTTTACAGATGACAACTTTACAGACGAACAGCTTTACAGGACAACTTTACAGATGCACAACTTTACAGACAACAACTTTACAGAGACAACATTTACAGACGCACAACTGTTACAGACTGACAACTTTTCAGACACGAACAACTTTACGACCTTCACAACTTTACAGATGACAACTTTACAGACGACAACTTTACAGACGACAACTTTACAGATGACAACTTTACAGAGACAACTTTACAGACGAAACTTTACAGACGACAACTTTACAGACAACAACTTTACAGCAACAACTTTACAGACAACTTTACAGACGACAACTTTACAGGACAACTTTACAGAGACAACTTTACAGACGACAACTTTACAGAGACAACTTACAGACAACTTTACAGACGACAACTTTACAGAGACAACTTTACAGACGACAACTTTACAGCGACAACCTTACTGACAACTTTACAGACGACAGCTTTACAGAGGACAACTTTACAGCACTTGACAAAACTTTACAGACGAACAACTTTACAGATGACAACTTTGACAACAGAACCAACTTTACAGAGCAACTTTACAGACGACAACTTTACAGATGAAACTTTACAGACGACACTTTACAGACAACAACTTTACAGACAACACTTTACAGAACTTTACAGACGACAACTTTTACATTACGGACAACTTTACGAAACTTGACAACCTTACGACTTGGACAACTTTACAGATGAAAAAACCTTTGCAGACGACTTTCAAAACTTTACAGATGACAACTTTACCAGGGACAACTTTAAGAGACGACAACTTTACAACTACGAACTTTACAACTAAGACAACTTTACAGATGGACAACTTTACAGACAACAATTTACAGGACAACTTTACAGACGACAACTTTAAGATGACACAAACTTAAGTCACTTTAAGAAACAACTTAAGGGAAATTACAGACAAAACCTTTACAGATGACAACACCTTTACAGATGACAACTTTACAGAAAAAAAATTTACAGACAACTCATTACAAGCTTACGAAAAACTTTACAGAGAAATATACAGACGACAACTTTACAGATGACAACTTTACGAGAATTACAGACAACTTTACAGACAAGCTTTACAGACGACAACTTTACAGACGACAACTTTAGATGACAACTTTACGAGATTTGACAACTTTACACGACAACAAGCAAATTTACAGATGACAACTTTACAGATGACAATTTAGACAACGACTTTACAGACGACAACTTTACAGATGCAACTTTACAGACAACTTTACAGAAATGACAGATACATTTATAGACGACAACTTTTACAGTATCAACTTTACAGACACTTTACAGGACAACTTGCAGACAACTTATACAGAATGACAACTTTACAGACGACAACTTTACAGACGACAACTTTACAGACAACTTTACGATGACAACTTTACAGACAACTATACAAATGACAACTTTCGAAACTTTAAGTGACAACTTTACAGACAATACAAATGAACTTACAGACAACTTTACAGATGACAACTTTACAGACAACTTTACATATGAAATTTTACAGAAACTTTACATACACAACTTTACAGATGACAACTTTACAGGCACTTTACAGACAACAACTTTACAGTGACAACTTTACAGACAACTTTACAGACAACTTTACAGACAACTTTACTGATGACAACTTTACAGACGACACTTTACAGATGACAACTTTACAGACAACTTTACAGACAACTTTACAGATGAAACTTTACAGACAACTTTACAGATGACAACTTTACAGACAACTTTACAGATGACATTTCAGACAACAACTTTACAGACAACAACTTTACAGACAACACTTTACAGCAACTTTACAGACAACTTTACAGACGACAACTTTACAGACGACAACTTTATAGACAACAACGTTACAGACGACTTTACAGACGACAACTTTACAGACGACAATTTTACAGATGACAACTTTACAGACGACAACTTTACAACAACAACAACAACAACAAAATGAAACTATGGTCGGGAACGAGTCGTTTGATAGAAATCATGGAGGAGTAGCGTACGAATCTACATGGCCAGAACTCTTTTCTTGTTTCCTGAATTAACGGGTATTGTTTCATTTACATCATAACTGCATTTGCGAGCTGGCTGGCTGGCTGGCTGGCTGGCTGGCAGGCTGGCTGGCTGGCTGGCTCTTTTGACAGAGCCGTGCACTGAAGATCAGGAGTTCAATCCCACCCCACAGCATAAAAGTTTACTTTTCCCTGCCCCCTCTTAATGCTCTGATCATTCTGGTGGCACCAGCGTTTCATAGGTCCTGTTTCATTCCCCATTTCAAGAAGACCTTGTCAGCACATAGGGTTTGTGCAGAGGAATGGTGTCTGCCAGATAACTGTGGTAGATATTAGTAGAGTGCATATCGAACTGTCCGAGTGTAAGAAATTCCTCTTGAATTAATCCTAGACTTCATTAATGGGTCTCCAGAAGCCGTCAATGTCAAAACGCCCCGAGGACACCCACTATAGTGGACATCTGGGCCATTGCCAGTCGCCAGCTTCAGTGGTGTCCAGTGGTGCCTGTTTTGATCCAGCATGTATAGCACACTACATGTACACATTATGCCACCTACTTAGTCGTGAATCGGCACCGTGTAAGGACTGCTTGAGTTGGGGCACTGACTGCTTCTCAAAGTACAACCCGCATGACGCCTCACATCAGACACTCATTTGAATTTCCCAAAGTATGGACTGGGTATAAGAAAGCAAAACTGGCCTGGCTCGAACTCCAGCGGTACAGACTGGAAGGAAGAAGGGACAGATACACAGAGATGCGCGCTTTTTATATTCCTTCAATGAGGGAGATTATGTTCTATCAACAGGGAGGATTGTGTGTTTGCCTTAAAGGTAGGTCAGTAGTATTTTATACCTCTGACTCCTGCACTCTGTTCACCGGCATCCTGCATTGTCAACCATGCTAGCAGAACGAAAACTTAACCCTTTGACTCTCTTACCCTATCCAACAGCTTCCTGCAGTAAGCTGGTAGATAGGATGAGGGAGTCAAAGGGTTAAGTTTTTTTGCGGTAGATGGATAGGGTGCGAGAGTCAAAGGATTAACGTTTTTTGTTGACAAAAACAAACTCGTGTACGGAAAAAAGGCGAGTGCTCTCCATACACGCCAACCAGGCCTTAATTAATAACTACGGTAATAGTAGTCGTCAGATGGCAGTTCAAGTTCACTTACCTAATGCTGGAGGCCGAGGACGATCAGAAGGATCGGTGCTGGCCACTGATGTGGTGGGATCTCTCTGGTAGTTGTTCCTGTCATGACTTCCTCTGCTGCTTCCGGCCACCTGGCCTTTAAACGCCTCACTGGGACTAACAGGACTGTTCACATTTCTGGCGATCGTGCAACCCATGGCTGCTGACTTGTCGTTCACACCAGATTATCGAGGATTTGTAAGTTTTCGCGGAGTGTTGTTAACTTTGGGATTTTACTCCAAAATGATAATTAATTAGGGTTCTGATATATTATAATCACTTTGAAATAATTGTATGTCTATTTGGGTATAGTCACTTTGAAATAACTATACGTATATTTGTGTACAACCTTGTGGCTTAGTTGAGGTTGGTTAACTTCAGACTATCAATACTCGTTGCTAACTTTGGCTTTCAGAACCTGTTGATTGGTTTTGGGTTGCTAGTTCTTAAAACAAGAATTCAGATAAACTGGAGCGAATGCCTGAGCCCACACACAGCTGTGAAATATATATTTCCACTGTATCCCTTTAGATAAGTTTGGGACTATCACAAGTCGTCAGTAGCTTATGGGCTGTCACGAAAGTGTCTGTCTGCTCACCAAGCGTCGTCTTATTGGCGTTCATACATGTCACCTTTTGTTTTTGGTTCCAAGTTCATCTGTCTGTTTCAGTATGCCACAAATGTTTTCCTTTTCGATTTTTTTTTTTTTCTTTTTTTTTTTTTAATCTCTTTTCGTTTTGATAACAAGATCAGTGCTGAACACGTTCAGAAAGTTCAATTCGTTCGTATCGAGCTCACTTTATGAACACGGATTCCAATTTTCAAGACAAACTTGGTTTCTAAGAATATTTTACTGTGGAGCTCATGCTACTGAAAGGAGCAGGTTCTTGTGGCTTGCTGTCATCATACACGTCCTTTCTGTCTCATCCTGAATCCAGAAAAGGCGATATTCTAACCACCTTTCATTCACAGTCTCTGGGCTAACTTTTACCAAAAAGCGATTTCAACCAGTTTTGTTTGTGCCATACAAGGAATAAACTATACGCGTTACCACTTTAGTCACTTTTCATGTCCATCAGCTGAAAAATCAGTAAACAGTCGACTCAACTTTGATATATTCAAAACGTTCATGGCACTGGCACAAAACCGTTCTAAACTCCGAATAGTCTCATATATGTGTTTTATTCAACCGAAGCAAATAACTGATTAACTGAGATTTTGGAATAAGAACCGTTGATCACGAATACAAAAGTTTTAAAAGCCTATAACGTGTCACACCACAGACGCTGAGAAGCCTCATCACGAGCACATATCACAAGCAATGAACACAAGCCGGACACTTCGACAAAAGGGCAGATACAAATATGTACTTGCGTCGTTTCCTTGATTAATCATGACTGACTACATCAACGCTCCACAAGTCAACAAGGAAGATAAAAATCGAAAATGTTCTGCCACACTAAGAGTTTGTCCTTTCACGATAAAAGAGACGCAAATGAAAATCTAGATAAATGTAAACTACTGACGCAAGAGATAAGGAGAAAAAAGAGAAAACATATGGGAGAAAAAAGGAACGAGATGTGGGATAAAAGAAAGTAAACAAGAAGAAAGACATGGAGGAGGGAGGGAATAATGAAGAAAAAGCAGACAGAAACACTCTCTTTTCTGATTACGTATGTAGACAGAGATGAGTGTGAAAAGATGTGTGTATGTTATATGTGAGAGAGAGAGAGTGTGTGTGTGTGCGTGCGTGCGTGCGTGTGTGTGTGCGTGCGTGCGTGCGTTTGTGCGTGCGTGTGTGTGTACCTGTGTGCTTGCGTGCGTGTGTGTTCGTTCGTTTATGTTTTTGATATTAAGTATTTTTAACAGGATACAAAGACAAACTTTACAACTGGAGGAGAATAATTTATATCAAAAGATTTAAAGTTCA
>CM060315.1:56591634-56604134 GCA_030674185.1 Monoplex corrugatus | reverse complement strand
CTAATTCAGATAACACGATTGGCACTAGTATTATTGCGACATATTTCAGATAACAAGACTGGCACTAGTATTATTGTGTCCTAGTTCAGATAACACGATGTGCACCAGTATTATGGCGACCTAGTTCAGATAGTACGATTGGCACTAGTAGTATTGCAACCTAGTTCAGATAAAACAATTGGCACTAGTATTATTGCACCTAGTTCAGATAACACGATTGGTACTAGTATTATTGCGACCTAGTTCAGATAACACGAATGGTACTAGTATCATTGCGATCTAGTTCAGATAACACAATTGGCACTAGTATTGTTGTGACCTAATTCAGATAACACGATTGGCACTAGTATTATTGCGACATATTCAGATAACAGACTGGCACTAGTATTATTGTGTCCTAGTTCAGATAACACGATGTGCACCAGTATTATGGCGACCTAGTTCAGATAGTACGATTGGCACTAGTAGTATTGCAACCTAGTTCAGATAAAACAATTGGCACTAGTAATTATTGCACCTTAGTTCAGATAACACGATTGGTACTAGTATTATTGCGACCTAGTTCAGATAACACAATGGTACTAGTATCATTGCGATCTAGTTCAAATAACACGATTGGGACTAGTATCATTGCGACCTAGTTCAGATAACACGATTGGCACTAGTATATTGCGACCTAGTCCAAGATTAACACTATTGGGGACTAGTCTATTGCAAACCTAGTTCAGATAACACGATTAAGACTAGTATCATTGCGACCTAATTCAGATAACACGATTGGCACTAGTATTATTGCGATCTAGTTCAGATAACACGATTGGCACTAGTATTATTGCGATCTAGTTCAGATAACATGATTGGCACTAGTATTATTGCGATCTAGTTCAGATAACACGATTGGCACTAGTATTATTGCGATCTAGTTCAGATAACATGATTGGTACTAGTATTATTGAACCTAGTTCAGATAACACGATTGGCACTAGTATTATTGCAACCTAGTTCAGATAACACGATTGGCACTAGTATTATTGCGACCTAGTTCAGATAACACAATTGGCAGTAGTATTATTGCTACCTAATTCAGATAACATGATTGACAATAGTATTTTTGCAGCTTACTTCAGATAACACGATTGGCAGTAGTATCATTACTGCGAACTATTTCAGATAACAAGTTTAATAATAGTATCATTGTGACCTATTTCAGATGACAAGATTGACAATAGTATCATTATGACCTATTTCAGATAACAAGATTGACAATAGTATCATTGTGACCTATTTCAGACAACAAGATTGACAATAGTATCATTAAGACCTATTTCAGATAACAAGATTGACAATAATATCATTGTGACCTATTTCAGATAACAAGATTGACAATAGTATCATAAGATCCAAAACAAGTTTGACTGCCCGCGCCCAAGCAAACACGAACCAGAAGAACAAGAAAACCAATGTAAACGCGTATCCAACGAGACAAAACAAAACAAGCGCAAATTTTCGGCCAACTAGCCTTTGTCAAGCGCGAACGCACGGTCACAAACAGATCACAGACACCAAACAATGGATAATAAAAACGGGACTCAAATAGTATCATTACGACCTATTTCAGATAACAAGATTGATAATAGTATCATTACGACCTATTTCAGATAACAAGATTGATAATAGTATCATTACGACCTATTTCAGATAACAAGATTGACAATAGTATCATTACGACCTATTTTAGATAACAAGATTGACAATAGTATTATTGTAACCTATTTCAGACAACAAATTTGACAAGAGTACCGTTGTGACCTATTTCAGATAGCAACATTAACAATAGTATTATTACGACCTATTTCAGACAACAAGATTGACAATAGTATCAGTGTGACCTATTTCAGATAACAAGATTGACAAATAGCATCATTGGACCTATTTCAGACAACAAGATTGACAATAGTATCATTACGACCAATCTCAGATAACCAGATTATCACTAACACTATTGCGACCAATTTTAGATAACAGTATTAGCACTGGTATTCTTACTGCGACTAATTTCAGATAACAAGACTGGCACTAGTATCATTGCTACCAATTTCAGACAACACGATTGTCACCAGTGTTATTACAACATATTTCAGATAACACAATTGGCACTAGTATTATTGCGACCTATTTCAGATAACACAATTGGCACTAGTATTATTGCAACCTATTTCAGATAACACAATTGGCACTAGTATTATTACAACCTATTTCAGATAACACAATTGGCGCTAGTATTATTACAACATATTTCAGATAACACAATTGGCACAAGCATTATTGCGACCTATTTCAGATAACACAATTGGCACTAGTATTATTACAACATATTTCAGATAACACAATTGGCACTAGTATTATTGCAACCTATTTCAGATAACACAATTGGCACTAGCATTATTGCGACCTATTTCAGATAACACAATTGGCACAAGCATTATTGCGACCTATTTCAGATAACACAATTGGCACTAGTATTATTGCGATCTATTTCAGATAACACAATTGGCACTAGTATTATTGCGATCTATTTCAGATAACACAATTGGCATCAGTATTATTGCGATCTATTTCAGATAACACAATTGGCACTAGTATTATTGCGATCTATTTCAGATAACACAATTGGCATCAGTATTATTGCGACCTATTTCAGATAACACAATTGGCACTAGTATTATTGCGATCTAGTTCAGATAACACAATTGGCACTAGTATTATTGTGACCTATTTCAGATAACACAATTGGCACTAGTATTATTGCAACCTATTTCAGATAACACAATTGGCACTAGTATTATTGCGACCTATTTCAGATAACACAATTGGCACTATTATTGCGACCTATTTCAGATAACACAATTGGCACTAGTATTATTGCGACCTATTTCAGATAACACAATTGGCACTAGTATTATTGCGATCTGTTTCAGATAACACAATTGGCACTAGTATTATTGCGATCTGTTTCAGATAACACAATTGGCACTAGTATTATTGCGATCTATTTCAGATAACACAATTGGCATCAGTACTATTGCGACATATGATGTACCTCTTTTCCCTTAAGTCATATTGTTGCTTTGCTTTTCGCTAAAGACCTGTTGTTGTTGTTGTTGTTGTTGTTGTTGTTGTTGCTGTTGTTGTTGCTGCTGCTGCTGTTGTTATTGTTGTCGTCGTTGTCATCGTCGCTGTTGTTGTTCTTACTGTTGTTGCTGTTGCTGATTTCTTTAAAAAAATGTTTGATACTACTATATGGTAGATATAGCAGATGATACGGTTCAGCCGCCTAGCAGGCACGGCCACCTTTCTCTCGTGTTTGTGGCGTTATTCTCTGTCTACAGTAGGTGTTCGACTGAATGATTTGTTGTGGTGTTGTGGGAAGTGTTGATGAAGATGTGGTCAGCAAGAGATGTCGACATGCCACCTTACTTCAAGGTTCTGTTTATTTTCTTGTTTCTACGTCTGGCCTTAGTCAGCTATTTTAAACGCCCGCCATGTTCTTCGCTATTCCACGTGCACGTGCACTCACTTCAACCCAGTTCGGCGCATGCTGCTGCCTTCGCTGTCCGTGTTAAGACGGCATATATCGTTGAATCGTGCACTTCGTAGTAGAAGCATGCCATTTGGTATGAAGGTACTTGAACCCTTTCTGAATGATTTTAGAGATGGAAACACATTGGGCGTGACCTGTGATGGGCGTGGTCACACATTTAATTAGGTCAGTGTGTCATCTTCTTTTTTTCATGCTTCTGTACAAAAAGGACGAACTGTGGCATCCAAAACCCACACAGGACTAAAATATTTCAGATATTTGACAAGCTACATGCTACAAACAGGCATACATTTTGTGTGTAAGCCCTTCTTGGGGACTTTAGTCAATAATTAGGTCAATCAAAAATGACGTCAAGTAAATTTCAAGATTACTTGCATTGAGTTGCTCTCGGTGGTAACATAGAACTGAGATCCAACCATATTGTGTAAGATAATAACATTTTCGTTCTGTGTTTTTTTTGTTGTTGTTTTTTCCGTAGAAGACGGATCACATTTGTTTTTTAATAGAGCGCATGATACAAGAGAAAATTTAAGTAGGTCAAGTGATTTTCATACTTTGGTCGCTTTATTTTTATTTTTGCCTGGTTAAACTGATATTACAAAACAAAGCTGAGACACTCAGGACTTATTTACCTGTGTATTTCTTGGTTATCTAGTATATCATACTGACTGATTTGAATTTCAAATAGTTAAGCCATACAAGGATCCTCTTTTCATGAAAACCTGAGCTTCGTAATATAGCAATATATTTATGTCCGAAGTATCATATGTATATGGAAACAAAATGACAAAATAGTTTTTTACATCAAAGAAATCAATCAGTCCAGCTATAAAATATACAAATTAATGTCTTTAAATGACTGGTTTCAACACTGAAAAAGAAAGAAAATGACTTTCACATGTGTGATTTAGACATCCTGATAGCAGTCTCCACCACAAGCACAGAGGGTGGTGTTAGGCCTGGGAAAGAGTGAGCAGTCGTTTTTCAACATGGAAAGATTGCTCTTGACACTTGTGGGTAAACGTCGAACTTGGTTTGAAAACAAAGAAAATCTGTTTCTTTTTATGGGGTCAGACAGAGACTTGGTTCAAAGCGCTCTTCGATGAATGCTGTGTACTGTTCTTGGTCCTGTGTGAGGGCAGTCTTCACACTGTTGACAACTTCGTCGTTCATAACGTTTTTCTATCAATGGCAAAGAGGTACATGCTGTCCTCCATGAAAGGATTTCCCATTTCTTCACAGCGGGAAACCAAGACTGACTTGTGTTGCAAATGCAGTCTGGGTGCAGGGGCGTTGTTCATGATGGTGAGTACTCAATTTTGCATCCCCTTCCAACTGGTTCTCAAAGTCTCCTACAAGTCGTGATATTTCTGGCCCAGCAATGATCCAGCGTCTCAGAGCATTGGGGTTGTTTGTAAGGCCAATAGCACCTCCGTCACCTTTCACAAGAGCGTTACATTGCTCATGTGCCCAACTTGCAGAAAAAAATGCGTTTTGTTTTTCTTTCAACAAAGGCCCCAGAGCAGAAATGATGGAATATAGCCAGGGTGGATTTCTTCAAGCATTGCCAGGTCTCGGATGTGAACAGTCAACCAGCGAGCATAGTTTAAAGTGGTCCAGGGCAAACATCCAAGGCATCAGTTTTGTCAAGCACTGAACATACATTCTGAAATCTTCTGTCCGGATTGAGTAGACCAGCTGAAAAACGCACAACTGGAAATCCAGAACTGTAGCCCACTATGCAAAATATGGCTGCTCATCTGTCATCTTTTCTCTCCAGTCCTAGAAATCTAAGATAATGCTTTGATCCGACTCCAGGAACTTTGAATAGGCTCGCCATAGCAAAATGTAGAGTGCAGCAGCCGTGATCTGGTGGGCATGCTTTGTTCTGGTTAAATGAGCTGCCCTGACTAACGAATTGGCAACGCCAGAAAATGCAATTCTTGCCATGGTAATTGCAGTGTTCCACCCTGAACCATCCAACCAGACTTCAAGTGTTTTGAAAGCAGCCATTTCTATGTGAAGCCCTCCTAACATGATGACAAAATGTTTTTCGCCAAAAGTATCAGGCCAGCACCATTGGATTCCTTTTGCTATGGCATACAGTGGCTGATCCATTCCTAACACAGGTGTTTGTCCAAGATGCTGGTGTTGTATAGATGTTTTTACCAGGGTCATGGCGTGTCTGATTAATGCAGTAGTATGAGCATTGTCCATGAGGACAGGCAGCAATCCAATGATGGCAGTTGGAACATCATTGTGTGGTTGTAGAGACGCATAGTATGCAGCCCATGACAAAGGGTCACTGTTGTCTACTGGCCGTGTTTGCAACGTCCTGATACATGTTTCAACCATGCAAACTGTTGGGCACAATTCTGAACCTCAGAACTGATGTCTGGCTGCTTACGCCCTGATGGTGCAGGCACCAACTGTTCTTTGTTAGGTTCAGGCACAGGGAAAACATTGGTGTAATCCGGTAGCAGCAAAAGAATTCTCCGATTTTGGTTGTTTGCATCATCAATGAGCGGGCTCCATTGCTCCTCACCATCATCCTGTGTCACTCTGTGTTGAAAGAGGGAGATGCTGCTTCCATGGAATGAGTCAGATGAAGTTGTTGAGCTGGGGTTGTGGTCTATGTTATCAACCATACCAACTGTGAACAAACTCTTTCTCATGTTTGTTGAGTCAACTACCTTATCGTCCTCAAATCTTCGGCAGACATTGTGCGCTATCTGACATGAAACTGACATCACCCTGTCGTACGAAATCCGCAGACCTAGGTCAGAGAATGTACCAATAAGTTCCTTATTTCTTTCTGCATGTAATTTCAGGTCAAGGTTGTTGTTGTGCCAGTGAAAGCTTGAGTCCTTTGCAGTCTTGCGACAGTTGAAAGCAATCACTTGGGAAAGCGTGAGAACAGCTTGCCTGTCTGACTTTGTACCAGACTCGGGTTGTTCTATAGCTGTTGGACCATCTAGGATGAAGCTCATAAGTGCTTTCAGGAGGCTGGGATGGAATCGTCTTGGCAGCTGTCATTAAACGTTCCACTGAATGTTACTTTTTTCTGAAATAAATCTTTCCTTATGATCTGGGCTGCTTTGACCAACTGAAGGGCCTCAGAATCAGAACTGCATACTTTCTTCAAGGCGTTTCAAAGATCTTTGTCAAACTGACGAATGACATTTCTTCCCTGACTTGTACATGTGAGATCTGGGATAGCAGCTTCTATTTTCTGTCGTAGGCTGTTGAATGTACCTTCGCGTTTGTTAGACCAAACTGTAAGAGGCGAGAGGTATATAGACGAGACAGAGAAGTCATGCTGAAAACTGAGGCTGTGTGAATATCATCTCTGAAGTTTTCAATGTAAGCCACAACCTCTTCTGATTCTGGTGTCTGGTGTCTGTGCAAGGCAGACAGATGTTTTACATGATAATGGCAATCCATTGCCACCATGTCTTTGACAGCAAGCTTTCCAAGTAGCTCTATCGTTCAGTCGCTGGGCATGAACACGACCTTTGTGACAAAATACAAAGATAAAATCATTGCTCTGTGAAGTCCTGTGGTGCCAGATGACCCATTGCAGAGCAGACATTGTGGTTCACTTCCTTTCTCGTCTGCGACACAACCACCATCATCTAAGCTTCCGTGTTTTCACAGGGCTAGGTTTATCATTCATTTCTCTTTCTGTTCAGAATAGTATTGCTTATTTTCGCACGACATGATTTGTGCCAAGAAGCTTCATGTTTTTTCAGAGTCTCTTCAAACCCAGATCCATCATTCAGCTTAGATAAGGGAACAGAAAGTGGATTCTCGCCTATTTTCTGAAAAGCTTTCAAATTCTGGGCAATATAAACGTATCCTGCGCCATCCCCTTTGGCTCCTTGGCCCTTAAATGGGCATGTAAGAGACGCTTTGTTTGCTGGGTTCTGGCACAGTGCACACAGACTCCAGTCAATAGTCAATTCATCGTCTCCTTCAGTTGAAAACGGTAGACTGGGGCTGTCGATTCGCTTGTAATCACAAGACATCACCGTATATTCCGGCTCACTCCATCAGATCGGTAATACATACAAAAAATAAAACTTTACTCTTGATTGATATGGAACACCATACATTTCATAACGGCGTCAACAGAAACACCGGCAAATTTCACTCAAATAAAACATACGCACAGGCCCGACTGATATGGTGCCAATAAATGTTAATATTTTAAACACAACTTAATTTGAACATTTAGTGTTATAAATGTTGATAATTATTAATGATTATCAACTGTTTTGATGAACAAGGCCAGTACATATTATTACTATTGTTATGTGATGCTGACAAAGGCAAGAAATAGCTGCATGAATTTCAGAATTAATGGAATGCATTCTATTTTTAAAATAATACAATATATCATTTAACCAAAATACAGCATGAAATCGGCAGTCTTCGAATCGCATTCACTGAAAGACTGAAAAAAGTCTACGTCAGTTTCCCGGGCCCTTCATAACGTGTTGCCGTAGGCCTATACGGTGATTTCTTTTTCTGCACCCCCTAAAAATTATTCATAGTCATCCTTTTATATCAGTAGATCGCCCCATTTCAACTACATATATTCTAAGAACTCGTAAAAATATATTTGTCATTTCAGTTTATTTCAACAATTTTGTAAACTTTCGAAAACGGACGGATTGTATATAAAATATCAACCGGAATGAATTAATTCTCATAGGTCTAACCCGCCAAGTTTACACCGCCGCTGGTGCCAAGCCCGTGATGACAGATCTTGCCCGCCCTGCATACGCGTGCAGGTCTGCTCCCAACATGCAGGTCTTACTGCCCCTATGGTGTCCTGACAGTGTTAAGAATACACTGATTGGAAACTTTGATCGATCACTGCACCTTACACAGCATGCTGTGATCGTGTTTCCACCTCCAGATATGTTCGTCATTGTCCATACTATTTATGTGTAAGAGGACATGTCTCTACTAAAAAGTGCACAATCGTATGACTTGACTTCCCCACTACTAGTGGCAAGCCTAACGTAACTTTCTCATACCCCCTACTTCCATCCACCCACCCCCCTCACTTCCCCTACCCTCCAGCGGCGTGTGAGATCTTGACCTTTGACCCCAGCCAGCCGACACGTTACACACGAGCGCAGTTGCTAGCGGCTAAAACCACAGGCGCCCGACTCGATGTCTCTGTTATTGCCCGACTGAAAGAACTGTCGATAGGGGTAAATCTTCCCCGCAAACGCTCGTGTCGTGGGGGCACGAGGAAGCGTCGCAGGATTCAGGCTGTCTGCGGCATACCTGATAGGGATCCGGCTGCTCATGGACCTGTACCGCCCTCCATCCTGTCTGACATCACCTCACTGCCTCCACGACCCCAGGGTGCCAACTTCTCCAACCTAATCACCGTTCCTCTTCAAGAAGCAAAAACAATTCCCAATCAGCTGTGCATGGGTGTTTTCAACGCGCAGTCTGTAGGCCCTTCTGTCAAACGTTCGGCCATTCGTGACTTTATTCACGAGCACGACATTGATGTCCTCTTCCTTACGGAAACCTGGCTTCGTAAGACTGGCGACGAAGCAAAGCTCAACGACCTGACTCCACCAGGCTACAAACTGCTCTCCTTCCCGAGACAACACACAACCAAGATCAAGCGTGGTGGCGGCCTTGCTGTCATCATCAAAGACCATCTTGCTGAGAATTGTTTCAGTGTGTCTAATTTTCCTTTTAATCATGTGTCTTTTGAACTGGCCCAGCTAACACTAACAGTAAACGAACAACGTGTAAGCTTCTTCCTTGTGTACAGGATTCCACCAAACCAGAAAAATGAACTCACGACGCCTCTGTTCTTTACTGAACTTACCGGTTTCCTTGATTTTTGTTTACAATGCCCAAACAAACTTGTGATTTCTGGCGACTTTAATTTTCATGTTGATGACACTACTAACACAAATGCTTTGAAGTTGATAGAACAATTTGAAATGTTTAATCTGATACAGACAGTCACCGAACCAACTCAGAAGTGTGGACATATTCTTGACCTAGTTATACATAGAAATGATGACGATATCATTCATTCCACCAATGTGTGTCATGATCTTGCTTCTGATCATTTCGCCATTTTGTGCCATCTATCTACACCTAAACTTAAACGTCCTCCGAAATATGTTTCCACTCGTTCCATCGGAAAAATTGATCACGATAAACTTGCACACGACATCGCGCAGTTCTTAACACCAAATCTGTCAATCTCAGAATTAAACTCAAATCTTTCATCTATTTTTGACAAGCATGCGCCTATGCGACAGATGAAAGTTCGCGATGGAAAACCAAGCCACTGGTACAACGCTGTCTCTGGTCCACTTCGCGAAGCTAAAACCGCACGCAGACGTGCAGAGCGTGAGTGGAAAAAAACAAAGCTCACTGTTCACAAACAAATCTACGATGCTGCGAAGCGCAATGTCACGGACATAGTGCACACTGCAAAAACGACCTTCTATTCGTCGCTAGTGTCAGGTTCTCGCACATGCAAGCAGCTCTTCCAAAATATGTCACACCTTCTTGGGAAAAATAAGTCCGTTTCACTACCTTCTGTCTCAGATATAAAGCTCCTTCCGAATATGTTTGCCGAATTTTTCAGCAACAAGATTGCAACCATTCGAAACAACTTCCCGTCAACATTACAGTCTCATGACATCAGCCCGCCCTTCTCTAGCACCCCTTTGTCTGCTTTTGTTCCCGTTAGTGAAGATCTAGTGAGAAAAACGATCATGCAGACAACTCCAAAGACTTGTGAACTAGATCCAATGCCCACCAAATTTCTAATTCAGCATATAGACCTTCTTCTGCCTAGCATTACTCATATCATGAACGAATCACTCATTTCCGGCGTCTTTCCAACTGAATTTAAAACAGCCGTGTTAAAACCCCTTCTGAAAAAATCAAATCTGGACCCCAACGAGTTGAAAAATTACAGACCCATCTCCAACCTTCCATACCTCTCTAAACTTCTTGAACGACTTGTGCTTCGCCAGCTTTTCTCCCATTTGACCTCTCATTCACTTCTCAGCGATCACCAGTCTGCTTACAGGCCTGGCCATTCTACAGAAACTGTTCTTTTACGCATTGTAAATGATCTTTTGAATGCTATTGACCAAGACAAAATATCTGTTCTTCTACTTTTGGACCTTTCTGCTGCCTTTGACACAATAGATCATGACATCCTTCTCTCACGCCTGAATACAACATTTGGAATTACAAATATCGTGCTCAACTGGTTTCGATCATATCTCTCTGACAGAAAGCAAATTGTTCTAGTAGACGGAAATAGATCCTCTGAATCTACTCTCACTTTCGGCGTTCCTCAGGGCTCTGTTCTGGGCCCTGTTCTTTTCATACTCTACACCACTCCACTCACTCATCTCATTGATACTCATTCCATTCGTCATGAAATGTATGCTGATGATACTCAACTGGAACATTCTGACACGCTTTCAAACTACGATAATCTTATTCAATCTCTCCAAGATAGTGTCACAGAAGTTAAAAATTGGATGACCGAAAACAAACTGAAACTAAATGATGACAAGACTGAAGCTCTTAGACTCCTTCCTCCATCAGTTGATGCCACTTCCCTACCTCCTACTTTTGACCTAGGAAATACGCCCGTCTCATTTTCAGACAATGTACGTGACCTTGGCTTTTTCCTTGATAAAGAGATGTCCATGAAACATCATATCAGTAAAACCTGTCAAGTAGCCTACCATGAACTCAGACGCATCAGCTCTATACGTCGCTACCTCACAGTTGATGCAACAAAAACACTTGTCAGTTCTTGTGTACTATCTAGACTAGACTATTGCAATTCTCTTCTTGTCGGTTCTCCACATACCCTGATCAGACCACTACAACAAGTACAAAACTCAGCAGCCAAAATAGTGTGCAAAGCAAAAAGATCGGCACATTGTACACCCCTTCTACGAGAGTTACACTGGTTACCTATTGAACAAAGAATCAAATACAAAGCTTCTTGTCTCTGCTACCAAGTCATAATTGGCACTGCGCCAAAATACCTTTCTGACATCTTTACGATCTATGTACCACCCAGATCTCTTCGCTCTGCTACCGATGATAGAACATTCCGCGTTCCAAAATATAAACGAGAGAGGCATGGTGGTCGAGCTTTTTCATCATCTGCTGTGCAGATGTGGAACTCCTTGCCTCACAATCTCCGT
Source organism: Monoplex corrugatus (assembly GCA_030674185.1). Classification (NCBI taxonomy): domain Eukaryota; kingdom Metazoa; phylum Mollusca; class Gastropoda; order Littorinimorpha; family Ranellidae; genus Monoplex; species Monoplex corrugatus. The sequence continues at coordinate 56,592,299 of CM060315.1, read as the reverse complement.
CACAGCCCTTCATTTCCCTCCTTTAAAACTAGTCTGAAGACTTTTCTCTTCCAGCAACATTTCTTGTAGACCCTCTTCCTGCCGCTCTGTATTTTTGATGTGCGTGTTTTTGGGTGTAAATGCGTGCGCGTGTGTGTTTGTGTGCGTGCGTGCGTGCGTGTGTGTGTGGTTTGTGTGTGTGTCTGTGCGTGTTTGTGTGTGTGTTGGTGTGTGTCTGTGAGTTCGTGTGTTTGTTTTACTTTTATTGTTGTTGTAAAGCGCTTTGTGCAAGTGGAAAGCGCTCATAAATAACCATTTATTATTATTATTATTATATGGGTTTAAGAATGAGTGGCCCAGATTCATCAGTACACATTTGTTAACATGGATCTGACCCGAGAGTTTCGCTTCGAACGATCCAAAAAGTACAGTGCATAGGTAAAGAAACGAACATTCTTATGGCAGTAATGTTGATGATGACGATGATGGTGGTGGTAGTGGTGCAGATGATGACGATGGTGGTGGTGGTGGTGGTGGTGATGGTGGTGGTGACGATGATGGTGGTGGTGGTGGTGCCGATGATGATGATAATGATGATGATGATGGTGATGGCGATGGTGGTGGTGGTGGTGGTAATGGCAGTTGTGGTGGGGTGGTAGTGGTGGTGGTGGTGACGATGTTGATAG